>JARFJB010000567.1:162500-415000 GCA_036346205.1 Vesta saturnalis | reverse complement strand
ATGTTCAGATATCTTCAATAGTAGAAGGAGCCCCGCTGAGGGTCGAAAATGGTGGGGGAAGTCACACTCACGTGGCCGTGGCCATTTCCCATCCATATATTGACGGCTCATTTCGGGGGCGTTTTTCAACTCCTAAACGGTATTTTCAACCCTAATTAAGGCCTTTTTGGCAGTATTAAGAACCATCCCAAGGTTTAGAGGTGCGGAATGGGTGTGGGGGTGCCACCTGACATTGTCACCCCTAGTTAAGGTCTGTTTGGCAGTTCAGCCCCTGGAGGGTAGACAAAAGCGCGCGCATGAAGTGTTCTGGAGGGTATGAGGGTAGGGTACGCCCCCCCGGTTTCTGATTGGTCTATACACTCCGCCCCCCTGCTTTCTGATTGGCGACGGCCGTCTTGTGGGTGTGGCTTGTCGGCCATTTGACGGGATGTGAATTGTCGACCATGTTGTGTTATAGGTCATTTTTACGGCCAACTTGTCGGCTATAGCGGGAAATTTGAATTTGTATTCTAATAAGAGACTCCTCATGTTATCTCATAAGACAGGTATACATCACCGGAGCTTGTTCTCAGGCTTTAGCTCCCTGTATAGGACTCCGAAACTTGTTTACGGGGCTTCGCCCCTTGTTAGCTATAGGTCTCTGGTCATTGCCATTTTATTATTTTAATTATGTTCTGGCGCCATTCTGTTTTTAATTATGATAATTAAATTTTGTAGGCTAACTTGTTTGCCAGCCATTTTTGTTTTAGCGGAAAATTTGAAATTGCCCTCTTGCTATCTAACAAGATTCCCAAGCTTGTTCTGGGGTATTCGCCACTTATCCGGTGTTCGTCCCCTTGGCGGAAAATTTGAAATAGTATTCTAATAAGGGGCCCTCATACTATCCCATAAGACCCCGGAACTTGTTCACGTATCTTAGCTATCTGTTATGGCCCCCTTGGAGAGAAATTTGAATTAGTATCGGTTTTTGTCGGCCATTGTTGTAATTGGCGGGAGATTTGAAATTTTATTACTATCTCATAAGACAGGTATAGGTCCCCTGAACTTGTTCTATGGGTTCATCCCATGTTGAGTCTTCGCCCCTTGCCAGGGGCCCTGATTGTTTGTTACGCCTGCTACCGGTGTATTTTTAAAGCTAGTGAAATGTTTTCTGTAATCGGGGCTCAACCTAGTAGTGTATTTTTTTAGTAGATTTGACTGTTTGTGGCGCCATCTAACGGTGTACTTTTACAGTTGTTGTTTTCTGCAATAGAGATTAATCGTGGCTCCACCTAGCGGTAAGTGCATGCAAAACCGTGTAATCGTAGACATTAACAAATTCCGTGGGGATTTCCCGCAAAACCGGTTTAAACTAGAAAAGGCAAGGCATGTAAACAAGGTCGCCACGTAGTTGCATTTTCAAAGTCCTTTCAGCTTTCAATATTCAATTACACCTATGATGTCAGGAAAAACCCATCTAATTACGTAAATGCAAATACGTTGGATTTTCCTTTCCAATTTTGATAAAGCAATAACAAACTTCCACTATTCAATTACACCTATAGGGTCAGGGGAAAACCCACTAACTACGTAATGGTAAACAAGTTGACCTTCATCTTATGAGTCATAATCAAAGCCCTTGGCCATTTTTTTTGGCGGGAAATTTGAAATTCGGATGTGGGTTCTCATGTTATCTCACAAGACAGGTGTAGGACACCGGAACTTGCTCTCGGGTCTTTGCTCCCAAAATTCCACAGTCAATTTGCTTTTAATTATGAGTCATAATTCAATTTTGTAGACTAACTTGTTTTACGGCCATCTCGGAGGCCATTTTTTTGGGTTGGCGGGAAAATTGAAAATTGTATTCTAGTAAGAGGGATTCTCATACTAACTTATGAGACACTTACAGGACTCCTCAACTTGTTCTAGGGTCTTCGCCCCTTGGCGGGAAATTTGAAATTGTAGTCTAACAAGAGGTCCTAACGCTAATTGTAATCAGACAAATCAATCAATCTCGATCAAATCAAACAAGAAACTGTGCTAACAATTCCTACTTTCTAGATAAGGCTAACCGAGACTCAGAGCTGGTACTCTCCCTAAACGTGAGGGCACCGGCGTGGGAAGACAGTCTGCAAATCAATCTCAATCAATCAAATCATAATTTACAGCGTCAAAAATCAGCGTACAATTCAAACATACTGGTTTGGCATAACTTATAGCTTGCTACAACCAACCACAATTCAAAAATACATGAGATAGCCTTCGGCATGACTGTCAATACATAAGTATCAAATTAGCTTGTTCTACTTCCGTGCCAAACTCAAAATCAGGTCACTATATTATTTTACATACATGAAATGTCTTGTCGGAAATGCCTCTGGAAAAAAGGGCCCTAGATTTATAAACAAGGTTAAACGCACTATTTTGTTTTTGAAAATGGACTTTCATTTCCAATTTTGATAATACACATGGAATTTGAAACTAACAACGGTTTCATGTCGTAAGGCAACTATAGGACTGTGTTTTATTCTATATCACTCAAATGCATAGATACCTCTGGCAAAAAGGCTCTAGATTTATGAACAAGCTTGAATGCACTATTTCGTTTTTGAAAGTGGACAAATACCCGGGGACAAATAAACAAGCCGCTTTCATTTCCAATTTTGATAATACATATGTGATTTCAATCTAACATCGATTTCATTGTGTAATAAAGCTATAAAGCAATTGGATAAAGTAAATAAACTAAGAGGTAAGGGTTAAAATAAG
Source organism: Vesta saturnalis (assembly GCA_036346205.1). Classification (NCBI taxonomy): domain Eukaryota; kingdom Metazoa; phylum Arthropoda; class Insecta; order Coleoptera; family Lampyridae; genus Vesta; species Vesta saturnalis. The sequence continues at coordinate 412,252 of JARFJB010000567.1, read as the reverse complement.
AAAACCGGCCCTTATCAGGGTTCTTATCGATAATCGTATTTGGAGAACGGCTTGACACGGTAAACAGCTGCTCACAGTCACAACACATTCACTTTCGGCGTCTGTTTACAACTGAATAATATAATGCACTTAGAGGTTTCCAGCAATCATTAACATAAAGTAATTATTTTCTGGGTTTCCCCAGTTATGTAACCACAATAACAACCATTCACTATTGAAGTACATCTAATGTGATTAAGAAACCCTAATTAGCTACTTTCCTAAAAGTTATACTGTCCTTGAAAATGGAACTATGATGTTAACGTTCTTTGCGCGTGACAAAAAATCCCTCTAATTAAATTACACTTATTTTTAAAAGCAGACTGGTTTGTTTATGACGTCATCTGGTGATGTATAAAGTAGTGCATGTTGATCCGGCTCTATCTAGTAGTATAGTTTTCAAAGCAGATTTGTTTCTTTGCGACGCCGTGTATTGATGTATTTTTAAACTAGCGAATGTTTTCTGTAATAGAAGTTGATCGTGCTCGCCCCTCTCGTCTCTCCAGCCTATCTCTGGTCTTCCTCGTTTCTCTCGTTTCCCTCGTCTCTATCGTTTCTCTCCCCTACCCCGTCGTGGTTCTTTTTCTCGTCTCCCTCACCTCTCTCGTCTCATGCCTCTATCTCTTCTCATGTCTCTCGCGCCTCTCTCGTCCCTCGTGGCTGACTCACTCTTTCTCTCGCCCCTCCCTCCCTCGCGTCTTCCGCGGCTTTCTAGATTCTCGCCTCTCCCTCGTCCCCTAGTTTCTTTCGTTTTTTGCGCTTTAGGTTAGGTCAATACACGTACAATATTAGGTTATATTAATAAACGCTTGGTTTTAGATTATGTTAAGGCTTTCGCACGAGTATTGACCTAACCTAAAAACCGGGGGTTTATTAATATAGCCTAATATTGCACGTGTATGCATTTCAAAATTATAGCATTTTTTTACTTTGTTAATTACATACATAAGTAATAAAACCTGTTAAAATGATTTATTTCTTTTTGAAAGCGTCTGTACATTTCACTTTTTTGTTGAATATATCTACTCTAAACACAATATTTGCTAAATACATATCAAAAATATATATATATATATATATATATATATATATATATATATATATATATATATATATATACCACTTTATTTATACTAAATTTATATTTGAACTTTCATACTTATAATTCCTTATCTACACTAATTACACATGCTTTATTACGCTCTTTGATACATTGCTGAGCGGAAGTCCCTTCATTATCCTATTCATTTCATAAAACGCTAAATCTAGTTTTAATTCTTTTATTTTCCTTAGTAGCTTACCTAGCTTCTTCTTTCTCTCGTCTATACTAAATATTTTATCTTTAATTTCTCCTCGTATCCTGAGTGCTACTTTCGCCATTTCTGCTAGGCCGAATCGTGCGCACCTCAAGCAAGCGTTTTATTATAAGACGACATATTTGAAACCACTAGCCTTGAAAAAATTCTTGTGAACTGATTCTATTTTTAGATTTATAAGATTTGTAATATGATACTGCACGTGAGCCTTGACCTAACCTAAAACCGTGCGTTTATTAGTCTAGGGTTGAGAGAGCTGAGGGAGACGCAAGAGAAAGAGAGAGAGGGGGGGTTTAGCGAGCCGCGAGAGACGAGAGAGACGCGAGAGACCTAAGGGAAGGGAGAGAGGCAAGAGACGAGAGATGCGAGAAAGGCGTGAGAAACGAGCGCGACAGGGTAGATGAGAGAAACGAAAGAAACGATAGCGACGATGGAAACGAGAGAGACGAGGAACACCAGAGGCTGGAGAGACGAGAGGGGCAGGCACAATCAACTTCTATTACAGAGAACATTCACTACCTAGTTTAAAAATACATTACTAGACAGTTTAAGAATACATCACTAGCCGGCGTCGCAAACAAATCTGCTTTTAAAAATATACTACTAGATAGAGCCGCGATCAACTTCTATTGCAGAAAACATGCTCTAGTTTAAAAATACACCACTAGATGACGTCACAAACAAACAAGTCTGTTTTTAAAAATGTGTAATCTAATTAGAGGGATTTTTTGTCACGCGCAAAGAACGTGAACATCACATTTCCATTTTCAAGGAGGGTCCAACTTTTACGTGGTTAGCTAATTAGGGTTTCCCCAAACACATTAGATGTGCTTGAATAGGGAATGGTTGCTATTGTGGTGACATAAGTGGCGAAATCCACAAAATAATTACTTTATATTAATGATTGCTGGAAGCCTCTAAGTACTTTGTATGATTCTACCGTAGTAAGTGCTCGTTTTTTATTTTAACCCTTACCCCTTATTTTATTTACTTTATTTAATTGCTAGAGGACCGATTTCAAGTTTGGTTGTTTGTTGTTGTTACTGATTTAACTGTATTTTTATCACTGTATTCAAAACTCAACAATAGTGATACACGCTAATTTGAGCTATATTATTATTACTATTATTATGGTTGTCAAATGATAATGGTAAGCGTTTGGTAAAATAAAAACACAGGGTCCTGTAGTTGTCTTACGCAACGAAATCGGTATTAACTTCAGATCACATGTGTGTTATCAAAATTGTAAGTGAAAGTCGGCTTGTTTATTTGTCTCCGAGTATCTTTCCATTTTCAAAAACGAAATTGTAAATTTAAGCTTGTTTATAAATCTAGGGCCTTTTTACTAGAGGTATTTACGCATTTGAGTGATATAAAATAAAACACAGAGTCCTATAGTTGCCTTACGAGATGAAACCGTTGTTAGTTTCAAATCCCATGTGTATTATCAAAATTGGAAATGAAAGTGAACAAAATAGTGTGTTCAACCCTGTTTATAAATCTAGGACCCTTTTTGCCAGAAGTATTTCCGACAAGACATTCCTTGTATGTAAAATAATATAGTGGCCTGATTTCGAGTTTGGTACGGCAAAAGTGTTACAAACTAATTTGATATACGTATATTGACAGTAACGCCGAAGGCTATCTTATATATTTTTGGATTGTGATTGGTTTTAGCAAGCTTTTCAATTGTAGCCTGATTTTTGCACACTGTAAGTTATGATTTGATTGATTGAGATTGAAGTGGTTGTGAATGATTTGCGGATGATCGACTGTTTTCCCACGTCAGTGCCCTCACGCTTAGGGAAAGTACCAACTATGTGTGTCGGTAAACCTTATCTGCAGAGTAAGCGGTTGCTCATAGGAACTAGGTATATACAGTGGAAGAATCGTTACCTGAAGGTTATGAAGAATTGTTAGTACAGTTTCTTGTTTGATTTGACTGAGATTGATTGATTTGTCTGATTTGGTTAATTGCTTTGATTGGTCGAGATTGATATGTTTGTTTGATTTGTCGCTGCGTCCTATACCTGTCTTGCAAATTAGCGTTTGCAACGTGTCTAACCAACCACGGCCCATAGAAAAGGAGAGGAAATGGTTAGCTCGACTAGCAAATCAGCCAAACGGTCCTGAGACCGCAGATCACTCGGATAGCGTGGGTGTTTTGAAGTGTGGATAAAAAGAAAGAAGATGGTTAGGTTAGTTAGAAAATAATAAAAAAATGGTAGACAGACAGATAGGGAAAACAGAGAAGAAACAGGCGCCACAAGCTTTAAAGAAAGAAAACATAAGTTATTATCTCTTGAAAGAGAGACTCTGTAAAACTTGAAACAGGGAGCAACAGGAATAGTAATTAAACGACAATTCCCTCAACAAGGGTAAATTTATTTTTAAATTCCCAACAAAGTCTGCTACATGCAGAAGTTTAATATAGGTATATATATATATATATATATATGTATATATCTATATGTGAATAATAATAAATAAGACAATGTGTACGTTTTCTTATAGTGCATGCGTATCAAAACATGCAATTTTTCCCCATAACACTACTAAATATAAATGTATCCTAATATCACAATAAGAACACCGAAAAATAGTGAATAGTACGAATATTGACACTGACGATTACAAGTCGCGAGATTTACTTGTGATAAATTCACCTTTAAATTATCTAAAATTATTAATAACACGTAATACCCCTCTCTGGGACGCTGAAAGATCTTTCATACGTAATCCGAAAATTTATATACATAAACAACTGTAATAGTTGATGTTAGAAAGATAACAATCCAACTTGCCTTTCGTTTCACAATATACAAGCACAAATCCCCTTTAACTATGACAAATTCAAGTAGATATATAAATAATCGTTCAGTTCATTCTATAGGTTTTAGCATGCATAAACGAGTAATCATCAAGTAAGATTAGATACCACTGATCTGAACACTATTTTCCCTAATGCAAGCAAATTTATGCTTAAAAGCAAACACACACAATATAACTAATATGACACGGACACCCGGTATATATACACAATTTATGCTTTGAGTTATGGCTAGGTGGAGCCACGATCAATCTCTATTACAGAAACCATTAATAGGCTTTAAAAATACACCGCTAGATGTCGTCACAAACAGTCAAATCTACTTTTAAAAATATACTACTAAGTTGAGCCCCGTTTACAGAAAACATTTCACTACCTTTAAAAATACACCGGTAGCAGGCGTCACAAACAATTAGGGCCCCTGGGAAGGGGCGAAGACTCAACAAGGGATGAAGACCATAGAACAAGTTGAGGGGATCTGTGCCTGTCTTATGAGATAGTATGGCCTTCTTATTGCAATAAAATTGAAATTTGAAAGAACGCAATAATTCAGGGGTGAATTGCTTTGAAGCGACCTCGAGAGGATTGTCTAGTCAGTTATTTTGTATCATATCTTGAGTCAGATGGCTGGATGATTCTACCTGAGAATCAGTTAACTCTTCCACATTTCTAGCAGGTGGATGTGGTTGATCCGTGTAAAATCACTATCACTAAACACACCAGTGTTTAATGGAGAAATAGCAGCTGACGAAAATCCAGAAACTATATTAGCTAGAGCCATTGCTCTTAGATATGCCTCGTTAATATTTTTTGGTAAGATGGTTAATGCCTTTTCTGGACCATTTTTCAGACAAGCATTCATTCCTACACTGCAAAACCTGTTAAAAGGCCCTAATATGGATAAATCAAGTTGCTGTACAAACTGTGAGGTAAACAGGAGAGCATGACCACCCCATTTTCTTTGCATTTATCGCTGTAACACTAAGGTATGATGAATGATTATCCAGTAGCAGAAACACTGGTTTTTGTAGTGACTATATTTAATTAAGTGATTAATAAACCTCACAAAGGTTTCCTCATTCATCTCCTAGAACCGTTGACTGACCCAATACATCCTGTAGAACCACTCCTGATAAATGTTCGCGGTAAGTTTTCCTAGGGAAAGGAATCATTGGGGATATGGCAGACTCTTGAGTACTTAGAACTGCGGCCATCATTGTTCACCTCTTTTAGCTGACGTAAGCGCACTAACTTGTTTCGTTACATTGGCAGCCACTATTTCATTAGGATGCAAACTGTGTTCACACCAGTTTCATCCATGTGCCAAATTCGGTGGGGCTTCAAGCTAAACCGATCATAAACGTCGCTTAGTTTTTTCAAAAAATTTTGATACATTTTCCTTATTAATTCTCGCTAAACTGCTGAATAGAGAAATGTGAACTGCGTTGCAGAAAATAGGAAAACCCACCTTCTCCTGTTTTTTATTTTGAACTCAAGGTTCTGGCACAGTTAGACGCATTGATAAGTAATTCCACAGAAGTAAGACCAAACATAGTCTCTCTCTCTCAATCAGGGTAGGTTGTTTAATTTAATTATTTTGAATTGGTACTTTAACCACTTGCACAGAATGACGTTTATAACGTTTATAATTTGACATTTTTTATTGTAAACAAAGTTTATAACCAGAAATTCAAACTGAAACAAAAAATGTGCATGTGCTGAAGTACCAATTCAAAATAATTAAATTTCACAACCTACCCTAATTGGTTTTTTTATCTCTCGTTAGAAAAATTGTTTATTCTGTCGTGAGCACAGATATCACGATTACTACAGCTAGCAGTCGAGATTCTACCTGATATCTCTAAGAACCATTAAGTTACACGTATTTCGTACAGATGGCGGTACCTATTTTTTATCCGTGAAAGTATTATACACATTCTTGCCACATACCTCCGTTGCAACTTATCCAAATACACAACCAAATACTATTGAATACCTTCTCGTTTTCATAAATAATTTTTTCTTTTGCTGAAGGACATAAGTCTATTCGCGACTTAAAAACTATTTTTTCTCCAGCAACCCAATTCTACATTTATACCTTTTCTGTTCAACCAAGCGAGTTTTATCACGAAGACCTCACTTTGTATTTAAATTGATAACATCATACTGATTATTTCCAGTATAGAACAAAAACGGTGGCAGGGCATTTCTGAAGGTGTGATTTATAGTATTAAATGTGCAATAGATTAAGTAATAACAAGAATTAGCAGTGGCCCCAGAAGTATTTTAAAACAGAGGGAGTTGTTAACAACGTATCACTCGTTTTGTGTTTTTTTGCGAGTACAAGGAAGCATATATTATATAATACAGGATGGAAAGAACTCCTGTGTTACCGGAGCGCGATAAAGGGATCTTCCTACAGCAAATCTTGTGTGTATTAAAAAAGAATCATTCTGAGTACATTACCCTTAGTTCTAACTGTAATTACACGAATGAGGAACATCTGTTTTGGAAAATAGTGGATTGTGTTAAATGATGCATTTTTCATAAAATACAACCGAGCTGGTAGCGTAGTGGTGACACGATCTGCTTACCATTCGGGAGGTAATGGGATCGATTCCCGTTACCGTCTACCTTGTATCAGGTTTTTTCAGGGGGTTTTCCTCATACACAATGTAGCGGCATGGTCTCTGCATATATTCACACCACGTGCGGCTACTTAGGCTAATGCTGGGGTAGTATTTTCCCCCTCAGAACCCTAGCTCCGTTCCTTCCGATCCTATCCTGACCACACCCATCCTTAATCCCACCATGCATATATACGTAATGCATGTATGTATGCTGGGAATCCATGATTGTGGCTGAAGGAGCTCGGAAAGCTCGAACAGCTCGCCTTCCCCATTGGAGAGGGAATGAAATATGTGGCCTTTTCATTTTCCTTTTTCATAAAATACATTTAACTTTGTTTGCATTACTTTCTTACACAATTTTACCGTTAAATTCGTGATAGTATAATTCTTCTATGGTCAAGTGTTAAACGCAGGACAGCGTTTTTTTCCGCCCCACTGGTTAACCTCCTTCCATTTTACCAAAGAAATATTTACTCAAATATTACTTTGAATGAAGATATGTAAATATCTAGTTAGCCTCTTTAATACTATTCTATGTAATTATATCCATCAATTTACAAAGAGAGATTTTTTTTATTTCAAGATTTCTAATTTCAAAAGTAACGGTTCAGCAGATATTAGCGCGAATTGAGAACAAGGTCAAATATCGCACAAATAGGAATCAGGCTGTTTCACCTCTCCAGCAACTGTTATTAACTTTGAGGTTCCTTAGCAACTGGAAGTTTGTATGTTTCGGTGGGAGATTTTGGCGGAATACATATATCTACCATAGGAAAAATTGCACCACGAGTAATTTTTGCGATAATACAATTAAAAGATGAGCATATAGGATTTCCAAATACTGCAGCCGAGCGACAAACGACAGCGATAGATTTCCACAATATAGCGCGTTTCCCAAAAGTCATATGAGCAATCGGTTATACGCATGTAAGGTTACAATCACCAGGGGGAAATTTTTCAGAAAATTTCCGTAATCGTAAAGCGCAATTTTCTTTAACTGTGCAAGTTATATGCACTGCAAAACACATTATAAATAACATCGTCGTTAGTTGGCCAGGTGCGACACATGACAGTTACATTTTTAATACGTCACAAATGAATGCTAGATTTGAAGCTGGAGAAATGAATGATTTTATATTGCTAGGAGACCATAGCTATCCTCTCCGACCATTTCTAAAGACTCCAATACAACACCCAAATTCTGCAGGTAAACAGTTATATAACGAATCGCAGATTAGAACTCGCAATGTCATTGAAAGGACCTTTGGAATTTTAAAAAGAAGACTTCCAATTCTTAGTACCGTGATAAGAACTAAAATAAGTCTTGCACCAGGAATCGTTGGCAGTGCAGCTATTTTACATAACCTGGCTCGCGAAAATCGTGATACGTTGCCAGAAATTGAAGAAATAGCATTTCCACTAGAAGATAGTACAGTTGCATTATTGTGAGAAATACCTTAATAAATTATTTTTAACAATTGTTATAAATAAAGCTAATGTAATTAATGTAATAAAACTGATGTATATTTATTTTTATTTATCGATCAATGCCTTCTACTTTAAAATTTGAAGTTGAAGCAACTTTTTTTTTTCGTTCTTCTTGAATGAACTCACCTTTTGCTTTCCTTTGTTTTCGTTTACAGTCCATTTCTTCCCGTAAAGCCTCAATCTGTAGTCGAAGCAACTCTTCCCGAGTCTTCACCATTGCGTCGACTTGGCTATTTAGGGCATCTTTTGCTGGTGAGTGCAACCCCAACCGGTTTTTTCTTTTGTTAAATGCCCTTGTGTTCTAAGTAATCCAATCATTTTTAAATAAATTATAACAAATTAGGACCTAATAAATGATGATTTTAGCAACTTTACCTTGTCCTCATTGACGACATTAATTTGAATATCATTATGATCACCAGACTTCTTCGATACAGTGCGTTCGTTATTGGCTAAAAAGCAAAGTGTTAATGATACGATTAAAAGATCATAATTTTCATACATAAGTGAACTGATATGCTGGTATTAGTGGGAGGTACCTCAAAATCCGCCTCCTCATAATCCGAAATGAATGCTGTAAATTACAAAATTAAAAATAATATATAACTATCAGTAACAGGAAAAACTTACGTATTTCTTCTACAACGATAGAATTTTTCAAATTTGACAAAATTGTTTACTACATCTTTAACAATTTTTAAGAAACATTACTACTGACGAAGATAACTGTAAGTGTTATCGAAACGTTTAGATTGTATAATTTAAAGTACACCATTAAAAAATCCCAAAAAAGATAAGTATTTTATTAATAGAATCTATTGTTCCGATGTATTCACAACATTTTCGTGGTTTGGTGTAACATTTATGTTTATATTGTTACCCGCTGCAAACATAATCGTAATGGACATGGCTTTAAATTTATTACAAATACTTACAAGTCTAGCATTAGAACCAAAATCGCAAGGTATCCCGTTAACAGTCCCCTATATGTGCCATAATAATTCGTTTTCGTAATTAGGTATAAAGTGCCTCGATTTTTGGAATTCCACCGCCTGTTTTGAAATTTCGCACTTATTTCGAGATATTTTGGATTTGAGCTGGTGCTTTATACTTTCGTATTTAGAACGGGGGACACCGGCAGCACGCTGCGTTCCGCAAACGGCAGTAAAATCCGTGGAAATCTCCCAACATTTGCCTTTCTCTTTCTACGTCACGACATTTGCTTTATGATTTTCTAAAACGCTCTTGTTTTCACTGACTAGAGCGATTAACGTCCTAACCCTGTGCTCAGTGAAATTTTTGGATCAGATTCTTTTAATAGTGAAATCAGACTATAAATAATAGATTTTAGAAGAAAAAAATTAACAATTATAATTGTATACACTTTCAAATAAGGATAACTATTTTGAAACGGCCCGAATCGTAAGAAGTTCACACTATTAATAATTTAAGGTTAGAACACGTTGTTTACTATTAACTTTCACCGCATTCTCTATTGCCAACATATATTAAAATAGTTTCATGTGCTTTGTAGTTAAAAGCATGATAAATTTGTTGAAAATACTGGCATTTTTAAAGTGGCTTTTAATTTTATCTACCTTTTAAGTAAACGCTAGTTTACAAGAAGATGGAAAGATTGGGCTTTATTGTAATTAAGGATTTTGTCCTGTAGCATCCTCCAGGTACCTTATCTTGAAAAGTATAATTTGAACTTATTTGCAAGATTGGAAGTTCAAAACAAAGCAATCGCAAAGTGATTTGTCTTGATTTTACTGACAATAATGTTCCTATTACTCAAATTAATTGCTTGCCTTGCTTTGACTTTCCTGGCAATAATTAAAACATCAGAATTTATTTACATGTCTGATATTTAATTACTCGCAAACCTCAAATCTGATCAGACGAATTGGCCGTCTAGTGGTGGGTACGTTGTGCGTTTTGACTGAGATAGGCTGGACGAGGTTGTGTTGCATCATGTGGAGCGGGTAAACAATAAAACTACTCAACTTAAAATTAACGAGCTTTGCGCAATGGTGGTTCAGCCCGTTAATATACTATTATGGGAAATAACCACCAATAAAACCCACTTTATTCATAACTAAGTAATTGCACAAGTATATTCAGAAATCAAATAACACAAAAAAAAAGAAAGGGTTAAATATATAACAAAACCCATTAAATCGGGTTTAATTGCGTACAAAATTATAACATTAAGTGAAAAATAAATAAAAAGTAGTTCAGTTACATATAAACACAATAAAAAAAAACCATGTAGTCACACCCACAATTGTGTCATAAATAGTCGGATAAAAATCGTAATACCAAAAAATTGTAATACCAAACATGTGGCCTTTTAAAACCAATCATGCCGGTCTTTAAGTAAATCAGCACATAGAACAATAACGCAAATTGCACCGGTGATAATAAGGTAAAGGCAAGGACAAGTTTAAGTGCGTTAGAAAGATACAGCGCCCTTTTCTCAGGTTACACATTTATCTGTACAATAATAAAAATAAAATTCGAGGTATTTAATAGTCATCTGAACCCAGGAGTATGTAACCACTTGGCAATTTCCTATTACAATTAGTAACCTAATTATCCTGCACCCGTTCGCCAGGCCCACCTCTACACAAATATAAATATAAACAACAATGCTAATTCACTCAAATACAAGAGTGAGGGAGCCCTGTACTGCCTTTTATTTTTCAGCTTAACGAGCCCGCGTGCGAATGAGATACCTTTGCAAGGCAATGTTTGATTTTTAATACGTTACATCGGCATTGAAAAGTCTTGAAAAGTGTAAACTACACATAGCACTTTCTGAAAAAGTTACACATTTGATTAAAAAATATAGGCAAACAAATAAAGTGGATTAACCGACTCAATAAACTTTCCCACTGTGTATTTGCACCGCTTTTCAAGTTTTTGAGCTATTGCCAATGAAAAAAAATACATTCACTGCTCTTTTCTTACCTGATAGCTTCATCACCACCAACGCCACCACCAGAAATCACTGGCGTTCGGTCATTTACGTCTTTAACGTTTATGGCAAAATTTTATGCAACCGCCATTCGAGTTTTGTATTATTGCAAACGAAAGAAAATCATATTAACAACTATCATTATTCCGCTGCTTTAACACCACTAATCCCAAGCGTTCAGACACATTTAAATAGCTTTAAAGTTGGGTACAATTGAGTTTCAAATTTATTAATCATCATACTAAAGAAAACCACATTAACTTTTTACGCCTTACCCCTCAAGCCTATCACTGACATATCACTGGATATTTAAGAGCTAAGTATGAATACCATCTCTTTGCAATTTTTTGAGTCATCGCCACAGAAAACCATCACATTTACCACGATTACTCCTCACCCCGCAGACCCAACGCTACCAAAAGTCAACCATTTTTTTAGGGTTTTGAGATATCCGTCCGAAAATTTCAACACATACACATAAACCTATAGTTCCACACACACACACGCACGCACGCACGCACACACGCACGCACGCACGCATACACGCACGCACGTACGGACGTACCCACTCACTCTCACTCACTCACTCACTCACTCACTCACTCACGCACGCACTCACTCACTCACTCACTCACTCACTCACTCACTCACTCACTTACTCACTCACTCACTCACTCACTCACTCACTCACGCACGCACGCACGCACACACGCAAGCACGCACGCACGCACACACGCACGCACGCACGTACTCACTCACTCACTCACTCACTCACTCACTCACGCACTCACTCACTCACTCACTCACTCACTCACTCACGCACGCACACACACGCACGCGCAATTTTTTTTTTCTTTTCCATGTTTTCTGTTGTGTACTTGTATTAAGTTCCCGCAGATTTTAGACGCTTTGATGGGATTAACAATATGTCAGCTGCAAATAGAAATAACGGTTTGAATAATTTTTCTGTAGTATTGTTATTCTCTTGCGCATTTACACGGTTCTTTCCTGAAAAAATTTCAAACGGTTTGTTTTGTGTATTTGCACTTATATATATTTTTTGGTTTTTGATTCAATAAACCAGGTTCTATTCTTGGAGAGGTCCTGATGTGGGAACAGCATATCTGCTCTCAAAAAGCGTTTAAAAAACCACTGGTATTATTGATTTGTATCAGATAAGTATTTTTTTCTTTAGATTTTATTTAGGTTACGACGTATGCGTGACGTATTAGCTGCCAGTGACAGCGGGTGGTAGAGTGAACACCATACGATAATGAAACCATCATGAAGGGATTGCTGGTAGAAAGATCTCAGATCGCTTACACGCATGTTGTAATGGGAAGATTCCACCAACAAGGAGGTACCGAAGGTGACATGGAGGTAGACGAACGGTATCTCAATCAGGGTAATTACGAAATATTGCGGTTTTTGAATACACCACCACCTCCAGTGAACCAATAGTATTGCATAATCTGTTAATCCCTGATAGCAGTGCTGAATTTGCAGATTCATCCTCCAGTCCTGTAAAGCAACCGGTGATGAGAGTATGTGTGTCTCTGAGTATTTTGTCACCGGATTTTGTTATAGATGATCAGTCGTCCAATCTGAAACACACTCAGAGGTCGGGATAAATGAGAATGTCCTGAGTCCTTCTTACACTCTAGCATTCATTCATAAAGATTGATCTTTAAATACTACAGTGCAATAAGAAGTAACACATCTGAGATTTCTCTTAGCCTTGCTTGTACCGTAGAATGCATGGGGGAATGGTCGGAGAGTAAGTTCACTGAAGAGAGAGAGAAACTTTTATGAACTACCCGATACAAGTAGAGGTAATGGAGGATCAGAGAGTATCGTCAGCCCCGCAACGGACTTTACGGATAATAAATGGTTTACCCCACAGTTCAACGGTAACGCCTACCTGAACTATAACCGGTAAGGGAAGTCAGTGGCGGAAGAATCATTAAAGCATGGGGCTGGGAGTGAAAATGAAAGTAAAAGTGAAAGTGAACGTGAAAGTGAAAGAGAAAGTGAAAGTGGACGTAGGAGTGTGACTGGGAATGAGTGTGAGTGTGTGAGTGTATGCGTGTGCGTATGTGAGTGTGTGAGTGTGAGTGTGTATGTGTGCGTGTGTGTAACTATGTGTTTGTGTGGGTTGCAATTTTCGGACGGATATCTCAAAAACCTAAAAAAATGGTTGCCTTTAAATTTCACATACGTATTTATGAACAAAATGGCTAGACCTTAGTGACTTTTGGTAGCGTTGGGTCTATGGGGTGAGGAGTAATCGTAGTAAATGTGATGGCTTTCTGTGGCGATGACTCAAAAAATTGCATAGTATTCATACTTAGCACTTAAATATCCAGTGATATGTCAGTGATTGGCTTGAGGGGTAAGGGGTAAAAGAGTTAATGTGATTTTCTTTAGTATTATGATTAAACAATTTGAAACTCAATTGTACCCAATTTTAAAGCAAGTATTTAAATGTGTCTAAACGCTTGGGATGATTAGTGGTGTTAAAGCTACGGAATAAGGAGAGGTGTTAATATGATTTGCTTTCGTTTGCAATAACACAAAACTCGAATGAAGCTATCGGGTAAGAATAGAGCAGTGAATTTAATTTTTTTTATTGGGAATGGTTCGAAAACTTGAAAAGCGGTGCATACAATACACAGTGGGGAAAGTTTATTGAGTCGGTTAATTCATTTCATTTTTTTGCTTATATTTTTTAATTAAAGGTGTAATTTTTTCGGAAAGAGCTCTGTGCAGTTTATTATTCTTACTTATAAACTCTTCAATGGAGCGATTCCTCACAGTTCGATTATATATACGAGGGGGTACCAAAAAAAAACGCTGCTTGTGCAGTGTGAATTTCTCTCGCTAGGTGTGTGTAGTGCAACTCTTTCAGTACTGCCTGGTTCGTTGACTTGGTTTGTTCTCTTCATCTATAGTGATAGTTTTTGCTAATGCTATTTTGTGCTCTTTTCGTTTTTCATGATGGCAAGTTTGAATGAACAACGTACGGCTGTGAAATTTTGCTTCCTGCTCGGCAAAAACGCCACTGAAGCCGTTTTAATGTTGAAAACAGCTTACAAAGATGATGTCTATTGATGACAAACCTCGTTCCGGACGTTCATCGACTTCCCGAACATACGAAAATGTTGTGAAAATTACATAAATTGTGCTCACAGATCGTCGACTGACTGAATATCAGAGATTAGTGGAATATCTTGAAGTTCAGCTCAGCAAATTTTAACCGAATATTTAGGAATGAAATGGGTCGCTGACAAGTTTGTGCCTCGGGTTCCGGCTGACAATCGAAAAGAACGTCGAGTTTAAACATATCGGGCTTTGATAGAGCAGTTTGAAACTGGTCCAGATTCCCTGTCGAAGGTCACTACAGGTGATGAATAGTGGTGCTACGGTTACAACCCAGAAACAAAGTAACAACCAAGCCAATGGTAAACGTCATTGTCCTCCCGTCCAAAAAAAGTCGTCAAGTCAAATTAAACATCAAAACAATGCTCATTTGCTTTTTTGACGTGAAGGGGGTAGTTCATTCAGAGTTTGTTCCATCAGGCCAGACGGTTAATCCAGCCTTTTGTTTGGAAGTTTTAAGAAGACTGCGCTACAGTGTTCGTCAAACAAGATACGATTTGTGGGAGACAGGGGACTGGATTTTCCACCATGACGACGCACCTGCACACACAGGCATCTCTGGAAAAAATAACATGGTTCCACTGCCCCACGCACCTTACTCACCTTACTTGGCTCTGTGTGTTTTTTTTTATTTCCAAGCATGAAAGGACTCAGATTCGACAACATTGATGATATCAAGAAAAAACGAGGGAAGAGCTGACATCCATTACTGAAGAAGGGCACAAGAAATGTTTCGAAAAGTGGAAACAGCGATGGGACAAATGTGTAATGAAGAGTATTTTGAAGGAGATAAGGTTGTTATGTAAAAAAATTTAAATATGCACCTTTTAAACATAATTCCGGTTTTTTTTGGGTACCCTTTATGGATGTTATTTTGTTTGTTTCCTGTTTGTAGTATGGGGTACAGTTAGGTATAACACTCGATTCCCAAATATGTATAATGCAATTACAATTATACGATTTTAGGTTACTGCTAATCGTCGTAAAACTCGATTGGTTGACTATTAGCTGATAACGTTATTGTTGCTGTTTCCTTTATTGAGCAGAACATGTAAAATGGTACAGCGTAAATTAGTAAATTAATAACATTGCTCAAAACGTATTTACACCTATAATGAATATCCCTATGCAGCAATTTTTTTTAGTAAATTTGTTGAAAGGTTATTCCAAAATTGAATTGCACGCTTTAATTCAAAATGGTTTGCATTATGAAAAATCTAAAAGTCATACATTTTAATTTCTTTTAGCAAATAAGGCTTTGTGAACTACTTCACAATAAAACTTCTTTATGCAATTTAAACCGAATAATAATCTTATAATTAAAATTTAAAGATTAACTAAAAAGCTACCGAATTTATAAGTCGGCACAAAGAAACACCATGTACCCAATTTTCTTTTATCAATTGAATGATATATTAATATATATATATATATATATATATATATATATATATATATATATATATATATATATATATATATATATATTTACTGTGAATACAGTGAAAAATAACAGGATCTTTACAAAATCTCTATATAATCATGATATAAAGGCGTTTTACTGCAAAGTAGGGATTTGACGTTTTTCTTTGAAGTTATGTCTCAATAAGAAAGCGGCTTCTTTGATGTGCCGCTCCGATTCTAATGTGATGTAATCAACAATTTCCAAAAGCGGGTTTTGTAATTACCGCCTTGTAATCTTCTTGGAAGATACATTTATTATTTCTTTTGTAACATCTAATATTATTCGGTACACTCTCTAATACTTTATCTGATTAACTAATTAACAAAAAATTGAGTAGGTTGTACCTGATGTGTTTTAGTTAAATAACAAATGCAAATCTAAAGCATTAATAAATTTTACATCTACACATCTAAATGATTTGGTAATTTCGAACAGTTATGGTGGGGTGCACAGGATGTCGACTTGTTAAACAAGACAACTCTGCTAATTACTGTTATTTATGTGCAAAATTAAGCAGTAATTTATTAGATCCAGTCTCCAAAAAAATTTAAATAACATAAAAATGAACAAATTACGGAAATCGTTGAAAATCCGTATTAATTATGAATCTAAACTGTCACATTTGATTCGTGATAATCAGCAATGAAAAAAATGAATTACCATTAATTTTTGCAAAAGAAATTTGATAGTTTGTAATAAACGGTTATTTACAATAGTAATATTTTATTCGTGATCTAACATTAATGTATAAATTTGATTAAGTTATTAACAACCAGTTTGTCTTATATTATAAAGTGCATTTTGGTAATTTTTCTGCTTTAAACGTGCACATAAATCATTCAAAAAACAAACCAAAGGAGTATAATGAATCCTAATAATTACCGCAAGTGAACAGGACCATAAAAACCCTACTTAATGAGCATACAGCGCCATAAAATTTCTCACATATTAATAAATGGTGAGTTCTGTCCATTAGAGGCACGCAAGTACAGCAAAATTAACTATACTTATCCGTTGTGCAATAAAAAAGTACATGATTAATGTTTTTAGTACTAATATATTGAAAAAAAATATGGTTTAGCGCGTAGACGACCGCAATTGTTAACACATCCAACGAAATTTGGTATAGGGTTAATGAAGATGTGTCGTTTAAAAACGTAAAACCTTAATAACCTCCGGAGTTAACGTAATTTTTTTTTAACATGGGGGTTAACGTCGGTCTCACGGACCGAAAGGAAAATGTCTCCAGTGAACGCTCTGTCCGTTGAGAAAACGGTTCATTTTATAATAAGGTATCGTAAAAATTTTCAAATTAAATGGACAATTAGTATTTAATAGTTTATTTAAAAAATTCTGGCCATTGTTTAAATAAAAAGATTGATTTTTTGGATTTCTAATATAATACATGTAGTAGTCTAACGATACAAATAACTAATATAAATATAAAATACATGGTGTACCAACCAAGATGCAAAGTTCGATAACTCCTTTGGTTTCATACATATCAAAAAAGTTCTCAAACAAAAAGGGTAGAGGAAGTAACAATGCATTATTTAAAATTATTTTGAACTATACAGGATGTTCCAAAATTCAGATATGAATCTAACTTATGTTTTTTTAACTGGGAACCCCTGTATATTATTTGAAATTCAGAAAGCCCACATTTTTTTTTAATGTCGGGGTTGTTTATGGTTTATACAGGGTATTTGGAAAGATATGGATTGTTTTGTGTTGAAATTGTACTCATTTCAATGCCCTGTAGAACAATACACTCTGTAGAAATGAATTATCTGTTGGCCAGTTGTCTTTCAGAATATTGTCTAGTATCGTTACCCACCATTATTCATTTAGCTACTTGGGGTTTGTATACAGGGTGGCTCAAAACTCGGATGTGTCATTTTCTTCCTTAACTCAAATGGAACACCCTGTATTTTTTATCACTATCAAACTCCTCTGGTACTCCTCTTTAATTTTTGCCAGAAGTTCCCTGTATCTAACGTGAGTAGTTATCGAGATATTTCCAGATATTTGATGAATTTGATACAAAATCTAGGATTATGATGTTTATCTGGTCGTCATTGTGTTTGACAGATAAATTCGACAAATTTACTGCTGTTTGAGAAGGATTTATCCTGCAAATGTGTCGAAACAATACAAATAAATCAATCTAGTGCACTATCTAACTACTTGATAATAATACAAAAACTTCGTGATAATTACTTTCAAACAGCGAATTGCAATGAATATCTGGAAATATCTCGATAACTACTCACATTAGGTAAAGGGAACCTCTGACAGAAATTAAATAGGAGTACCAGAGGAGTTTGATAGTGATAAAAAATACAGGGTGTTCCATTTGAGTTAAGGAAGAAAATGACACATCCAAGTTTTGAGCCACCCTGTATACAAACCCCAAGTAGCTAAATGAATAATGGTGGGTAACGATACTAGACAATATTCTGAAAGACAACTGGCCAACAGATAATTTATTTCTACAGAGTGTATTATTCTACAGGGCATTGAAATGTGTACAATTTCAACACAAAACAATCCATATCTTGCCAAATACCCTGTATAATGTATTCAACCCCGACATTAAAAAAATCGAAAAATGTGGGCTTTCTGAATTTGAAATAATATACAGGGGTTCCCATTTAAAAAAACATAAGTTAGATTCATATCTGAATTTTGAAACATCCTGTATAGTTCAAAATAATTTTAAATAATGCACTGTTACTTCCTCTACCCTTTTTGTTTGAGAACTTTTTAAATATCTATGAAACCAAAGGAGTTATCGAACTTTGCATCTTGGTTGGTACACCCTGTATATGCTAATTAAAAAACAAAACATCTTCTTTAAATAATAAACATAAACGCGGAGTAGCAAAAGATCATAAAAAACGATTTTGTCAGTAATGTCAACTATAAGACTATAAATTCAGAGGGCATCTGCAAATGCCACTTAAATGTTGCAAGGCATATGAATTTGAGACACTTTACACAATTATATCTTGTCGTTTTGTTCTTTTTACTGGAGCAGTATGCACATCGCCCGAATGTAGCATTCCTGGGTGGTTGGTTCTCTTTGGTTAAATCGTAGGGGAGGCCGGGGCTACATTGGATAATTTTTGTTTTTGTTTCTGTAATTTTTTTTATGATTATTTGAGCCATTTCAGATTTTAAACCCAACATTTATTAACTCCTTATACATACTTTCCATGTGATGAAACTTCCATCACGACTATGTCTTCTATTTAATACTGCTAAACAGAGCGAGGAGTTTTATGTCCAAACTATCCTGGAGCCGGGGTAACAATGGACAGACCAACGGGATATAATGGACAAGTACTTATCCAAATAAAAACCAAATTGAACATCAAAAACAAACTGAATTAGTACAATAATAAAGTTTTAAAGAAATAAATTTAAGAAAAAAACTACTAGAGACTAAATTCATCTAAGTCTACATTAAAATAAAGCATGCCCTTAAATCGCTGGCGCGAGTCCTTGATTGCCTTTGGCAAAAATAAAAGCACCTCAGGGAAAATATCAAAGGTAGACTGCTCCTCTGTGATTTTGAAACGGTTTGATGGATGTAACCGCTTATAAAAGTTCACTTCGAAGCCATCTAATGCTTTTTTTTTCACACATGCCCCATAGTTTCTTCCAGAGAGTGGTGTTTTGCCGGGAACTTTAACAATTAGAACATCAGCTTTTGCAGCATCTTTAACATTCTTAACATTATCATCCTCCTCTTCCATGCCTTCCCATTCAGAAGATGAATCTTGTGTAATCTTATCCTCCATCATTTCTTCATTTTCATCCAAAGACTCTTCTTCTGTTACAATTTTTGTATTTACAGCCTTAACTTTCTTTGACTCTCGTATCATTTGTTGTTTTTCAAGTTCCTCTTTTTCAGGCGTATCTGTAGCTATCATGCATTTACCACGCTTTCTACATCTGAAGAAAATCTTTCAGGCATTATTTCTTCTGGAGAAATAAAGTTTAAAGACTGTTTCTTTTTTTCTGGTGTATGTTGTAAAGTTTTAGTAGGACTGGCCGAAGGAGTACAGATTGAACCATTGAACCATTTCTTTCTAGGACATTCTCGAGTTTATCAAAAAATTGGCCTACGGTTGTTTTATTAAATGATGTCACCCTACCAAGAGATGTGGCCTCAGGCTTTCTTATTGACAGTGAAGGATTCCTTTTCCATGACTCTGGTGTTTTTATGGAATTTCTCATCGCATAATTAAAGGCTAGTTCTCTGATTTTCTTGGGTGTAGGTCCATAATACATTTCGGAACATTTCAGTATATATTTTCTTAATACTCTTCCTTCTCAGTACTAAAGACTTGCCGGTTTGTGAAACAAGGCTGATAGGACACTGGTTCTTCTCCTCTTGCTTGCCTTGCTTTCTTCACATATATCGCTAAACGCGATTTTGTTACATTATGCATTTCTAGGTATATTTTTATCATTAGCATCCTTACATTTGTAAATTATATAAGAATTAATTGTTGCAACATTCATGGAACTGTAGAAAATAATCATGGGCCAACGACGTGTTGCCCTTGCACAATTATACGCTTCGCACAATTTGTCAACAACGTCGACTCCACCTTTTGTTTTATTGTAATCGACAATCGTATCTGGTTTTCCTGATGACTCATCTATATTATCATCATAGTGCATTGTGCTCAGGACAACACATTTTTATTTTTTCTTAGAATGTACGAAAGAAGGGTGCATTGAACTTGATATACAAACATACTGCTATGTGGAGGTTAAATAAAGAGGAAGTTCCCTCTTATTTTTTCTTATGGTACCAAGTATAGTAAAGTGGTACTCGTTCAATAGTTTTTGTGCTAGCTCTAAACTGGTGAAGAAATTTCAAGTGTAACGTTTCTTCGTGTTCCCCTAATTGGTTCACAAAGATGCGGAACAAGTGCCAAATTTGATGTAGATAATTCAAAAGGGCCAGGAGGCTGTTTTCGGACATACACTTCCATCTTTGCAGTATAGAACATTTTTGCGTCAGTCTGGGCGTATATTTTTATACCGTAACGGTTCGGTTTGTTGGGCATATATACCATAAAACCACATCTACCACGGAATGCCTCCAGTTTCTCATCTATCGTAGTATATGCAGATAAACTATAATTTTTTGACAGATGAGAGTTAAAAGCATAAAAAAATTCACGAATTGCGGCCAGCTTATCATGCCTTTGTCTTTATTCTCGCTTCGTTTTGTCATCGAAACGAATATTTTGTAATAAAGATTTGAACCGAGCTAATGACATAGTAATACGAAATATTTCCATCAACATACCATTTGTTCTAAAAAGATCTACGGCATTCTGACGGTTACTTTTTGTAGCACCACATATACAGCCTCTTTCAGAGTAAGCGCCTTATTTTTGTTTAGCCACACTATGGGTACTACTTTCAAAATATTTGGCAGTAATATGTTTCAGGACATTCTCTACACGATGGTGATATCAGATTTTCAAATGGACAAATTATTTCAAAATGGCGACTTTCAACCTTTTTTTTTTTTTAATGGAATGCAATAATTTTGTTTATTATTGAGATCCTAAAAACATTATTTATACGATAGTATTCCGTTTTAGTTAAAAATGAATTTTTTTCCCTCTCAAAAAAGCAAAATAACATTTTAATCTAGCAGCGCACGAATGTTTTACACTCGATGTTATTTTTGTCCAAATATCAAGTAGCGGTAGGCACAAAAGAAACAATTAAATTTTAATCTAGTAGTCAAAGGTCAATCAATGCAATTTAGTTGTCAGTGCTTGTTAATAACAATTGTATTATTGAAGATTATAATTGTTAATTTAAAATTAATTGATACGTTTTTAAAATGCCGCTAAGTTATACGAGAGACAAATTAATTAATATGCTCCGAATATTTGGAAAAGCAGATGAAGATCCTTATGAAGCAGCCAGATTGTACAGAAATAAATATCTAAACAGAAGGCACCCTGAACATCTAACATTTACTAAATTATTGGAGAGAACGCGTGAAACAGGAACTGTGGATTATAAGAAACCGGTACCTGAAAACCCACCTGCTTGCAATGACAACAACGCA
The DNA here is from genome assembly GCA_036346205.1 of Vesta saturnalis. Classification (NCBI taxonomy): domain Eukaryota; kingdom Metazoa; phylum Arthropoda; class Insecta; order Coleoptera; family Lampyridae; genus Vesta; species Vesta saturnalis. The sequence continues at coordinate 390,233 of JARFJB010000567.1, read as the reverse complement.
AACCAGGTAGTGTTACACATTATTGAGAATTCCTATGTCAGTACTAGAGAGATTGAAGATTTGGTTGGAATATTGCATAGTTCGGGCTGGAGGATAATAAAAAAAAAAAAAAATTTCACGCATTCAAAATGATTCTTCACCAAGAATTAACCGAAAATGATTTTCTGTTAAGAATTAATTTTGCACAATGGGGTTTGCAACAGATGGGACAAAATAGTAACTTTTTAACAACGTTTTATTTTCGGACGAAGCAAGTTTTCGAACTGATGCTGTTGTTGTAAGACATAACATGTATTATTACGATAATGTAAATCCACACTGGACCCGTGAGCGACGTTGTCATCATCGATGGAGTTTAAACGTGTGGTGTGGAGTTATAGGAGGCACATTGTTGGTCCAATATTTATTAATAGACTAACTGGACAGAATTACCTCAATTTATCAGAAAATGAAATTTAAAATCATCTAAATGAACTCCCACAAAGTATGAGAAATAATTTGTGGTGGCAACAAGATGGCGCTCCAGCACATTATGCCCTTCCAGTTAGGGAGTTTTTAAATAATCAATACGAGAACCGTTGGATCGGTCGTGGAGGACAGGTGGTTGGCCACCTAGGTCACCTGGACTTTTTTCTCTGGGAGTATATAAAATCCGAGGTCTACATCGTTGAACCAACAACTACTGAAAATATGCAAGAGAGAATTTGTACTTGCATAAACGAAATTTCTCCGAAAATTATCCTACGATCTATTGGCTCTATTGGACGACGTTTCAATTTATGTATTGAAAAAGAAGGAAAACATTTCGAGCTATTTTTGTAAATACCTAATTTTTATTTGATGTACATTTTTAATTTTGAGTTTCAAGCAGTAGATGTTTATTATAAAATAAAGTTTAGTTGTTTCTTTTGTGTCTACCACTACTTGATATTTGGACAAAAATAACATCGAGTGTAATCGAGTCTAATAAATGGAATAAGGGCAGTATACAACGGTAGCCGGGCATGTGCTAGGGTGAGAGGAGGTGTGAGTGAATACTTTAATATTGAGTAAGGAGTGCGACAAGGCTGTGTGATGTCACCGTGGTTGTTCAATGTATACATGGATAAATGTGTTAGACAAGCATGTACCGATACAAATGGTGTAATGGTTAGTGACGTAAATGTACGACTTCTGGTTATGCAGATGACACAGTCTTATTAATCGACAGTGCGGGTGAGCTACAAAGCGCTCTGAGGAAGTTTGATACAGTTTGTGAGAGCATGGACCTAAAGATAAACGTGAACAAAACTAAGATTGTGGTGTTCAATCGGGAAGGTGGAAAGGAGAGTAGAGTATTTACTCTGGAAGATGAAATTGTGAGCGAGTGGACGAGCTGGTATATCTGGGTAGAATGTTTACTGTAGATGGTACCGTGGAGGGCGAGATTGGACGATGGGTCAATGCTGGAAGGAAAGTGATTGGAAGTATGTGGACGATAATGAGAAACGAAAGCATGAGCCTAGCTGCGAAACGAGCAATCTATAATGGCGTGTTTGGCCCATCAGTACTGTATGGTAGTGAGACATAGGTATGCCAAACAAAGCACAAAAGAAAAATAAATGCCGTATGCGGAGATAGGAAAGCATGGAGAAATATTGTGAATGAAAAATAAAAAGAGACAGGGATTCTTCTGCCTACCCCGCAAAGGAATGGCGTGAAGGTTAAGTTAAGTTATACATATTTGTGTATACTACAATGTTTTCTAACATAAGGTTTGTAGAAAAGCATTCCCAAACATTAGCAGCAGATTTTATTTGACGAGCAGGGCCTTTCACTCCCGGTAATTGCATAATAATGTTTTCTGCTCGAGTTCGCACACTTTGTTTTATTGATTGGTGTTTCCTCCATATCGTTATACCATCCTTACCTATAAAACTTTGAACCTATGTCTTTTTGTCCTGTTCATCATCGTAGTCTTAATCAGAATCGGTATTATCGGTAATTTCTTCGAGATTTTCATCACCCAAGGTAATATTGTCATCATCGGGTTCAGATTCTGCTTAAATTTCATCAAACAGCCGTCGCAAGCGTTCTTGCTTTTTCACATAAAACGAGGTGTTCATTTCGCTAAAATAACCTAATAAAATTAATAGTAAGATGGAAATTAGAAATATAACAAGAAAATAGTCTTACCTTAAATAATATTACACTAAAGCTAACGTCGGTTTCAGAGACCGTAAAATTGAATAATTCAGAAACAAACCAACAATATGCTAACGTTACTCGAACACTACACGACTGATCCATACACAAGCAGCTGCTGAGAATCTTAATTTCCGAGTCCATCGCATTCGGCTCTTATCGGAAAAACTTAATTCGGTCGATCTCTCAGACCGCACGTTAACTCCGGAGGGATAATGAAGTGACTTTAATTATACAGTTTACAGTACTTAAAAAATTCAAAATAATAAAGGAACCTAAATTACAAGAAGATGATTCTACATTTTTATGAAACAAAAGAGAATGTTAATAGCAATGCATGGTTTTGATAATGTTTCCTAGAGGTTCCATGATGTAAATTTAAAGTATTAATTTTAATTACTTTAAATTAGAATGGAAGCAAAGAATTACGTGGGTACCAGCAGGATTTATGTCGGTGGGGGAGGGGGGGGGGTTAAATAGAAAACTGTTTGTTGCATTTCATATAACATTTATTTTTATAAAAAGTTAACAAAACAATGTAATAAACTCTTTTAGGAACAAATTAAGTTAAACAAAACCAAATTGTTTTTTCTCCTTAAATGATATTTATGAACACAAAAACACATGAAACCAAATCTTAAAAAATACAGAACAAAATACAATAAATGTTAAACTTACTAAAAGATAATAACAGTAATACTTAATGTTAATATAAAATAGTAAGAATATTTTACACACTCTGAACTAAAAAGCAGTCTTCTTTTACTTTGACAAAATTGGCTTAGTATGTTAATAGAAAAATTGTAAATATTTATTATGCGATTTCGATGCATACTCAACAATGCCAGCCCAACAGGTCTGTTTTGCCTCACTATACTTTTTAATACTGCATAAGGTAGTGCAAGTTGTACAAGAAAAAGTGAATGGAATTTTGTAGCTATCTTTGATGGCAGGAAAAAAACTACAGTGCCCAATAAGATCTTCAATTGTTGTTTTCAGCTATTTGAGATTGAAATGAATACTCTCTCCAAATATTTAACTCGCTTTCCAAGTTCTCAATATTGTACAGATTTCCAACGAAAGACTTAAACATCTACGGACTTTGTATTTTTGGTAAAATATTAAACAAAGAGAAGACGACTTCATGTTCTTTTGAAAACCTTGTTTTTAAGGCAAGAATAAAAAATATAGACTTTTTAAAATAATCCTCAGCTGAATCGGATTATTATCGGATTCGATGTGTGACATTCGGTTAGGGTAGACGAGTTTATCGGGCTGGCCTTTTATATTATTTTAATTAACAGTAAATAGTGAAAATTGATAAATCTCACAGAATCAGCGTAAAGAATCCACAAAAGTCAGAGCAATTTTAGTAAAATTCACATCATATCGAACCAAAGCATTACCGTATCAATAGCATCTTTTGGAATTATGGAAATGATACCGTTTTTTAGGTTGTATGTGTAGATTATTGTATATACTTCAGATTGCGTATAACGTAAGCAGATCTAATTGTTAATAATGAACCGCTGATACACAAATAATTTGTCGACTTTGATAGATTGTAAATTGTGCTGACATAATACTCTTTTTGTGCTTGTTTATTAGCCTTAGATAGAAATACAGTTTCTTGTTTTTATTTTATTTATTTATTATTATTTTTTTACACGTTGCAAATAAGAATTTCTGTAACGAATCTATATTTTTGAGTGCTTCACTTCTTATTATTTGTAGCCAGCTGATCAGAACATTATTCTTATCAAGTCTGTTAGACCCGATTTACTTACTGTAAAATTTATATTACTTTATTTTTATAATCTAGGTATTGTAACGTCTCCCAGTTACCCTATCTTGAAAAGGGTAATTTGAACTTATTTGCAATAATGCAAATTCAAGAACCAAACAATCGCTAAGTGAGTTATCTTGACTTGACTGCCAATAATGTCACTATTACTCAAACTAATTGCCTGCCTTACTTTGACTTTCCGGGCAATAATTAAAACTAGCATTTATTTACAAGTCTGATATTTATTACTTGCAAATCTCAAACCTGATCAAACGAAATGGCCGTCTAGTGTTAGGTACGTCATGCTATCTAAATAAGATAGTCTGGATGAGGTACGTGTTGCATAATGCGGGCAGGTAAAAAAATGAAACTACTCAAATTAAAATCAATGAACTTGGCGCACCGGTGGTTCAGCCTGTTGATCTACTATTGTGGCACAAAATACATGAGTCACATTGTAATAAAGCACATACAAAAGAGAAATCAGCTCGCAGGCGAATAATTCAACTTCAACAAACTGAAATAAGAACTCATTAAAAGAAAGCCACATACACACACACACACACACACACACACACACACACACACACACACACACACACACACACACACACACACACACACACACACACACACACACACACACATATATATATATATATATATATATATATATATATATATATATATATATATATTGTAGTGTTATACTATTAAAATTAAAATGATTAACTAAAATAAATAATTATTATGTTACTTAAATATAAATATGCTCCGGAATAACTCAATATCTCTTCGGGGATAGAGTTCAATTGCTTTATAAAATTATTGTTGGCAAAGAAAATCAATAATAACTTTTAACCTTGTAAATTACTATAATTGCATTAAAAAAAATTTTATTTTACATATGGAAATGTTTACGTCAAATAAATTATAATTTATAATAAGTGGTTTCTGTGTGAAACAGGCTTTATTGGAATCTGCACAATAACGCATGCGTTGCGTCCTAACTGACTTAATTAAATGCAGCCTGTCAAAAATTTCAACAAATGATCTAAAATGTGTGAGTACAATTATGATTTTGTTCAAAATAAAATTATTATGTTGTTCATTTACTTTACAGATATGGATAACATGTTGTCGTACAAACATTTATACATAATCAACAAAAACAAAAATACAGGATATCAAAAGAATAATCAATGCAATTATGGGTTATGATAGTAAAATTTCACTCACAAGTGTTGCTGCACTTTCCAAAGAATGTTTTTATTAGGTTTGTTCCATATTAAAATATTGGACGTAGACTTCTTCCCATGTATCGATGATACTGCTTTGCTGTTCACAATGGTGCTGCTTAATTTTCCATAATTCATCCAAATTCAATTTACTGCTGAACAACTCTTCCTCGTGTTAAATATGATGTAACGTAATATTGCTCATATATTTTTAGATAAGCACTCTATTTTAAATTGTATGTTTAAATGTTGGTTTAAATAGTTACTAAAATTTTAGGATTCCAATTTATATTTTAGTTTCATATAAATTTTAACTGCTTGCACTTTACTTTTATTTTAGATGCCGTTATGGAATTTAGTTTATTTAATACCCTTCGTCACTTTCATGAAAAATAAACATCAAATCCAAAATAATTGAATTAACATAAAAAAAATGCACATCATCCGATGTTTGAACACGAATTCAAATTGAAACAATTTTAATATTATCGACACTTATAATCGGTAACCTAATTTTTTAATTTTTTTATAGGTTAAAACAATTGTTTCTGAGATCTCGACTCTATGTTGGTTGCGTTTCAAAACCGATAGTGTAAACTTACATGTTAACACCCACACTATTAACACTATGACTTGTTAACCACAAAAAATTTCAAAACGCAGAGCAAAAAGCAAAAGGCAAGAGAGCGAGAAATCAGGAGCAATTCATTTTATACATTTCTCTTGGATACCAAATTTTCAACTTTTTTTTTACATTATACACAAAAGATTAACTAAAATACAAATTATGCTATAACTTTTTTAAACAAGTCGGATTTACTTTTTGAACACAGATTTGAAATCAGGGCAACATTCCGCATAAAAAGACACCTCACAAGCCCTATTTCGCTTCGAAGCTTTGCATTTTGACAACTTAAAATCTAAATTTTCTTATATCTAACAAAATCTATATTTTACACTCAAACTAATTACAGATTCAGAATCTACATAAAAAACTATATCAGAATACATTTATTTCAAACCATTTAACTTAATTTTAACAGAATTTCCATTTTCATATTTTAAATTTAGGTAGTTAACCCAACTTTTCTAATTTTATGTTCAGATTGCATGTATATTGTTAAATTCTTTATGAGAATGAGGGAAACCTACTGTTATGTGCTTTTATAATTTATTCTAAACTTAACTTATCCTATAAAAACTATAAATTTGCAAAATTCTTAAATATAGTACTTAACCTAACTTAATATAATTTTATTTGTAACTTGCGTTTAAAACGTCTAAATCACTTGACATGTTAATTTATTATGTTCTTATAACTGTCTCTAACACAAATACTGTTTATTTTTACTCCATAGTCCATAATTTTGTCATAATATTGTTAACACATTTATGTAAATTTTGTGCACAAAATGTAATTTTATATTAAATATCACATTGTACAAATGTTGTTCATGTTCTTATCAATGTTTCTAAATCACTACCACTTCTGCACTTTTTATACACTTTGTCTGTGAAATACTAATATACAGTGTTCGTACCGTAACCCTTTTTTTTAAGTTTATATAGTTCATGCATTGTACCTATATCTATACATGTTCTACATATTAGAATTATCCTACTTCATGTGATTAATATCTGTAAAGTGTTTAAAATGCTTAAATAAATTGATTAAACTGTACAATTACCGAAATATGTTCACCGAAACTAATCTTACCCACACATATCAATCGTTTTGACCTTTCTCACATGCTACTGGTATAGCTCATTGCTTTTATGAATAAAACAACCTTGTACAAACCCCACAAAGCCTGTTTTGTTACATCAAAACCATATTTTCCCTCCCGTATACTAATTTTCTTATTAAAACGAACTGTATACATTCTCAAAACTATTTAAATTTGCACACTATAAAGAATATAAGCTCGATAACTCTAGCCCCTGTATTATGCTTATTTCTAACCATCTCAATTTTATATATATATAATATATATATATATATATATATATATATATATATATATATATATATATATATATATATGTCGTAAAGTTAAGAATAAATTCAATATCTCGTAAAGCACAATTTTTCAAAAATCGTTCGGACCGTCGATTTTATATTTTTCAGGGCATATTTTGCGAAAAAATTTTATACAGGGTGTCTCAAAAAGATTTGCTAAAAAATTTTTTTCAAACTGCAACCCAATTTTTTATTGCATTTTTGGATTACCTTACAATTCTAAACATTTGTCATGTAGCATGTGCTATACCTAAGTCCAAGCGTTTTGGAGTTATTCGCATTCAGAATTTAAAATTGAAAAAGATCATGAAGAAAACGAAAATAAAATAATTTTTATAACGTTTTATTATATCGAAAACAAAGATTCGTAAACTTAAAAATAATTTTATTTCAGCAAATGTTCGAAATGTCCTCCGTTAGTCAACTGACAATAGCCTAATCGATCTACAAATTCATGCTGTACATTTCGAACCATTTCAGGCGTTATTCGACGTATTTCTTGACGGATGCGTTGTTTTAAATCATCTAGATTTGCCGGTCGACTTTTAAATACCTTGCCTTTAAGGTATCCCCATAAAAAAAAATCTAGTGGTGTTAGATCGGGTGATCTTGGTGGCCACTCAATAACACCGCTCCTTCCAATCCACCTGTTTGGGAAAGTGTCGTGCAAATAAGTTCGAACTACCACAGCAAAATGGGGGGAGCACCATCTAGTTATAATATAATAACGCCCGAAATGGTTCGAAATGTGCAGCATGAATTTGTAGATCGATTAGGCTATTGTCAGTTGACTAACGGAGGACATTTCGAACATTTGCTGAAATAAAGTTATTTTTAAGTTTACGAATCTTTGTTTTCGGTATAATAAAACGTTATAAAAATTATTTTATTTTTCGTTTTCTTCATGATCTTTTTTCAATTTTTAAATTTTGAATACGAATAACTCCAAAACGCTTGGACTTAGGTATAGCACATGCAACTTGACAAATGTTTAGAATTGTAAGGGTAATCCAAAAATGCAATAAAAAAATAGGGTTGCAATTTGAAAAAAAAAATCTTTTTTGAGGCACCCTGTATAAAATTTTTTTTTTCGCAAAATATGCCCCGAAAAAATATAAAATCGACGGGTCCGAGCGATTTTTGAAAAAAATTGTGCTTTACGAGATATTGAATTTATTCCTTACTTTACGACCACCCGGTATATATATATATATATATATATATATATATATATATATATATATATATATAAGTTTGAGTGCGTTAGCAACATACCGTGCCTCTCTCTCCCTCCGGTTGCACATTCACGTATACAACATATAAAAACAATAAATATAAAATTCGAGGTGTTTAATGGTCTGGCTTGGGAGTGTGTACCAACAGGCAATTGCCTTTTACAATTAATAACCTGCGGCATCCTACACCCATTCACCAGCCACCTTTCCACCATTATAAATATAAACAACAATCAACAATGCTAATTCGCACAAATACCAAAGGGAGAGTGCCCTGTACTATCCTTTTATTTTAGCAGGTTTCAGCTTAATGAGTCCGCGTACGAATAAGATACCTTTGCAAGCTGCTGTTTAATATGTTATCTAGACTGGTAAAAGTATTTGCTGCGAGCGAGTATAAAAATATATGCTTACACTAGAATAAATATTCATTTAATCACAGGCACAAATAGTTAATAGACACGGTTTAACCCCGAAAGAAAAGACAATTTAGTGTTGGCGAATTCAAAAGAAAAATGTATACGCACGAATTATTTTAAAGACAAACTGTTTACAATGAAGGGATTTAATTAACCCAGAAACTGATCTGGCTCGATTGAAAAAATCGCTGTAACTGCCTTCTCCCCTGATCCAAACATAACTGTAGCTACTCCCGAAAAACCACCCCCATCTTTCAAAAGTAATAAAAAAAAACAAGAAACACTAACTTATGTTGGAATAGTTTCGTAGTAATTATTGCACATCTTAATTTTAAAAATATGCATTCGTCTGTAACAACCTTCAATTTACGGGTCTCGAGTTTCCCAGTAACAAAGATTATCATCGTGGCCCGTCTCTCCACAATTAATCATTAGACCATAACATTTTTACATCAAGAGCGCGTATAAGAAAAATTCCAAAGATTTGTTACGCCCCTTCAGTAAAGCATATGAAAATATCTAGTTCAGGACGATATATTTCGTATTTATCTGACCACTCTTACCAACAAAAAATTAATATTATAAAGGGACTCAAAAATAGAATTAGTAGGGTTTGTCACCCATCGTTTTTAAATAAGGACCTTAAATAATTTACAAAATATTACTAGAAAATGGTTATCCTACTAATCTTTTAAAAAGGTTACTATTTACCGAGGTTAATAACATCACAATAACAAATAATACTAACAATTTAGAACAAAGTACAGAACAGGTAACCTATAAAAGGTTTTCTTACATCCCCACTTTAACTTCACTAATTAATAGATTATTTAAGACTTATAATATTAAAATTTCTAATTCTACTATTAGAAATATTAATTCTTTCTATTCAAAATTAAAAAATAAATCTTCTGTATCGAATAGTTCAGATTTAGTTTATGCCATTCCATGAAATCATTGTAATTGATTTTACATTGGACAAACTTCCCAGAAACTGTCTAAAAGAATTGCGTTACATAAAATTGTTGTTAAGTTTAAACCTAATTTTACTACTTTAAGTCTACATTCGCATCAGACTGGGCACCCACTTGATTTCCATAATACCAAAATTTTAGACCATGAAAGTGATAGTTCTAAAAGAAAATTTCTTGAAATGTGCGACATATGTAACAACGTCAATTCAATTGTTAATTCTAAAACTGATGTTAATTCATTAAGTACCATTTATACACATCTGTTATTATAACATCACACTAAAAAAAGAAGAAAATAACTGATACTTAATAGAAATTATTATTATTATTTGTTTTAAATCTTAAGTTTTATTCCTTAATTATTTTTTAATTATATTATATATGTACCTTAATTATTAACTTGCTCTATATCATTGTTATTTCATCAATTGTAACGTTATCATAGTACTGTAATGTCACTTTCATATTAAATCGTTAAAAATTTTTCTATTTTAAAAATTCAATACATTAATGTCAAGATCTTCACCTTTTTTAATGTATCTCTTTATATGATCACCATAATTTTGACCTAAATTTTGTAAGTAGTTTTAAGATAATTCAAATTATATATGAGCATAAATTGTCATTCTAGAATATTCTGATGAAAGTTGAAATTGTCAACTGAAATATATCAAATTATACTTAAACATGGTCGTTTTTTGTGACTTTACAACTTTAAGCCAGATGGAACTAGGATTTCCTAACCTTAACCAAGTAATTTATAAATGTATGTGTGTATATATATATATATATATATATATATATATATATATATATATGTATATATATATATATATATATATATATATATATATATATATATATATATATATATATATTGTTCTATGTTAAACCTTTCGCATATCAACGTTAGCTCTATGTTGACTTGTTTTAATAAATTAAAGCACTAATTGTTTTGATGTTTTAGCTGTAACCGAAACATGGTTAACACCAAACGTAGATGATAAAAGCTTAAAACTGTAGGATTATCTACTAGTATTAATTAGTAATTAAAAGTGGTGGGAGTCTGGGGCGGGGCTAGGAGTGGGGCCCGCTTCTTTTCGGGGACGTTGGCTGAATTTTAAGCTTAATTAAGGTCCTTTTGTCAATATTAAGTCTTTTTGGCGGTCTAACCTCCTGGTTAGTGGTGTTGGATGCCCCTAGGGTATGGTCTAGAGGCCATTTTGGCAGGGTTAAGAGGGAGGTTAAGACTAGATAAGGCCCTTATGGCTTCATTATAGTAGGGGTTAAGACTAGACAACACCCATTACTTTTACCTGATTGGTGGTACGTGCATTAAGGCGGGGATAATACTAGACCACGCCCCTTCATTTTACCTGATTGGTTGAGCCCACCCTTCTGACTTCTGATTAGTCCTTAGCCCCAGTACTCAGCAGCTGGGCTCTGGAGGACTAAGTCTCTCTATTCTGGTTGGTTATGGCGGGAAATTTTAATTTGTATTCTAATAAGGGGGCTTTGTTTTTAATTATGAGTTATAAATCAGCAATTATTTTAATTATGAGTCATAATTAAATTGTATCATCATAACCCCTTTAATTATGAGTCATGATAAAGACCTTCGGCCATTATGTTATAATTTAGTTGTATCATAACCCTTTTAAATATAAGTCATAATCAAAACCCTCCGCCATTTTGTTTTTTTTTGCGGGAAATTTGAATTTGTATTCTAATAAAGGGGCCTAATGTTAACTTGTAAGACAGGTGTAGGGCTTCGCAACTTACTCTCGCGGCTTCGCCCCCTTGCCTTCCCCTCTACAGGTGTAAGGTGTAGGTGTTCGACCTCCTTGCCCTAAAATTTGAATTTGTTTGTGATGTGATGTGATGTAGTGGTTATGGGGGAAATTTTAAATAAGAGGTCCTCGTTCTAACTTGTAGAGGTCTGTACAAGACGTCTACGCCAGCTTTCGGAAAACCAAAGCAAGCCACCTCAATCAAATCAAACAACGGGGATTCGCCCCTTGTCCTAGCCCCTTAGCGGTAAATTCGGGTTTGTATTCTAATAAGGGGTTCTAATGCTAACTTGTAAGACTAAACAAATAAAGTTTGCCTCGAGTAGGATTTGAACATACGACTATTCTAATAAGGGAGCCTAACGCTAACTTATAAGACAGTGGTTGGGCTTCATAACTTGCTCTCGGGCATGTGAAGGTGAACCTTCACAGATTTAATTGAAATATCTTGTGGCGCATCTGCAACTGGTTCTAAAATATGTCAATATTTACTTGCCACCATTAGACAAATAACAAATGTAAGAATTTATGGCAGCCCTTAACTGAGCTGCTGTTTTTGCAGTTCATTAAAATGTCCCCACTTCTTAGATGAAAAATAGTTCTAATATAGTAAAGGAAAAGTAAGAGGCCACGTATTTCATTCCCTCCTCAAGGGGGAGGGCGGGATGCTCGATCTTTCCAAGCTCCTTCAGCCACAATCATCGATTCTCCACATACACACATACATTACGTATATATGCCTGGTGGGATTAAGGATGGGTGTGGTCAGGATAGGATCGGAAGGAACGGTGTTAGGATTCTGAGGGGGAAGATACTACCCCATCATTCGCCTAAGTAGCCGCACATGGTGTACATACACACAGTGACCATGCCGCCACATGTATATGAACAAAACCCCCTGAAAAAACCTCTTAAAGGGTATCGAACCCACTACCTCCCGAATGCTAAGCAGGTCGTGTTACTACTACGCTACTAGCTCGCTTAATATAGTATTAAAGTTTTCAGCAGAAATGCGCAAAGACTAATATTTAGCTGAATTAGATTCCTTCTCACATTACTCTCTGGCGAAAAAATATTATACGGTCAATTGGTGACTACGTAATGTCGCCATTTTTCTGCGGAAGGTCAGTGCGCTGTATCCAAACAAACCGAGTATCTTGTGTGTTGATATTGTTTGTTGCATTTTTGAGCGTTTTATCAGCGTTTTTAAGAGAATACGTACTTTGGATCGTAAGTATTAAGATGCTTCGATACTTATCACTATGTTTAAATGCCGGATTCCGTCATAAATAACGAAAATATTGGTGTATCTTATTAGAACGTAACTTCAATATTGTGTTTTAAGTGATGTTATTACGTATTTATGTCCACGATTGAACCAATCTGTTAATTTAAACTTTTCACTGCGCGTTTAAGCTATACAGATGTCCGTATATATATATATATATATATATATATATATATATATATATACATAATATATATATATATATATATATATATATATATATATATATGAAATCAGACTGTATGTATACGGTCTAGACCGTTTATATACGGCCTGCAAAATTCCGGGTGCCACTTCGACGATTAGTTTCACGGTGCCAGAAGAACCGATTATCTATAAATTATATATATATATATATATATATATATATATATATATATGCCCCAGCAGTGTGCCGTCACGATTGGGAACCGATATAGAACGATATTGTATGTAACACCAGATTTGGAATAGCATTATTTACGAATTGCGGACAGTAAATTAATAAAAAATTTAAAATATGATGAAAGATGTATCCAAAATGCCAGTATTTCAAGATTATGTACTATTAATTAGAAAACCTTTAAGGTATGATATCTCTTCACAAATAAACAAAGCCGGAGACTTATACAATGTGGGCCTAAAATCAAGTTATAGTCAAGTATGTCACCTTAATATTAGAAGCATACGTAAAAAAACTAACGATTTGTATATTTTTCTACAATCATTAGAATTTCCTGAAGTGGTCTGTTTCGTCTGTTTTGTATTGAAAGTGAAATTGGGTTGTAGATTCGTACAAGAAAGCTGATTATTTATATCGTGTTGATCAGAAAAGAGGAGTAGCAATTTATGTGCCAGACATTCAGTGTAACGCTATTGTAGCTAATGTAGATCGATATTTGAATATACTTGTATCGAGGCTATCATTAATGACAAGAGAGCGGATTTTATGCACTATAAAATGCCGAAATATGTGCATATATATGCACTTAAAAACCTTAAAATATGCATCAAAAATGCATTATTAATTCAAAATATGCATAAATATTGAATCTTCTATTTACCTGTGTTATTTTATAACATTAATATATAAAAAAGTATATATGCATGTAATTTTTTAATAGGAAAAAGATAAATTGCATGCAAACTTATTATTTTAACATTCAAAATTATGTGTTATTTAAAAACTACATATTTACTTATGCACTATACATTTATAAAAACTGCACCCTGTCATTACTACTTACAAAGAAATTATTATTTTAACATTATTTTAAAATTATGTGTTATTTAAAAATTACATATTTACTTATACGCTATAGATTTATAAAGATTACACCCTCTCATTACTATTTGCAAAACAATTTATAACTAAATATTTTTCCAAGTTTTCGGGCAGAAAATTTTGGCGTCTGTCCGATAGTATGTTTTTGTACAAAGAAAAACTTCTTTCTACATCCACAGAAGTTATGGGTGCATATTTTAATGCGGCTTATATGGCCAAATCTAAATTTATAACAAGATCATTGGAATTTTCCTCAAGTTTCAGAACTCTATTATTAACTTTTAGTAACAACTAATATCCACTGTTTTTTTGTAAAATTTCATTTAATGTATTAGAAATAGTTTTACCAATATTTCCTGACACAGCAGAAATCAGCTGTTGAAATTTATTAATTATTTGCATAGATTCATTTAATGACAATGCTTCCGTTTCTAATTTAGCAATGGTTGAACTTACAAAATAGTAATTTGCTTTTATAAATGCCAGCGCATTGCGCAATTGTGTTTTCTTTAAAATGGATTGAGCTTTTTGAACGTAAGTACTTGAATTATCAGAAATTTCTAAAACCAACTCCTTAATTTTTTCCAAATGATCTGCATAAAAAAGAGCTGCATTTAACCAAGTACCCCAACGCGTAATCACAGGCTCTGGTGGTAGAGGAATATTATGTAACTTTTCTTTGTACAATTGAATAAAAACACTTTCTTTATACTACTTATTAAACTATTTACTAATGGAAATTAATTACAAATTGTTTCTGCTACTCTATTAATACCATGTGCGAGACATGTTACATGTATTAAATTTTCATAAAATAATTTTAATTGCTGTCCAGCTTTTACCATATACGGTGCTGCATCAGACAGCATTAAAACTATTTTATCTGTTGCAACAATATCAGGAATAAAAAATTGCATGAAAGCTTCGTTTATAAAGCGAACTATTGTTGCATGATTGGTTTTTACAAGAACTTTGCAAGCGATTAAATATGATATACTAGACTGCGCCTCACTTAAATAACCAATCATTAAATTTGCAACATATCGCCCGCAACAATCTGTAGTTTCATCTACTATAAAATAAAGATATCTATTTTTTGTAAATTTCTTTATATGCCCCATAGTTTCAAGATATAAATCATTAATATACCTTTTTCGAAGCGTGCTTTCATCTGGCACTTGCTTTTCACTAATTTTTTCTAAAAATGACCTAAAACTAGGATTTTGCAATTTCTTTAATGGAATATTGGCTTTAACAAGTGCACTACACAATTCTAAATTAAATTCCTCTTGTGCATTTCTTTTGGCCGTTTCTTGAAACAACGACTGCCGCAAAGGTGTCTGACAAACTTTTGTTTTCTTAAATGTTTCTAATTTTCTTTTATGAAGAGAGGTTTCAATGTGCTGTGTAACTTGAGATTTTCTTTCGTACATGATCTAAGGAAAAATTAATTTTAAAAATAAGTATCTAATTGCGTTTAAAAACTGATAAAACGGTGAATTCAATAACCTACATCAATTAATAAGGGTTTAATTTCCGAAATCAATTAAAAATATGTAATGGTACTTACTATTTTTCCACAGGCTATGCAAAACACTTTTTCATCATCCAGACGTAGCTCGGATATATTTTTTATCCATACTTGAACTAAACTATTTTTAACTTTCGGCATCTTGAAGTTCACTTAACAAAGCCGTACCATTCAGTTACCTCTTCGCCCAAAGAATGTTTAAAATTTTGCATTTTGTCCGTTACTCTCAAATTATTTTCAAGAAGGATTAACTAACTAAACACTTACCTTGAAAAAGTCCAAATAACTTTAACCCTTGATTGCGGGAATTCCCTCAATCAATGCTTTAACTATCTGCTTAGGTACCATTGAAATTTTCAAATACTACGAAATAGCGGCATTGAAACTTCATAATCCGGAAGTATTAACGTTGCACTTAACTGCAGGTAATAATCTTTCTTTAAACCTGTCTTATTCATATAAAAATACATTTCTTAATTAGACACAATAACAAAATTTAAAATAAGTTAGAATAATGCATTTTAAAGCGAATTTGGAATAAAATTATGAATAAAAAGGCAAAATATGCATAAAATTGCAATATATGCAATATTTGGCGAAATATGCAAAATATGCAAAAATTAATTAATGTCAAATGATTGCATTTAGTGCAATTCGTCTAAAAACAAAACGATATTCTTCAACTATAAAAAATAAGCGATATGCATTTTGCATAAAATCCTCACTCTATTAATGACATTGTTTTTAATATTAGTTGTTTTTATAGGGTTCTTTACGCTGATTTGTCAATCTTTAATGATTTGCTTGAGTTATTTTTAAATAACTTCAATATTCAGAACAAACCACATTTTTTATGTGGCGATTTTAATATCAATTTAGATACAAATGTTAATAATCAGGAAGCGTGTGGTTTTCGTAATTTATTGTTAAGTTATGGTTTAGTGCAATGCATATATGACCATACCAGATTGCAAGGTGAATCAGGGGCCGCTATTGATAACATATTTGCAAACATGAATGTAATTCGTTGTATGTCGATGTTATCAATGGATATTTTTCTGACCATCATATGCAGCGAATTCGATTTTATAAAAATAAGACGGGAAATAATGTAAATTATGCCTACAGGAGATTTTAAAAATACCAATAACATTATAAATTTTGTTAATGCCGTGCAAGCTGAAAATTGGTTCAACTTAGATTTATTTGATAACTGTACGATAAATTTAACTATTTTCTTAATAGGTTCCAAGATTTGGTTTTTCTAGGTTTTCCTATGAAACGTATCAAAACTAGTGACAAAAGCAATAAATGTAGGAAAACTAAAGCGTGATTAACCAAAGATATTATCAATCAAGGCAAAATGTTAAGAGAAATGCACAAAAACTGTAGAAGCAGTAATAATGGTCAATTAACTCATAATTACAAAACATTTTTAAATCTTCATAAGCAGTCAATTATAACTTCTAAAAGAAATTTTACTGACAAAAAATATTTCAAATCCATTAATAAATCAAAATGTGTATCTATGGAATATTATTTGAGAAGAAGTTAGTTTAAAAAACAAATTTAATTTTCCTCAGACATTGTGTGATTTAACAATTATTTTCACAAATTGTAGACCATAATAATCTCAAACCTTCACTTCTCAACAAATTTAATACGTATCCTACATTTTTTGTAACTCTTGTAGATAACAACGAAATTAAATCTATTACGAGAAAAGTTGCTGTTAAAACACGCAACAGGCTATGATGGAATACCGTGTTCTTTGATTGGTTATGTGTGTGATGATATTTCACCTATACTTGCAGATCTAGTTAATGAATCATTTCCAGATAAGTTAAAAACAGCGTTAGTTGTGCCTAAACCTAAAAAAGGGGATATTGATCTGTAATTATAGAGCCACATCCTTGCTCTCGGTCTTTTAAAAAATTATTGAAAATGCTTTTCACGCAAGACTGATTAAACATGTAAATGGATATAAAATTTTTACAAATAAACAATTTTGGTTCAGAAATGGCCTGTCTACGCAGGATGCCATTATTGACTCAATTCACAATATTCTACAAGATTTGAATGCTAGAAATAAGGTAGCTGGAATATATTTTGATTTTAGCAGGGCGTTTGATACTGTCTGTCGTCGCTTATTGCTGGAGAAACTTGCTTATTATGGAGTTAGGGGCATAGCTAGCAGTTGGCTAGCTTAAGATCTGTGGGAACGTATTCAGCAAGTTTTATCAGTGCAAAATGGCAACAAAGTACGTTCTGATTCAGTTACATTGTCAATTGGAGTGCCTCAGGGTAGTACGCAGGGCCCTCTTTTGTTTGTATTTATAAATGACATATTGCTACATTTTGAAAATAGCAGTGAAAGTAATGCACGTGTTTCTGTAATCATCTTGTTTTGTAATTTGGAGACTAAGAAACTTTGTCAATATGTCTACCATAATAGCGTATTACTATGCATACGTCCAATCCATTCTGTCATATGGAGTTGTGGCGTGGGGAAATTAAAATCTAGGTAAAAAAGTATTAATCATGCAGAAAAAATAAGTAGAACTATATGCTTCAAACAAGCCAATACTTATTGCCGTGAACTATTTAAGAACTGGCAATTTTGACAGTTACATCACTTTATGTTTTAAATTCTGTTATGTATGTTAGGCGCAATATTCATAATTAGCATAAAATTCTAAACGTCACTCACTACAACTTACGTTGTAAAGAAAATATTGTAATACCTAAATGTAACTTAACTTTAACACTAAGTGGTGTAAACGTGATGCCACTCACTATAACCATTTACCACTTTCTGTATGAAGAAAGTCCTGTAATGTACTAGCATTCACCTAGTTTTAAATGACAAGGTACTTATTTGATAGAGATGTTTTTTCTCTTTTCAATGATATAAAACTTTAATACTTTTACTGAACTAGATTTTGAGAAGCAAGCGAAAAAGTAATGGTAGAGTAATGTTAAGTTTATTTTAATAGTCATTAATCTAGACACCTATGATTGCTTTTAATTGTTGAAACAATTGATTGCGCCTTAGAACTGTCAAGGTAGTAAAGCACTTAAAGTAAAAAGTAACTTATTTACATTGGTTAACATTCATTTGTTAGTGAAATACGCTTTTGAAGTGGTCATTTACCCGAAAGGTAACGTACTGAAGAAAGAAGAAGCACGCAGACCGAAGTTTGCAATCTGTTTAACAATTTGTACCCCGAACTTCACATTACTCAATCAGCTGTAAGTAATATTTGGCACAAATTTCAAGAAACGGGTTCTGTTAAAGAAACATAGAAAACGGGCAGAGCTACAGTTCTAAATAATGAAGAAAGTGAGAATGTGATGTTGGCCCTGGAAAATCCACGTTTCATACAAAGCGTATTAATTGGAATTTTGTGAAGAAATAACCCACCAACTTGAAGGCAATGCAAATTTTCACAAAAGTATTACAGACGAGGCAACGTTTTACTTAAACGACACTGTTAATAAGGGTAAAATAACGGCCTAGGTGTATCTAAATGTTCTACGATTTGAGGTAGTTCCTGCAGTAGCTGTTTTATACCCAAATGAAGACGATCTGGATATACCCCACGACGAAATATGGTTCTAGCCGGACGCCGCCCCTCCAAATTTTGGTATTAATGTCCGCCAGTATCTTAATGGTATTCTTGCAAATCGTTGGATAAGTAGAAAAGGTCCAGTAGAATGGGCCGCTTGGTCATCAGATTTAAGTCCACTAGATTTATTCCTTTGGGACTACCTTAAAAGTAAGGTACGTAAATAGGCCAGGATACATCGAGAGCTTAAGACATCTCATTGTACAGAGATGAGGGCCATCACACCTGAAGCTGTTTCAAATGCGATTGATGAATTTCAACACAGACTTTATCACTGCCAGGCGGTGAACAGTGCTCAATTTGAACATTTAAGTAGTAATATAAGGCCGGAGCTACTCCACTTCAAGGTCACCCATGTAAATCTTATGGGATTTATTTCAAGGTCAAGTGAGTTTTCTCATTATGCCAGAACGCGCTCCACGCCTCAAGAACGTTTGAAGCATGCTTTTGGCGGGGAATTTAAATTTTCGGAGCAGGTCAAGGTCAAAGTAAAAATAGAAATTGCAATATCATCTTCATTATCATATTACAATTCTTAGAAAGTCTGAAAGTGTAGTGGTGAAGGTCAAGGTCAAAGATTATTGATCTGTAGGGATATCGTAGAACATTTCTTAGAAGTGTAAAAATAGAATAAGTTCATGGAAAGAAGAAAAAGAAGAAGAAGCCTAGGTTAGCGGTTTTGAAGGATGTAGATTTATAATAAAAAGGCTTCCTTGGGTGTGTGTGATTTAGTATTAGCAGAAATGATGAAAATGGTAGTATGCAAGATAGGAAACGCAAGAAAAGAACAAGTATTAACTATTGTGGAGCGAAAGAAAAGGTTGGAGGTGTTGATACGAAAAATTAAAGATTTAAAGGTAGATTTAGAGGTGTATGAAATAAATAGAAGAATGAGACAGCTTCGAGTATGGAAATAAAAAAGAACAAGTATGAATTATTGTTGAGTGAAAGAAGAGGTTGGAGGTGTTGATATGAAAAATTAAAGATTTAGAAGGTAGATTTAGGGGTGTACGCATTTTCACATATAAATTTCTAATGCTTGTTTTTAAGAAAAGTCTGTAAATTTTTTAAATCATGTAAAATTTGGGATTTTGTTCTTCCAAATATTAAGTTACCCAATTAGATGTTTCATTACGGAAATTTGTATCCTATAAAAGAATCTTTTAAAAACTATTTATGTATAATATTTTAACTAAATAAATAGATAATCATGTAACAAAAACAAATTTCATCTTATTAAAACTGTGTTGTAGTTGATGTGAATATTTTACCTTAAGGAAAAAAGAATTAAAACATTTATTTTCACAACCTCTACACATTATAGGTGATCTGAATATTTCACTATAAGAAATAAAGTAAATAAACATTTATTTACAAATAACACTAGTCTAACAATTATATTATATAGTGATGAGAACGTTGGAAATGTACGAGGTGAAGCTGAAGATGAAGAGTTTAAAAATAAGAAGGGTGCAAAATAAATAAATAATGTGATATGAAGTTTGATTTTTAACTATATTATAAAATCATAAGTTCGCATTTTCGCATATAAATTTCTAATGCTTGTTTTAAGAAAAGTATGTACATTTTAAAAATCATGTAAAATTTGAGATTTTGTTCTAAATATTATTATTATTATGTTACCGAATTAGATGTTTTATTACGGAAATCTGTATCCTATAACAACAATCTTTTAAAACTGTATTTAAGTATAATATTTAACGAAATAAATGGATAATCTTGTAACGAAAACAAATTTCATCTTACTAAAACTTTAGTGACATCAAAGAGATTTTGAACTTGGAAAAATTGTGCAAAATCGTTATGCAACTACTTATGATTTTTACTGTTTATGTTTAATTCCACATGTAAAATTGCAATACTTTTTTGATGTATAATTTCTACACTTTATAGTTATAGGTGATGTGAATATTTCACCTTAAGGAAAAAAGTAAAAGAATTAAAACGTTTATTTTCAAAACCTCTACACATAATAGGTGATCTGAATATTTCACTATAAGAAAAAAAGCCGAAAAAGAATTAAACATTTATTTTACAAATAACAACAACAATAAAAACTACTTTAGAAAAAATAATAAAAAAAAAAACTAAACTACACTAAACTACACTTAACACTCTAAGGATCCATATTGTCCAAGGCACGAAACACTAGTTCTGCATTCCGACCAGTTTTTTCGGCCGATTCCAACTCGTCCCTGGCCTCAGCTAACTCCTTAGTTAGCCGGGCCACACGATTGCTAAGTTCAGCCACACGATCTTGGTTCGAAATGCAGAAATCACGCAGCCACTCCAAATTTGTTTCCCGCAGATGATGCAGCCTTACCGCGGGCTCGGGGGGTTGACACGTCTCAGGGAGTTGGTGCCCTTGCGAAGGCATGTCGAGCAGCAGGAGGTTTTTACCCCCACGCATTCACGCCGGCGATGCTACCGCGGTAGTAGCAGGAGAGATACTGTAAGTGGAAAATGAATCACATTAATAATGCAATCGTCATACATAAATTAAGAAATAAGTAACTTACTTTTCGAAGTAGCGTGCAAAGTCTTCTTCGACATCACTGTCCCGGATACTTATCACAGGAATATCTGCAGGTGATGATAATGGTTGTAGTGGCTGCGGTAGTGATACAGCAGTACTGCTAGCTGGCTGCACCAGCAAGTGCTGCAGTATTTGTGGTTTTTCGTTTTTCTTTTTTAAACTCAATTTGGTTTTTTTGGATAAAGACGCCATTGTAATGTATATATGTATACGTGTGTTATTGCAATGTAGATGTACATATAATAACTGAATAAGAAGTGCAATGTTAAACATATATATAGGTGTAGGTTTTGTTAACGTTGGCAAAACAAGCGGAAATGATAAGGGTAATGAACGAACATATGTGAGAGTAGTTCGTTAACTTAAATAAGATTAAGGGACTAACCCAAGATATGAATATAAATTTCTAATGCTTGTTTTAAGAAAAGTATGTACATTTTTAAAAATCATGTATAATTTGACATTTTGTTCTAAATATTATTATTATGTTACCGAGTTAGATGTTTTATTACGGAAATTTGTATCCTATAACAAGAATCTTTTAAAAACTGTATTTAAGTATAATATTTAACGAAATCATGTAACGAAAACAAATTTCATCTTACTAAAACTTTAGTGACATCAAAGAGATTTTGAACTTGGAAAAATTGTGCAAAATCGTTATGCAACTACTTATGATTTTTTACTGTTTATGTTTAATTCCACATGTAAAATTGTAATACTTTTTTGATGTATAATCTCTACACTTTGTAGTTATAGGTGATGTGAATATTTCACCTTAAGGAAAAAAGTAAAAAGAATTAAAACGTTTATTTTCAAAACCTCTACACATTATGGGTGATCTGAATATTTCACTATAAGAAAAAAAAGCCGAAAAAAGAATTAAACATTTATTTTACAAATAACAACAATTAAAACACTTTAGAAAAAAATAATAAAAAAAAAACTACACTAGTTCGTTAACTTAAATGAGGTTAAGGGACTAACCCAAGGTAATTATGTGATCTATAAAATTAGTAGCAAAATTTTTGACAACAGGTAGTATAATCAATTGGATGTCAAACTTTAATTGTTGGCAATTTTCTATAATTTTTGGAGGGTATCATATTACATTATATTAAGGTAATTTTTGAGGTGTGTCAAATTACGTTTCATGACAATTTCGGGGGTTGTCAAATTTACATTTTTACACAATTTTGTGGGGGTGTCAAATTACATTTTATGGTAATTTTGGAGGTGTAAAATTACATTTTTTTTTTTTGGTAATTTTGGGGGTGTCAAAGTACATTTTTTGGTAATTTTGGGAGTGCCAAATTACATTTTTTGGTAATTTTGGGAGTGTCAAATTACATTTTTTGGTAATTTTGGGGTGTCAAATTACATTTTTTGGTAATTTTCGGGTGTCAAATTACATTTTTTGGTAATTTTGGGGTGTCAAATTACATTTCTTGGTAATTTTCGGGTGCCAAATTACATTTTTTGGTAATTGTGGGGTGTCAAATTACATTTCTTGGTAATTTTCGGGTGTCAAATTACATTTTTTGGTAATTTTCGGGTGTCAAATTACATTTTTTTGGCAATTTTTGGCAATTTTTGGGGGTCATTCACCCCACGGGAAATGCCCAAAAAATGTCAAAAAAATCCGCGCGAAGGTAACTTAAAGCGCTTTGGTTGTCAATCTTTTACGATATTGAAAGGCGGTCTTGGTTCATATATATATATATATATATATATATATATATATATATATATATATATATATATATATATATATATATATATATGTATTGTCTTATGCGCTTTACTATTTTATAACCTTGCTCTATTTCTTATCTTTTGAAGGACATCAATGTTCCATAAACTCGTTGACCATCGGGTTATTGTACTCTCTATCGTTAACTTGAGAAGGTATATAAACCGATGATGTACGGTAAGATGGCAGATATCGCAGCTTAAAGTTAAAGAGCGATTACCTTCCGACAATTGTTTTTGTAATAGTTCTAAAGTGTTTTTGTAGTCTGAAAATAGTTAACAGAACGGTCACTCCCCAGTTACGCTGATTTTTTTAAATTGTTCGTGTGTGTCTGTGTGAATTTAAATAATATTTGTTTACATTTAATATTATAGCTTCTAAGGTAAATAAGCAGTTAAAATAATTAGATATGAATATAAATTCGGTTTCTGTTACAAGTAGTGAATTAATTAAGGTAATTCGCAAAGCTATTAAACTATTGAAAACTAAGGATGAAATAACCAGACATATTCATATGTTAAGAAATAATATCAGGAAAAAATTTATTAAAATTCAAATGTATACTGTAAATGAAAATCCACTTAGACTTGAAAGTAATTTATCAATTCTCAAATGTTATCTGGCGAAATTAAATCAATTAAGACAGACTTTAGATAAAAGAGGCGCTGGTGTAGCAATTAGTTCAAGTAACTTACAGTGGCACGATGTACAATCTTGCTTCAATGACAGATTACTTACAGGTATTATAGTCAATTTAAATATTAAAGATCCGCTAGTATTCTTGAAATGTGCTTATAAAAGTTTTTCGAGAAAAATTAATGTAATGTTACGACAATCAATGCTTAAAGTAAATGTCGTTTTAGCTGTCATTTCATTCAACCTCAAAACCTTGAGCTTGACTTAAAAACGTTTGCTTCCAAAAATGAAATTATAGATGTTGGTAGCGATCTTAAACAATGGTACAAAACGCATGTATTCGATAAACTTCAGGCAAAATTAGAAGAGTTTGCGGAAAGGGATTCGGGATGGGCATTGCAAGAAATTTTACACTTAAAGGTTAATATTAACAATTACATTCCTATAAGGAGGTGTTTCGACGTATGTTAAAGTACCTAATTTCATAGCAATGAAGCGGGCAGTTGTTAATGTAAAAATAATGATGAATACTGTTTCTTGTGGGCCATAGTATCTGCTTTATTTCCAGTACAAAATCATAACGATAGAGTTTTAGTTATCCTCATTTTAGCGATATTTTAAAATATGAATCTATTCAGTTTCCTATTGAATTAAACGACATCGGCAAATTTGAAAAGTTAAACAACCTTTCAATTAACTTATATTGTGTAAAGGGTAAAAAAGTGTTTCCATTTTTATTAAGTAAGAACCACATGAATAACAGAGAGTCAATTAATTTACTGATTTTACCTTGCGATTCAAATAACAAATGTGGTGCAGAAGAAGGTATACCAAGTTACATTAATAGTAATAATAATACATTTTATCACTTTACTTGGATAAAAAGTATGTCAGCTCTGTTTGCCAAGCAACTATCCAATAGGGATCATAAAAAAAATTTTTGTAATCGATGTCTGAATCATTTCTCTACAAACATACTTTTAGAAAAGCATATAGCTCGTTGTCACGAATTTAATACGTGTTCCTCTAGATTACCGATGAGTGACGATGAAAAATTTTGGAATTTAAACATTTCACATATCAAGAAAAAGTACCGTTCGTCATTTATGCAGACCTTGAAAGCATACTTGAAAAATCCTCTCGGTAGACGATGAAGGAAGTAATACACGTGTATGTGAAAACATGTTTCCTTTAGTATAGCTTATTATTTGAAATGTTCTTATAACGACTCATTATCTAAATTTCAGTTGTACAGGGGCGAGGATTGTATTACGTGGTTTGCTAATGAATTATTAAATTTGGCGTATTGGGTTAACAATATACTTAATATGGTTGTACCAATGGATAACCTAACACAAGATCAGATTAAAGATTATGAGAATGCGGTAGTATGTCATATTTGTAGGAAACCATTTACGGGGGATAATATTAAAGTTAGAGACCACGATCATTTGACAGGGAAGTATAGATCCGCGGCACACAGAGGTTGTAATTTAAATTTTAAGGTGTTCCATGTTATACCTGTAGTATTTCACAATCTTAGTGGTTACGATTCACACTTTATTATTCGCGAATTACCAAACGGTTTTCCGGGCCAGGTCAAACTTTTACCGTTAAATAAAGAAAAATACATTTCATTCACCAAATTAGTCAACAATACAAAGATACACTATAAGTTTATTGACTCCTTTAGGTTCATGAGTAGCAGTATTGAGAAATTGTCATCATATTTGGAGAATGATAAAAAAAATATTACCCGATCAAATTGTAATAGTGATAATGAATTTAATTTATTAGTTTGTAAAGGAGTCTTTCCATATGAATATGTTGATTCTTGGGATAAACTTAATGAAACTACTTTACCTCCAAAAACTGCATTTTTTAGTAAGCTTCAAAACAAAGATATTACGGATAAAGATTATATGCATGCCGTTAATGTTTGGAATACGTTTAGACTTGAAACGTTAGGTCAATACTCGGATTTATATCTAAAAACAGATGTTTTACTTTTGGCGGATGTTTTTGAAAATTTTCGTCGAACCTGCTTAAGCGCATATCAACTGGACCCTCTTTATTATTATACAGCGCCAGGTTTGGCATTTGATGCAATGTTAAAAATTTCTCAAGTTAGATTAGAACTTTTACCGATATCGACATGGTTATGTTCATCGAAAGAGGTATTAGAGGAAGAGTATCGCAGTGTTCCAACCGTTACGCGAAAGCTAATAATAAATACATGGGTGAAAGCTACGATTCTAGTATCCCAACGAGCTTTTTAATTTATTATGATATTAACAACCTTTATGGAAGAACAATGGAAGAATTTTTACCATATGGGGAATTTTCTTTCATCGATGAGCCTAATATTGAATGCATATTAAATAATCCTAACGATTCAGACATTGGGTTCATCATAGATTGTGACTTGGATTACCCCACACAGTTACATGAGTCCCATAGCGATCTACCTTTGGCACCTGAGCACATGATACCCCCAGCCCCGTATTCCAAATCCAAATTAAAGAAATTATTGCTCACATTGTACCCAAAACGTAACTACGTTCTTCACTATAGGAATTTAAAATGTATTTAGAGCAGGGATTAAGACTAGTTAAAGTAAATCGGGTTTTACGTTTCAAACAGTCGGCGTGGTTAAAACATATAGCTTTGAACACAATGTTAAGGCAGGAATCAAAAACGAATTTGATAAGAACTTTTTAAATTAATGATTAATAGCGTTTTGGTAAACTTATGGAAAATGTTCGCAAATATAAGGATGTGCGTTTAGTCACAAAATGGGAAGGTCGCTTTGGGGCTCGCGCACTTATATCCAAACCCAATTTTCACAATTGTACTATATTTGACAACGACATGATTATAATAGAAATGAACAAATTGAAAGTCTTTTGAATAAACCTATATATGCAGGATTTTCGGTATTAGATGTTTCAAAACCTTTTATATGATTTTCATTATAATTATATTTTAAAGAAATTTAAAATAATGCCAAACTCTTGTATACGGATACAGACAGTCTTGTGTATGCCTTCTCTGTACCCGACATATATCAGAGTATGAAAGAGGATATTAATAGATTTGATACCTCAGACTATGATCCGATAACGTTTATAACATTCCATTAGTTAACAAAAAAGTGCCAGGCTTAATGAAAGATGAAAATCACGGTAAAATTATGTTAGAGTTTGTTGGTTTACTCTCAAAAATGTATGCATATTCTGTTAACCAACACAAAGTTGTAAAGAAGTCCAAAGGTTCTACATCGGCTAGTGTCAGACAAGTTACATTAGATGATTATAAAAGGGCTCTGTTCGACTATAACATTGTAAAGCGTCACCAGCGTCTTATAAGATCAAAAAAACATTCGGTGTTTACAATAAAACAAAATAAGGTGGTTCTTAGTCCTTATGATGATAAAAGATTAATACATTTTGGGTTAACTGATACTCGTCCTTGGGGATTTAATGTTACATGATCTTATACTTTTCTTTTGTTGTTGTAGAAATCGTAAAATGAGTAATCAACAATCTCTAAAAAAATGGATGAGGAATTGCAACATTCCTCGCAAGAAATTTATAAGAAATTTTTGAAGCATGCCTTAATGGGGAAGGGTTCTATAGAGGTTTATATTCTAGTTGCTAACATACTTCAGAACATTGTAATACCTGATGAATGCTTTAAGTGGTATGCTGAGAATGCAGATGGAGCGTGTATCGATACGATTAACACATTATTTAACGTAAAGGTTAAGTTAGACCGTTATATTAAAATGTTATTAGAAGTTTGTGTAGAAAAGATTTTATAACTGATATAGAATTAGAAAATGTAATTGGTCAAATTAATGTTTCCTTAAATTTAAAAATTTCTTTTAAAAGATATGTATGTAACTTGCTAAACGATAATGATAATTGCTTTACACCTAAAGTACAATATAGTATCGAAAATATTAAGAAACATTATCATGACATTACTTGGGCTACTAACGAATTCATTTCAACTGCTGCTTATTATGCTAACTGTAAATCACTTAAGCTATATATCGATGTAATTAATGAGCAAAACTTTAAATACACTTTTGAACCGTAAAAAAATTATGAACATTTCACAATATACAACTGGATTCTGGAAAACGTTGAAAAAGGTCGGAAAGGCGAACGGTTAGGCTGGAAAAGCGGACCTGACTCTGGGAAATGGCCATCAGTTAAGTTAGAGGACTACAGAGACACTTTAGATCTAATACATAAGATAATTAGATAGATTAAACAAAAAATTATGTATATATCAGTATGTTTTTATTAATAAAAAAAATAAATTACAATTTGTCTTTTATTATTATTTTTCTTACAGAAATTACATCCTATGTTAGTCTGTACCTTAAGTACACTATATTACAATAATTTATTATTCATATTAGTCGATACCTGTACAAGCCGGACATTTATATCCGTTATTAAACCAATAGTGATGCTTTCTACAGTAATTTAAGTGTTCCAAACTACTTGTTGTTTTTACCGGCATTATTGAAATACAAATGAGCTTATTATACAATCCTCTATTGCTTATAAATTTGAGTTTTTATTTCTAGTTAAGTAGTTAACAATAATATGCTTATAAAACTTTATTGTCATCGTCGATCCACGAGTATTTGTTTAATCCCAACCATTTCACGTACACTTTATTCTTCTTACGTCGAATGACCTTTTCCACCAAGTACACATCCGGATATTTAGCTTTTTGCAGTTCCTGTCCATAAAATCCACCTAGTATAGGTGTATCTTTCATGTCTTCTAGCAAGTACGTGACCGGATTGGTTACGCGTACTTTAACAATCTTGAAAAGTTCACTAGACCAGTTTGGTATATAACCTTTATCAAAGATGCTTTTAAATTTACTAATGCGGACTATGTCACCCACCATAAACCGATGGTTTTTATTAAAGATTTTCAGATTCGAACATACATTAAGCTTTGTGTTAGCATTTACTTCGCTAGGTTTCATTCCAATCGTTCGATGTTTACGGTTATTGTACTCTGTCGTCACTTCTTCGAGAAGTGGACCAATCCATACGTATTTTCCATGCACCCCAAATTTTTTATACAGGGTATTCTTGATTGTCCTAATCACTCTTTCTGCTATGCTAGCCTTTTTAGTGCTGTAGGTGGAATAGTGATTAATGTTATGTTTTATCATCAGGTTAGCGAAATGCT
The DNA here is from genome assembly GCA_036346205.1 of Vesta saturnalis. Lineage (NCBI taxonomy): Eukaryota > Metazoa > Arthropoda > Insecta > Coleoptera > Lampyridae > Vesta > Vesta saturnalis. The sequence continues at coordinate 360,704 of JARFJB010000567.1, read as the reverse complement.
TATTGTAGAACTCTTTTCCAGCATCTGTTTGAAGATTTTTGGGAGTCCGTTCTTTAAAAATGGTTTGCATAGCTTTCATAACTTCTACCCCCGTCTTCGTCTTCAAACCTCTCGTCCATAGGTATTTAGAGAAACAGTCGATAACTACCAGGATGTATCTGTAGCTCTTATTCTGTTTGGAGTAAGGTATAAATTCAGCTAAATCGGCTTGCCATAGATCATCGAATCCCTTAATAATAGTGCGTCTACGAGGGAAATTTTTGTGTGCCGGTTTATGCAACTCGTTTACCACTTGTTCCATCCTTCCTTATCGTTCCATCCTTTACTTAACGTTTCTTTAGTTGCATTTAAATCTGCTTGTACTACCTCAACATAATTACGAACATCATTTATAAGCGACGTCACTAACTGAAGACAAAACTCGAGGTAACCTTTATTTATGGCATCGGAGTTTTCTTGAGGATCGGCTACCGCTCTTAAGCGGTTCCCATTTAAATGGAACCTCGTCAGTTGATAGTGCTGTAAGGTTAGCGCGTCTTGAGGTTCGATGGGATCGGCTACGTTAGTTAAACGCTTATTTTCGACATTAAACTTATCGTCGGTAATGGAGAATTGTGATTTTAGCAGTTTATGGAATTGAGCGTGAACATGAGAGCGTCCAAACTTGTCCATCATTGCGCGAACTATAGTTGACTAAAAAGTTTTCGGAGGGTTTCTCAATATATCCATCTTCGTATAGTTCTTCCACGACTGATATGATATCATTAACGAGACCAGTATTACCGGCCATTTTTCAGCCCACAGGACCTCCAAATCTTGAATCAATTCATGCACGTTGTTCCAGTATTTGTATTCAACTGGTCGTCCAATTTCTTTGAATATTGTAACTTCACCCCCCTTTTTCTCCTTCACCTCCACCTTCTCCAGTAAGGGTTTAATTATCCCTGTATATTTTTTGGCACGTGTACCTTTCAATTGTTCATCCGGGTTGTTATCACGACGAGCTGCATTAGTTGCAATTAAGATTTGTGTATAGTTCGTCTCGTCTTCGCTAGTTATTAGACGTTTGTTTGGTTCATTCATTATTATTAGATCATACAGACCACTCGTACCATTATACCGAACTGCCTTAATAATCAAATCCTTTCCGTCTATCTTTACCGGTGTCTTGCCAATTGCCCACTTATCGCTTGAAATGTCGTAAAGAACTCCATAAGTGGTATCAATTGCATTCGATGCATCGCTTAGCATGCGTTCTATGTATATTCGTGGTAATGGATCATATTGTTCCAGAAATTCTCTCGATGCAGAGGTATTGAGTGAAATAGAATCGGTGGTATTCGCTACATGTTCTTCTTCTTCCACTTGGGGTGTAATTTCTCCAATCACACTAGTCTCGAGGATCGATGGTGTCTCTTGACGCAGAGGATTGCTTTGAAAATACGGAAGTTGTGCGAATGGACTAACATAATTACTACTACTACTAAAAGAAGATGATCTTCGTTTGTTAATTCCTCGCAAATGATAAGGTATTGACGGTGTGGTACCATACTGCTGCATCGGCGACCTTTTCTTTTTGATAGGGGAGGAATGACGTTTTGGTGATGGTTTTGTGAATACCTCCACCTCCTCCTCCTCCTCAGCATCCTCCGGCTCCGTCTTTACTAGCGGTTCGATTTTCTTTGCAATGTTTGCAAGTGGTTCAATGAGTGGTTTGTAAGTTTTAGTGAAATTTGTCTCTTTAGTAAATCGATCCTCCTTAAGATGATCATATTTTTGCTGTATAGCTTTACGAACTTGAATTATACGTTTTGTCAACGCTAATCTTTCGTTGTCCATCGGTGCGGATCAGCAATAAAACAGGTCTAACAGGTAAATAAACAGCTCTGTTTAAAACAGGTCAGTTTAAAGCAGGTCTGTTATGTACCCTGTTGAAACGGGGCTGTTTACTTGTAGGCTGTTTTTCCCAAATGATATTTTAACGATACTGCTGTGGTATTATATACTGATCGAAGCCTTTCCTAAAACGGCCGTTTTTACTTCAGCGTCTTTATTTATTACCAGGAATCCGTATCGATTTCGCCAACTCTCTGAGCACATGTCTCGAAACAATTGCATGCTTACAATTGGGGCGACATGATCTTCATGTATGTGACGCAAATTCAAATCATCCTGTTCGAAGAGCACTATTAAATTGGCGTTATCTCTAATCAGCTGTTTGGGGATTTTAGTATAGGTTTGACCCAAGTAGAAGCAGTCAATGTTATTATGACGTCCCATTGAAAAGTACGCTCTAATATGGTTTTGTTTTTCGCAAGCGATATCGTCGAAGATAAACACTGAATTGGGTTTTGCCTCGCTCGGTTCCATAATGTCAGTATTATCACTGAAGCAATAATAACCAATATCTTTCATGGGATCTAGAATTTCACCCAAGAGTCGATATTTTCTTGATTCAACGATTTTGAATAGACATACACGTGTTTGAAACGAAGACCGTTCGGTTCAGTTAGGAGACTAAGCATGGTGTTTGTTTTTCCACAATTGGAAGGACCACAAATTATAGCGCGTACGCTGTTTGGAAGTAACTCTCCATGCCGTTGTATCTCGCTGTTTGTAGCTTGAGTTAAATCATCGAGATTTACAATAGGTAGTTTTTGAGTTTGAACCACTACTCGCATGTTGTTGTTGTTGTTGTTGATCAGTGTCTATCCGAAATAAAACTGCACAACTTGTCAATATGGTTCTTTATTTTATACATCTAATATTACAATAGATTATTATTATTATTATTATAACATATTATAGTTTTTTCACTTCTCCCGTCAAAGGATTGTATTGCACCATGGCATCATGTAATATGAGACAATAGACAACGATACCGGGTTCAAACACCTCCAACGCTTCCATTTCAAGTTTTACATCTACAGTCGAGTGTTTTAGTGATTCATTTTGTTTCGAGCAATCCATTACGAATATTGGACATGTCTTGAATTGCGAATAGTCAAATAATGCATCCTCATGATTGTTGATCGTGTAATATTCTCTTCGAAAATTTAAATAATTTTGGTACGCTATTATGTACTTGTTGACGTTGAAATCCAGATGCATCGCTTCGTATGGGTAACTTTCCGAGTTGAGGTGTAACTTTAGATTGCGAATATTCACGTTATCGAAATCGGCCGCTCTTTCCGTCGTTGAAAACTTCTTCCCCTTTTGAAAAGCCACAATTGTCCAGCGAGGTTTCTCCAATTGAGTGGAAGTTTTAATTGGCCATATGTCCGACTGTGTCTGTTTTAAAGCTGGCAATTCATATAGTTCCCATTGACGAAACGGAATCGTAATGGTTGTATTTTTATTGATTTTTGGAACAGACTTAGTTTAGCACTGTCGCTTAGCATCACATGCGGAATCTTCCATTGAATTTTATTTAACGTTATTTTAGCGTCGTCTGCGGTACCCTTATAACAATCAGCATCGCTTCTGGAACGTATTAACACCAACTCCTGTCGCATATTCACGATAACTTGCTGATAATCTTCCATACTTCCGAATATGTGTTTTAGAGGTATACAGACGGTAAAATGTTTTTCTTTGTTGCTTTTAGCGTGTTCCACTTGTAACGGTTCCTCATTCCTCGGTGACCATCCCAAATGCTGTAAACCTTTGCTTTCATTCCATGTGTACGATACGTATCCTTTGAGTGCGGATGTTATACCCGGATTTCTACATGTATCCACTTTCTGACCTCCTAACTCGTAACGTATTTCCTCGAAAAGGAATGGTGCAAAGTTGTTTGTTAGATAACATGTTTTTACACCGGCTCCTTCTAGGGCCGAGCTCCATTCCATTTTACCTTCAATATACAGGAAACTATCGTATGTTGCGGTTACCAAATCTTGACTCTGTATCAATATACGGATCTCATCGGATAATCCATAATTAGAAGAGCCGTACGGAAGATATGTATGAATATCAGACTTGGTGATGGTCTCATCAAAACGTGCGCTTTGAAAGATGTTTAACGAATCTGCCATTTCTATGTGGTTTTAACCCTATAGATTCCAAAAAGTACTTTTCGCCAGACGTTAATTCACCAGCACGCTCCCTGCTTGAGTAAACCATTGTAGGCTCACGTCCTGTATTTATAGTATCATTGAGGAAAGATGGAAGTGGACCTTGGTTAATTCTTAAGCCCATATTCTTTTAGTTCCAGTCGTACCGTAAATGGTTCGCTCTCCCCGAAATCGATTAATTCACCCTTCTGGTTCGTTAATTTAATTGAAATATTACCGATAGTATTGGTGTTGACTACCAAATACTGAGGATTGCTAGGAATTTTGTCTAAACGATAGCCTGGTGGGACAGATACGTCTATTTCATACAGCATCTTCGCTGGATTCCCGTTTCTATACGAACCTTTGACAATATTAGACTCTATGTGAATATTTGTATGTTTAATTATTTGTATATCTAATACAGAGATATGTAAAACGTTAGCTTCCAATATCACCGGTTCAAAACCTAGCATACGTCCAATGGAATCCTTTTGAGTAAAATTTATGTCAAATTCACAGCTAAGCTCGCACTTGAGCGTGTTATTATTTGCCGTTAAACTAAAGAGACTTGTAGGAATGTGCGTTTTTATATAGATGCTCAGTTCTTCCAACTCGTATGCGCCATGTGGAATTTCAATAGCGTTGAGTTCTGTCGCTTTTATGTAATAAAATTTATCGTTTCCAGCGTGTATATTCCTTATGCTATTACAACCGTAAAATCCGACGACACCGATTACGTAGGTTTTCTCGGAATTAAGTTCGATCGGGGGGTAAAAGTTATTACTCGCTATGTTACCAACACCCTCTACACTGAAGGTGATTGACATGGTGACTGTATGTTCCCAACTACTGAATATGCTATTTATATAGAAACTTTAAACAGAGATGTCCACAATTTGTGGTACCGAATTGTTGCTCTTGAGAGTAATTATGGTATATTTTACAATCGTGAAAATAGTCCAGAACTTCTCTCGGTGGTGGAATATTTCCGAAACTATCATCGTACCATACGCTTCCATCACGTTTTTTGTAACAAACCCAATGAGTACCACGTCCCTTTTGGTTATCTAAATTAATAATACCAGCCTCGTTATTCCATGACAATTTTGGCAGATTATCTCTCATAAACACACCCCTAAAGTATGATACATTCCTTGCGTGCTCTCTTAGCTCTACATCAGTCAACGGTCTTTTCGGTAATTTTTGAAGTTTTTTTTTATTTATTATTGGTTTCAAGTACAAAGCCATACCTCCTCCTGACCGATAGGGTTTCAAAAATATCACCCACCGGTTTTCTTTCCTACAGGGATGGCCTCCATTGTACGATTATGGCGCGAAGTTTCATCTAACATTTTCCTTGCACTACTCGATGCGTTAACTGCTTTTGCAATACCCGCTGCCCCTCCAGCTAAAGCACCGACCGCAGATAATCCCGCAAATAACGGTATAAGAAATGGTAAAATCCACCCTCTTTAGGTAGCGGAATTACTCTGGGAACGCTTACTTTCCCTTCCCACTTAATCTTTTTACAGTCAGTTTTGCTGCTGTAAGAGCTGATTTTATAGCCTTTATGGTTCTAGGACTGTTTTCATTTTCTTGCTAATTATTCCATGTAATTTCAATAGACTGCTACGCGATCGTTTTGTTCTGCTAACACCCATCCCTAACTTTCGTTTTGCCTTCATTATACCTGCTACAGCTAAAGCCTCGGTGCGTTCACCTAACTTTGCGTCGGGTGCCTTAACACGGTCCCAAGCTTTTCTTTCCAAAATATAATCAGCTCGATGTCTACTAACCAAGTCTTTACTATCCCTATAACTGATATCGTGAGCTTTGCAGTGAGCGTCTAGAAGGTTGATACCTGAATCACCACGCTGAAGCCTTTTATCTAATTTAGTTCCGGGACCACAATACTGATACCCTGGAATGTGGAGCTCAACAGGTAGCTTATTAATGAGAGTATTAACCAGACCACCCCACGTGCACTTCTCCGCTTCCAAACTAACATTGTTTGTGTGAAGGGAGGAATTGTTATATTTATAGGTAACGATCAAGAACAGGCAGATTTTTTATCAATATTTTATTTATTCATATATGTGATACAGCAAATAGCTAGGTCGATAATGCAACAGCTCCATCATACAAACTGTATTGTGAGAATTTATATCATACTTGTAATTTAACACATTTTCAAAGTCATGATAAATGTTATCGCTGTTTGTTTCATCATCACCATACTCCATCTTACGAAAGTGACGGTAGTTGTTGACTTGCTCGATGAGATTTTGAAAGAAACAGGGAGACCGTATGATTCCAGTAAATCCAACCTATAGTTAATTATATCCTTTAAGTTGAAAAGCTCTTCAGAGTCGTTATTGTTTAACGTACAGTAACGACCGTGGTTTTGCTGAATTGTTATGCTTTTTAATAACCTTTCTGATGATGATGATGATGATGATGCGCCTTTAACTACTTCCCAATTATAAAAATGGTAAAATTGTTACCAAGCAATTCTGAACTTTTCTCGTATTCAATGTCCGTCTCCTCGTTGATATTTGACCAATCAATGTGGTTTTCAGTTTCTTGGGAACAAAAAAATTTCATTTCCAAATATGTTTGAAACTTGAGTAGCACCTCCCAATCTTGCCTTTTCATAAGAATAAGTCCGTCTGCACATACGATTCGTATAACTGCCTCAAGATGCTGCTGCATACTGTATCCAATTTCAATTTATTTGTTTTTGGAGAATTGGCCTCGAATAAATCATATAAGCTACAATCAATTAAACGTTCATCAGTAGCGGTGTTATGTAAATTTTCAGTTGTGGAAGAGCATTCGGTAGATATAGCTGCTGTGGTAGAACTATCCCCATCATTACAACACCAACACGAACATGTGAAGAAATTATTATTACAACTATTCTTGCTATCCATGTACAGTCTTTTAAAATTCATTTCAATGAACTTGTGTGTCGACTACAAGAATTGATCAATTTGTAACCGTAAATATATATTTTATAATTATTATACGTTTTCCCCCACCTCATAACATTATTATGATGGTGGAGGGGAGAACAGTTCTTGTAAATCTATCATGATATACCTCAGCACGATGTTGTTCTTGTAGTACGGGTGATAAAATGCATTCCAATTGTTTTAATTTACGACGGAAACGTAATCTATCCAGTGCCAAATTTTCCCACAGCCCTCTTCTTGCATTACGATAAGCAAAGGACCACACTATCATATTATACACTACATTTTTAGTCTCATCAATAACAACTTTCCTCATTATGATGTATCTACTCTTCATTTAATCAAGAAATAAAAGTCACTATTTGCAATTAAAAATATTTATAGTTTTTATTTTCAAACAATTATACATGGATATACATTATTATTATTATTATTATTATTATTATTTTACAGAAATGTTAAATTCGTTGTCTTTCCTACAGTTCCGGTACTGGTGATGTACACGTCTTTCTCAGCCAGACCTTGTTTAAACGTTTCAATGCGATCTTCTTTTTTGAAGTATTCATAAAATCGTAAAGGAAGTATACACTTAAAGTTTTCAGTTTCAATGACAATATGCTTTCCATACTTCGTGTCGATTGTATCGATATCAATCACTTTATATTTTGCACCCACCTCAAACTCTTTTACATTCGTGAAGGGTTTACAGAAAGTGCTACTGTTCAATGCAGATAGATCCATCTTTACTGATTCGAGCACTCTTTTGAATTATAGTTTCCACCGCATCTGTCTCTATATATATATATATATATATATATATATATATATATATATATATATATATATATTTCAAGGTAGAGGGGAATTGCACCAGTAGGCTAATCTGCATCTGATGATGAATAACTGCTACCATCAGGAGATGCTGCCCATTTTTATGTCGTTACAAAACTGATGCAATTGTACAGCTTTAAGTTCTTCTACAAAACATTTTCCACATTTTTTTAAATTTAAATACTTTTCACATATCGTTACTCCTTTTCATACTTTTCACTAACACGTTACACTCCGCTTCACTATAATCACCTCGTCCGTAAACAGCCTCATGTTCAGCATCGAATACTAATGCCGAAAATTCTTGTTTCAAGCGTTCCACCGCTGTTCTCAGGTCGGATGCTTTGATCCATTGCTCTTGAGCGTATGCCATCCACATGTTATACACACAAACAACACTCACTACCCCCTATTTCCTTATATTGTTACTCTAAACTATCCCCACTATGCAGATATGACCTACTTTTTATGCATAGCTTACGAAAATGTAACCTCTACTTAGTTTTGAAAGTCATCACGAGTGATCTTGAAGTAGTTCCTTTATGACGTGGAGTACCTATCACAACATGTTTAAACTTGTTTATACCAGTAATTTCTAGTTTTAGCTCTGACCTTGACCTTCAATGAACTCATGACCTACTTTTTATGCATAGCTTACGAAAGTGTAACCTCTATTTAGTCTTGAAAGTCACCACGAGTGACCTTGAAGTGGAGTAGCTCCGGTCCTATATTACTTGACCTGCTCCAAAAATTCTCTCACCCAAAAGCATGCTTCAAACGTCCTTGAGGCGTGGAGCGCGTTCTGGCATAATGAGAAAACTCACTTGACCTTGAAATAAATCCCATAAGATTTACATGGGTGACCTTGAAGTGGAGTAGCTCCGGCCTTATATTACTACTCATTTATTATAGTTTGCTTTTTTTTTTGTTGTCTAGATTAATAAAAACTTAAAATAAACTTATTAGAGTTATTTCAAATTGGGTTACTTATTATATTAACATTGTAGATTGTGTAATAAACTTAACATCACTCTACCACCACTGTTTCGCTTTTTTCTCAAAAACTAGTTCAGTAAAGGTATTAAAGTTTTATACCATTCAACAGAGAAAAAACATCTCTATCAAATGAGTACAACATAGAGGTACCTTGTCATTTAAAAAAATTGTAGAGGTATTCGCTGATCCTTTGTTTTTTTAAAAATCTGCTACCTAAGTATCTTGCTGTAATGAAGAACTAAATACTAGAAAACTTTTATTACAGATATTTTTCGATAATATATATATATATATATATATATATATATATATATATATATATATATATATATATATTCTTTTATAAGAAACAGAAAAAGGCGTGTAATTTCAAGAATCCAACAAACTTTTCTTTCAGAGTAAAATTTTCATTTTCTTCGTATACATATCGTATGCCAATGGATAACTGCTTATATCGCGGAAATGTCAGCAGCCTCATCAGCCGTTTCACTGAAATATTTAGAAGAATCTGCTTCTTCTACTATATTCATTAATATTACTTGTCCTGCCAATGAAATTATTTCATTTTGGATACTGTGAGTGGTGTAGTTAGAGTTACCAGTAGTAAGTGGTACTTTAAAATTTTTATCACCAGCGCCTATTCTGAATTTCAAAAGATCTGTGAAATTGCAAGAGTTTTTGCTGCTTTTTCTTAAAAGCATATGACAACAAAAAACTTGTTTTTATAATTGGAAGAATTTTTTTCCTATTTTCCGTAATATTATTGTTCTTTCCTTCATCAATTAGAGACAATATGTAAAGTTTTTTTATTAAATAACACATCAATAACATTTTTGGCATGGAATCTTTGAGACAGGCAAATCTCTGTATTTTATAAATGGTCTTCTTATAAATGCGCAAAAGCACTATCATGTGTCACAGTATTTACAAAGAGTACTTTTAAGGACTCTACCAGTCATATTGATCAAGCCATTTGTGTATAAATGGTCGTTTATTTGCTTCTGATTAACCGACTGGCAATATTTGAGTTAGCGTTTCTTCTACAGGTTCATCCGTAGAAGTATTGTTATGCCAAGAAGTGCGCTTCTATTATTGCATGTTGTCTATATTCCTCTTGTAGTATGTCACTACTAGTGCTCGTGGTAGGGCTGGTACTGTGTGCTTGAAGCCCTATTTTTTTAGTTGAATTGTTGCATTTTTCACAGGTTATTCTTTTCGTTTTAAAGAATGTGTGAAGCCCTATTTTTTAGAAGCATTGTTCCATTTTTTACAGGTTATTGTTTTTGTTTTAATGAATGCGTGTTTGAAGCCCTATTTTTTAGAATTGTTATTGTATTCTTCACAGGTTATTCTTTTTATTTTAAAGAATTTTTGAAGGCCCATTTTTTCTAAACAATAACCGGTGTAAATATAAAAATATCGATAAAATCATTATAAACCAAATTACCTGATGCAGATTGCGACCTGTGTCTGTATACCAATAAAATCTGAAGTCCGTAAGCGTAGCAAATATTAATTCAAAATACTACAAACCTCAACGCAGAGAAATCAAACAAAACAGCGGATCGACGAGAGCGAGAGGTGTCAACTGAGGAGTGGCTGAGAACTAAGGCACAGCCCGCACGAGAAACTATGTGCAGGAGTGCTTCCTCCAATCAGCAACGAGCTCGTAACCTATTCGTTTCAAACAACGGAAATCAAAAAGAAAATTAAAATCCACGGTAACCAAAGGTTACCGTAGATTTCAATTTTCTTTTTTATTTCCATTGTTTGAGACGACCTTGTTGCTGACTGGAGGTAGCACTACTGCACATAGCTTCTCGAGAGCACCGCCGGTTTAAGTGATTTTTATGTGATTGTTGCCGGTTGTGCTCAAAAGGCGCGTATTTAACTTGCGTATAATATATTTCCATAATTTGGTTTTTGATTGTTGCATGTAGTTCTTAAAATACAAGCTTTAAAATTAAAACAAAACTAAGTATTGTGCAGAAAAACGTACAACATATCAAAATTTTATAGAATAGTCCGTTTCAACAAGTTGCCACTATGGCTTATGAGATACGATGTAGACGATGATTTTGATGTGGATGAGGAATCGATGGGCCGAGATAGTCGAACCCTAATCCGAAAAATTGAAAATTTTAAAATGAACCAAATTGGACACATGGTATCTGATTTCAACTTAGAATTTATGATGATGAAATAGTTTTCGGAAAGTCCAAACATTTTTGACATTCGATTTGGCTCACCATTCTTAGCTATTTTCCTGCTGCAATTAAAAATACACGTCATTTCAATGTATTTCAAATTGTCTACTCACGGTTTTTTCGTTCTGATGTGAGCTAAGGTTCAGCAACATCTTATCTAGGGTTTATAATATATATATATATATATATATATATATATATATATATATATATATATATATATATATTTATCTGATTTAAAACCCCCACCTAATTATATATCGTACTTTAATTATATTTTAATTAATATTATATAATTAAAGATTATTATTTATTGTTATTATAATTTAACATTGGCTAAAACTCTTAATATTGATAACATATTCGTCGGTAGAACTATGAGACTCATCAAAAGGGAATAGGGATCAAAATTTAGAAGAAACTCTACTTTTAATATTGTAAAATAAATGATTATAAATTTGAATTATATTGATTGTTTGAATACAATAATCATAGTTAATATGATTAAAGCACATTGTGTTAATGTCCTATTTATTTTTATATTATCTAAATTGATCAAGTAAATTGAATTATAATTTTTAATTCGCATTAATACCTGTGTTACACCCTGTACATAACAACATTCTTTTAAAAGTATACGTGGACATGCGCTGTGAATACGCAAACATATGATTTGACTACAACTAAAAATGAAATTCGACATACAAGTAAGTATAATTACGTTTGAATGAACAACAATATTAATATAAAACATTTAAACTTTTAGAACAAATAACATTCCCTTGGGACATGCATACCTGTTGTTGCACATCATGATTATTACAAAGGATTGCAATTATGAACATAATAATAAAGTATCAATGTCAACAATAAAGTACTCACATAAAATGTCCTCCTTTTGTGGGTTACTGCTGCTGAAGTTGATTGAAGACAACAGCTCCTGCGAACTGCAACTCTGCTCCTCGAACATCCAAATTTTCTTTTAAATGAACAGCTTATTGACTTAGGTAAGTTTCACTATTGTTATTAGAATATTGATGAATCTTTATTTTTAGGCTCATCACTTCTTTTTAATTAACTTCAAAATAAATTTTGATAAGCATGGATCGTTGAAGGTTGTTGTAAATTAAACACACTTTTGATAAACAAGGTGTATAATGATAAAAACACGAAGACAACACAATTAAATATCCATACCAACATAAACAATATAAATTTAAAAACAATGTCGAAGCTGCGGAAATATTTTTATAACTTATCGAAAACCTCCGATTTGAAATTTAAAAGGTAAACTAACCTTAATTTAATTATTTCCCGACAAAAGACTATCACTTGTTTCGTTAACACTTCCGATACTAAATCGCACTTTGTTAATTTACCGAAGTGACGTTGATTTGTTTAAAATTTTGTTTTCAAAAAAATTTGGCAACAGCTTGCTTTGGCAAGTTGTTGAAAAAGATGAAAATTAAGAGAGTTTGTGAACCTAAAGCACTTGTATTTATATGATTTTGATCGACAACCAAATCATCGAATGTTTTCTATAGTTACGAAGAATATTTCCTGAATTCTGATTGGCTTTTGTAATTTTTACATTACGATATTTCTTTAAAGCCCTATAACTTTCGCCCCCTTTAACATTTCTTAAAACTAAAAACATTTCCACACGAGCTAATTCCTACACTTAATAACTACGTTAAATTTTACACTTATTTATTGAATTTACACTAATTCTATGAATTTTACAGGCCTGGAAATTACCTCTACATGAATAGGGGATGCTACTACACCCAAATATTCATCTTACACATGCCTACGGCCAATTTGAGAGGAAAATTATTTAAATTCTACCAATACTCCTAAAAACTAAAATTAACAAAAATGGACATAAATATAAGGAACTATAACATAAAATTGAGGCTACCTTACTATTTTTGCCTCTAGTAATTTATTTTATACAAATTTTCTCAATTTAGCTACTTGCACGTAATTTGAATCATCTCAATATATATATATATATATATATATATATATATATATATATATATATATATATATATATATATATGAGAGGAGAGGGAGGGAGAGAGGAGAGAGAGGGAGAGAGAGAGAGAGGGAGAGAGAGGGGAGAGAGAGGAGAGAGGGAGAGAGAGGAGAGAGAGGGAGAGAGAGAGAGAGAGAGGGAGAGAGGGAGAGAGAGGGAGAGAGGAGAGAGAGAGGGGAGAGAGAGGAGAGAGGGAGAGAGGAGAGAGAGGGAGAGAGGGAGAGGAGAGAGAGAGAGGGAGAGAGAGGAGAGAGAGGAGAGAGGGAGGAGGAGAGGAGAGGGAGAGAGGGAGAGAGGGAGAGAGGAGAGAGGGAGAGAGAGGGAGAGAGGGAGAGAGGAGAGAGAGGAGAGAGGGAGAGAGAGGAGAGAGGGAGAGAGGAGAGAGGGAGAGGAGAGGGAGAGGGAGAGAGGGAGAGAGGAGAGAGGAGAGGAGAGGGAGAGAGGGAGAGAGGGAGAGGAGAGGGAGAGAGAGAGGGAGGGAGAGGAGAGGAGAGAGGGAGAGAGAGAGAGAGGAGGAGAGGGAGAGAGGAGAGGAGAGAGGAGAGGAGAGAGGAGAGGAGAGGGAGAGAGGAGAGAGAGAGAGAGAGAGAGAGAGAGAGACGTGCTCGATCAACCTCTATTACAGAAAACATTCGCTAGTTTAAAAACACACGACTAGATGGCGCCACAGATAAACCCTAATTAATCATAAAAATATACCGCTAGGTGGCGCCACCTTTATTACAGAAAATATGTATTAGTCCATACACAACTAGATGGCGCTACAAATTTAAAAATGTCACGCCAAAGGGGCCCACGACTAGGAGACTCAGACCCTAGAGCAGGTTCATATACTTGTCTTACAAGTTACCATTGGCGCCCTCTTAGCGGAATACCATTTCGAGCCAAGGGAGGGCACGATAGGAGGGCGCAGACCCTAAGACATGTTTTTAAACCTGTCTTACAAGTTAGCATTAGGGCCCCCTTATTAGTATACTATTTCCAGCCATGGGCCACGGCAAGGATTTCGAATGCTCGAGAACAAGCCCCTGTATCCGTCTTACAAATTAGCATTGGGGTCCCCTTATTAGAATACTATTTCTAGCCATGGGGGCCGCAAGAAGGGGCGCAGATCCTCACACAAGTTCCTACACGTGTCTTATGACATAGTATGAGGGCCCCTTTATTTCCAAATTTACCGCCGTAACCAATCATAATTCAGGACCTTAGGCCTAGTAATCCGAGGCTGGGTGGGGTCTAAGGACCAATCAGGGGCGGGCGCACGCACGACTAATAAGGTAAAAGGGGCGTGGTCTATCCTTAGGACCTGAACTGGCAAAAAAAGCTCTTAATACAGCCAAAAAGTCCCCAATTAGGGGTGAAAATTCCATCAAGGGGTTGAAAATGACGTCACAAAAAAATGGCGGCGAAAGGTGTCACAGGAGACGGGATTTGTGACGTCACAAAGAACAAAATGGTGGAGGTAGGTTCCCCTATGCTACTGTAATACATCAAAATGGTTCGTCTCAGTCTACTCATAGTGATAATCCACCTTCTATGTCAAATCAAGAGATTAAAGCTAAAATAGCAAATTCAATCAACAAAGACATTCAACGTATTCTCGAATGGGGAAGCAATAATCTAGTTAAATTTAATACTAACAAAACTCAGTGTTACCTTATGTCCGCCAAAAAATATCGATCATTTCCTGTTGTAAGTATGAATGGCTCAGTTCTTAAGTTGTCAGACTCTATTACTCTGCTGGGTATGACTGTATCTTCAAATCTCTCTTGGGTTGACCATCTTCTGTCAGCTACCAAAACAGCTGCTCATAAAATAGGCTTTTTGTACAGATCTAAGCAGTACTTTACCTCTCGACAACTTCTTCTGCTGTATAAGGCCCAAATTCGGCCTCATCTGGAATATAATTCTCACCTTTGGGTTAGTGCTCCCCAATACGCTCTCGATATCGTTGATCGTATTCAAAAGAGAGCGATTAGGCTTATAAATGACCGGTCCTTAACTTCTCACATACAGTCCCTTGAGCATAGAAGGATGGTTTCAGTTCTTTCTTTGTATTATCGTTATTACAACGGCTATTGTGCTAGTGAATTACATTCTTTGATACCATCTCCGGCTATCTTTGCGAGAAATACTCGGTTCGCTCCACTTGTCGTACCAAACGGGCGCAATCCACATTTTTCTACACGGCTTCTAAACTCTGGAATGATCTCCCTAGTTCCTGTTTTCCTCTCACTTATGATATGAGAAAGTTTAAGGTAGCTGTTCCTAGGCATCTATTAGCAATTCATTATCCCTCTATCCATCCTCCAAAGTGTTCCTGAGTGCTTTAGCCTGTTCAGGTCCACAATCATAAAAAAAATGGAGTGTTAGTCCAAAAAAATGTTGTGTGTGACAAAGTTCTACAGAAAATTACATTAGATGTAAAAAAAATGCTATTTTAACAATCTTTATTAATTAACGTAAAAAAAACGTAGAAGTTGTGGCAATAACGGATGGAAAGAATTACACTTTGTTCTTAAATTATGTTGTAACGGTGCTAAACAATTACAATTGTCGGCAATATTCAATTAAAAGAAGTTATTAGTTTCTGTATTATGAAAGAGTCACCCGATCAATAATATTGAATATTATTTTCATTATAATTTATTTATACATTCATTCTATTGTTTTAAATTCAGACTGAGTAATAATAATAAATTTCTAACTTATACAGCATTGACACTTAAACGATGTTTTTTAATTGAACAAATAACTTTTTTATTAACATCCATAGTATTAAAACAAAATATATAATCAATGCTGAATTTAATTATGCTTACATACATTTTATAACTGGTTTAGTCAATTACACAGTAGCTTCTGTTGACTGAAGGATTTAGGATGAAGAGGTTAAAACAGTAGCTTACACAGGTGTTTCTTGTTCACTCCAGTGCGACTTTGTTTTTATAGTTTTTATAATTATTATTTATCGGTGTTTTCTTATTGTAATGAAACAACCATTATTTTATAATACACAATTGAAAATTATTATTTCAATTTTGTTTAAATGAATTTCTCCCACGCTGTGTATAATTAGAGATACGTTTTCCAGTTTCTGTATCACCACGAGTTTAAATATTGACACAAGATCTTTAAACACAGAAGCACTTGTAACATCTTGATTAGGGTCTGATGTTTGCTTTTAATATACAAAGTAAGTTTTAATTTATTGTAATATATTTGAAGATTTAATAGTTTGGAAAAGAAAATATTTATACAGTGCAGCTAAATTATTATTTACGTACAATTTCGACTAATTAAAAATGCGTTGCGAAATAATTTAGTAACGTTCTATAGACAGTCCTATTGCAATATAGAGCTCATGGGAATACATTGCTTGCCGATAGATTACTGCAACGTTTTATAATAGGTAGTCAAGTGCGGTTATAATACCGTAGGTTCGTTATGACAAATATAGTTGCTAACCTCAAAATAAATAACTCCAATACATATTTATCATTTACCTAGATTATAAATATACCGAAAAGGGCTACCCTTCATAAATCGTAACTTTGAACTGTTCTTTACTAGAAAGGCGAGGTAGATGTATGACTTTTATACAGGGGTTGAGATCCACAGATAATAGTCACATAGATGGATTACCTTTCACATGGGATTGATAATTTGCCTTGATATGGGAAAGAAACTCCTATAAATAACACCAGTCACGTGAAAATTGTAATGTCATGCTTTGCCTACGAAAGCTTGATATAAACACTAAATCACCGGAGGACAATTGTGTAACGTTGATTACAAACTCTTCAATATATCATCTTAAAAGCTATTCTGGTATTCACATTTTCAACAATCTGCATGATTATAATGCTGCCAATTTTCAATTATCACCTTTTCGTAACTAAATTGTATTAATTCTTTCATACCCTTTGCCTTAAACGCCGTCTTATTTATTTTAATATGATTTTTGAGTTGTACCCAAACCGTTTCTTGTTCTTTTCGCCATGCCATTGTTGGACTACGCTCTCCCTTTCCGCTATGACATGTTGTCAATAACAATACGTGAATTCAGTGGTATATTTGGAGTAAGCTGATCGATAAACCAGTTCTCGTAAGTATCTGCATCCATTTCGTTATGAGCAGTGCTCTTTCTACCTAGGAAAGTAAGTTTCGTACTAGGAATAAAACCATTATCGCCACCAGCATGAACTAAGGCAGATTGCAATCCAAAACTCCTTGATGATTTTAACCCATGGACGAATTCCTGCCGACCACTTTCAATAGTGATATAACACCATGCCTTGCTTACTACATGCCCCTTGCACGATTCATCAATGTACAGAATATTTTTACCTAAAAAGTAATATATATATATATATATATATATATTTACAATATAAGTGCGTAATCGACTGTTTTACTGCGTGAGCGCGAACGCAGTAAAACAGATAATTTTTATGTTGAAATATTCTATTTTATCAATTCATTTGCATGTATCCATTAGCATTATGAATATGGACGCATGATATCGCTATTTTTAATTACGCGAAATTTCACAATATTTTATAAGTAATCTTCTTCTTCTCGGAACTTGAAGTGTATAAATTAAATACCCTAAACCCTTCCCCATAAAATCTTCATTACTAATATTATTGATTTGGATTAAAACTACAAGTTTCAACAAGTTCGTCATCATCAGGCTTAGCCACATAAAATGCAAATAGGAAATAAAGGAATTAAAAAAGTTAGAAAACAAATTTTTAAAGGAAGGATAACCTGTAGCCTCGTCTACCACCACAGAAAAAAGTACCACCGAGCTGGAGCCCCGATCGCGATCACGATCACGATGACGGTCACGATCTCCATCACTATCATGATCAAGATCAGGATCATTGGCACTGTCACGGTCACTGTCGCTATTACAGTTACAGTCATTAACTGTCCCTGTCACTGCCACCGTCGTCGTCGCCATGGCCGTCACTATCGCCGTCACGCTCACGGTCACCAATACCATCACCCTCATCATCATCACTATTACCACCATCACTAGCAACATCACTATCATCATCATCATCATCATCTTCATCATCATCATCATTATCATTATTATTATTATTATTATTTCCATCCATTTACAGATCAATACCATTAGAATAACGATATCAATACAAGCATAAGATACATACAATTAAAACTGCACAAAAAATATGAATTACAAAAAAACAGTAGATTAGATAAAGACATTAAAGACTTGAAATACATATATAAATATGATAGAAATATAAAATTTAGAAAAAAAGGTAGAAGAAAACAGCTATTCCATTGATTCATTTTTCAGTTCCGTTCGATAGAGTTAAAAACATACAATATCTATATCTTTTAGTAAAATTACTACACATCAAATTGTGGTGCCTCTAACATTAAATTAGTTTGAGATCTTTACTAGTGTCTTTCCTGGAAACTAACAATCCAATATGGTTTTAAACAGAGTCGTTCAACAGGTGATCTTCTTTCAAATTTTGAACAATACACTAGAACAATCCGGTAAAACAATAGTAGTCGCTTTAGATATCTCAAAAACATTTCACTAAGTTTGGCATAAGTCTTTACTTGCCAAACTCACCTCGTTAGGGTTAAATAATGCTCTCATCAACTGGGTTTTTAGTTTCCTTGATCAAAGACGAATACGTGTCGTACTTGATGGCTTGTTTTCAAAAGAAGTTGCCATTAACGCGGGCGTGCCACAGGGATCAGTTATGACGTATACACCTTTTCTGCTATACATAAATGATAGACGACTAGCCCGGCCCATTGCTTTGCTGACGACAGCACTCTTCTTTGTAGTGCATCTCAGTCTACTATTAATAGTAATCCACTTTCTATCTCAAATCAAGACATTAAATCTGAAAAGGCAATGTCAATCAACAAAGACATTCAACGTATCCTTGAATAGGGAAGTAATAGTCTAATTAAATTTAATGGTAATAAAACTAACTGGGGCCTTGTGTCCGATAAAACAGATGGATTATTTTTTGTTGTAAGTATGAATGCCTCAGATCTTAGACTTTCAGACTTTATTTACTATTTTGAGAATCACTGTATCTTTAAATGTGTCATGAGTTGACCATCTTCTGTCAGCTACTAAAGCGGTTGTTTATAAAACAGACTTGTAATACAGATCTAAGCAGTACTTCATTTCCCCCCAACTCTTTCCGCTGCATAAATCCTAAATTCGACTTCATATAGAATATAATTCTCACCTCGGGGTTGATTTAAGGTAGCCGTTCATAGGCATATCCATCTTCCTAAGTATTCCTGGGTGCTTTTGTACGGTGGGATAAACTTATTCTATTCAGGAGCACAATTATTAAAAAAAAAGTAAATGACGTTGACCTCGGAAATGTAAAAGTAACATGAGCCAGTAATTACGAACTGTCAAATTATAATTTGATATTTAAAAAAAACAGCACTGGCTTGATTTGTACTTGTTATGAATTCAAACCTACAAGAAGGTTTCGTGTAGTTTGAGTCTTGAGGGGGTATACCATTAATTTTAAAAATATTTTTTGAACATTTTCAATGCAGTGTTTATACCTTAACCAAATAGGGTTCCAAATAAGAGATCCACACTCAAGTTCTTAAATTTCTTCGGGTTTTATCATCATCTAGCAGTACAGTTTAAAACTAGTGGAAATTTTCGGCAATAGTTATAGGGGGAAAGGTTACAATTTGAAATAGTATTCCAATATTATGTTATGACCCCATATATATTAAGACACCATACCATGCCATCTCATAGGGTTTCGCCAGTTTCTTGAGTAATCAATAACTGTTACATGCACAAAATGTATATTTTGTTAATTTTAAAAATAAATGATAAAAAGGTTTTAACGGTTTATTACATTTTTACATATTATATGTGGAATAATAACTTTACAACGCTACATCTGGAAATTAATTAATTAGATTAGATTTAATAAATACACATGGGATAAGATCATAAATGACATAATATTGTTTTTAAAAACTGCATAACACTCATGTATTTAACTGTCTAATTTTGGTGTTAGAAGAAGAGCAAGAAATGGATAACCTTTTTAACTAACTCGGAATGTCAAAAACTTTCAATACCGCTTGAGTTTTTTTTTATTTTCACCAGTTCAGTGCAGTTCAACAAAGTTTACTAAAATTTTTGATGCATTTAACAATATATATATATATATATATATATATATATATATATATATATATATCTGAAATGCGTATCTGAAATAAATGGAAACATGTGTTAAATGTGTGAATACCTTGTCGGTGTTAACAGAATAAAATTTAAGTAAAATATTGATACTGTATACTTAGCTAAGTCCGGAGCGAAGGTTGGTGCTCCGGACCTTTGTATGATTACCCGAAAAGGGCAACCACCTCTGAACCGTACGTGAAAATCATTCCCTACAGGTCCATCGCAGTTTTCGCCTGAGTGAGCGCCGCTGCCACCTTGCGGTTGACAGGCAGGGCCTTCCCCAAATTGATACCCCCGAGGAGGGTCAATATTGAATCGAGCCTTAAGGTGGATGGAGCAGGCGGGGTAACGACGGAGGCGGGAGCCGCTCTCGGTACTTTCGCCTTTTCAACTTTGCCTACCGTCGCTCGGGCGTAACTGAAGCCGTTCTGCCGGGTTGAATAACGCGCCGCGGTCGGCGGTGTCCTCTTAGGTCTCTGTTGTCCTTCCATCATCTTGCGCTGTAGAGGTCAAGGGAACTTCGAGCAGCCCCTGTAACTAGCGGGGTGGCCCGGGCTGTACGGGGTTTTCCGCATTCACTGGAGTGAAGCACTTTACAAAGCATGTTGCCGCCCTGCAGCATCGCTGTGAGTGACGGAAACCCTCGAACCGGTGACACTGCCCGATGCCGGACATCCATCGCAAATCTTCTACTATCAGGCGAAGGCGGGCGACGTACTGCACCTTCCAGATCTTCTCACTGTCTTACTCGGTTGGCAGCTCTATCAACACTAGGGGGACCGGGCGTCTTCGCTGCTTCATCCTGAAAACAGAAAATACTTCAAGGTTTGGACTGTTAGCTCTGAGCTAACGTCGACCTCGGATAGTTCTACGGGCACGCCAAGTATCACTACCTTAGTCAATCACTCGCTCTTTCCCTAATAGGTGTGATACGGAGTACCACACCTATCCATATACCTCATCAGCCTGTCTCTGTCCTCAGGCTGGATCCGGATTCCCTCGCTGAAGGCCTTGGCTCTCGTGAAGGCGATCCGTTGTCGGTCAAGTTCTCGGGAGAACGCGACCCAGTTTTCCTTCTAACGAAGAATTACCGGCGGCACTTACTCCCTGGTATCCGCTCCTGCCGTTGTCTGCTCCATGGCTGCAGGGCTGTTCGCGAAGGGTTCAAGTGCTGGAATCCGTTGTCCGTAGGCGGTGGCTTAGACGAGCGAACCTTCGGTGTCTTCTTCGGGTTCTTCTTTTGTTGCACGAAGTCGTCGGGGCTGGTGGATCCGGGGCGGTCCTCTTTTTCGGTGATGTCGATGGCGGCTGCGGCGACGGTGGTCGTCGGAGGGTCTTCTAATCGATGATCCTCTGCTAGCGGGACGATGCCTTCCAGCGGTGGTCGTCACGCCTTCTTTTGCCGCCTCCTCTTCTTAGCGGTGGCGGCAGGTGGTGCGCCGCTGTTCTATCTGTCGAACGGCAGATCTAGCAGCGACGGTATCGCGAACTCTCGGGGACGTCGTCGGTGGCAGCCCTCCACGCGCTGCTCGTCCCTCTAGGTATTGCTGGAAGCAGCGCCTGTTGTAACCTGGTTCAAACATCATAAAAACGATGTTATCTTTTTTTGAAATAGACAAATTTGTCTTCTATTTTCACCAGTAGATTATGGATTTAGGTGAATCTTAACTATTACTTTTAAACAGCATCATCAAACCAACGTATAAGATAAGAAAGGAAAAGGAAAAAGCCACGTATTTCATTCCCTCCCCGAGGGGGAGGGCGGGCTGCTCGAGCTTTCCGAGCTCCTTCAGCCACAACCATGGATTCCCAGCATACATACATACATTACGTATATATGCATGGTGGGATTAAGGATGGGTGTGGTCAGGATAGGATCGTAAGGAACGGAGTTAGGGTGCTGAGGGGGAAAATACTACCCCAGCATTCGCCTAAGCAGCCGCACATGGTGTTCATATACGCAGTGACCATGTCGCTACATCTGTATGAGGAAAACCCCCTGAAAAAACCTCATACAAGGTAGACGGTAACGGGAATCGAACCCATTACGTAGTGCAAATATTCCATCACATCGCGCGATGGTGTAGTCATCATGTATAATGTTAATAACGGTGGTAACAAATTAATTATGTTTGGCTTGATGCACAATCTGAGATCGTGATTGAAGAATAACATATATATATATATATATATATATATATATATATATATATACAGGGTGAAAGGGATGTGACTAAATGAAAATAGGCCAAATTTGTAACAAAAAAAAACTCAATTGGAGGTCTGCCGTATATTCATCGTGGTCGAAGACATGAAAACTTTTGCTTTTTTTAAGGATTTGTAACTTTACTCCTTTAAAATGAAGTTTCTCAACAACCAGCCAATACTTTTGTAATAATACATTAATTGGAAAGATGAAGAAATTTCCTAACACAAATGGTTTGGTTCTGACTGGAAATTCCATAAAAACTACTACCTTTCATAAGCTGTAAAACAAGATCAATGGTCCTTTCATGTTGTTTCATTCAATTTTTATAGGCTCCAAAAGCTTAAAAAAGGATGAAGCAATCATAATACGAAAAGATGAATTTCTTAGTAAAATTATTTTTGTCTGAGAAACTTAGAAAGGTGTGCTGAAAGTTGTACTCACCGTTTGTGATGCATATTCTTGTCCGTTTCCGACGTTCTCCCACCGTTGTTCGCAAAGTCAGTTCGTCCTTTAACTTTTGAATAGCGTCATCCAGCCTGCGCCTATTTCTTAATTGTTCCAATGTGGCAACTTCTTCTTGAAAGATGTATGGGCTAATAAAGCGGTTCCCAATCACTCGAGCCCAGATACTTAAACATAAAGATCTGAAAAGATCTTGCACGACAAACAAAGATATTTTCCTGGGCATAGTGATGCATATTATACAATGTTTTATTTAAAAATTGGTGGTGCTTAGTGCACATGTATTGGCAAAAGTCCACCCGCGGTTGAAAGTCATTTGGTTCTAATGCTTGTACGCAAGTGAAATGCTAGGTATGGAGATTGTTTCTGCATAAAACTCAGTGCGTGTGACACACCTGCTTGTTCTCCAACTTGACGTGAACTAACAATTGGACTTTGTTATACTCGGTCCAGTATGAACTCTGCTACATCAACATTCTGGGTCTCCTGGTGTCTTTCGACCATCCCACTAAACCAACCAGTCTCCACGCGTCTTTAGTGAACTCATGCAAATACACCGAGACCGGGTGCAGGACGATCTGGATAGTTCACACTGTACTCCTCTCCCGTCCTCTAAAAGTTACCATTACACAAACCCTATCCTAAAACGAGGCATTCTTTTAGAACGAAGATACACGTGAACATCGTTAAAAACGAATGTGAAATGATAATTTCAACAACAGCCACGTGTAAAATTGATTTGTTATACGTATGAATCATTGTGAGAAATAAAACAAAAGAGATAAGATAAAGTACACAATGATAGTGATACAAATGATTTTAATAAAAATTCATGTTTGCGTACTCTGATTGTTTCATCGTCTTTTAAGCTTTTGGAGCCATTGAATGGAACAACATAAATGGGTTGTTTTAAAGCTTATGAAAGCAAGTAGTTCTTGTGGAATTTGACCACCATTTTTGAAATTCTGTAGCTTCTGGTAAGCAGCGTAAGTAAATTTCTAGTCAGAACCAAACATTTTGTATTAGGATATTTCCTCGTCTTTCTAAAAATGTATTATTTGTTACAAAAATACGGGCTGGTTATTGAGAAACTTGATTTCAAAGCAGTAAAGTTCCAATTCCTTAAAAAAAAACAAAAACCTTCGTATCTCCGACCACTATATAGGTACGACAGGCCTCCATTTGAGTTTTCTGTTACAAATTAGGACTATTTTCAACAAGCTTTTTTTGGTACATTACTTCCCCTCCATCCTGTAAATGTGTTGCCTTTCTGGATGACTTGACAACACTATCTTTGTTATATTGCATACTTACATTATAAATAATTATGAAAAGGAAACTGTAATTAAAAAACCAAAATTCGTTAACATCAGGTCATTCTACAAAAGTGCAAGTCACCAATTTGCATTTAGTAATTCGATTAAGATGTAACGAATGGCTGCATGTTATAACTTGCAAAGTTTATAAAAAAAAAGAACTTTAAACCATGCGTTTAATCAAATATCTTTTATGCTTGTGCATTAAACTCAATAATTTCAAAAACCTTTGCCACGACCAAAGTTTTTAGGAAATAGAACAGTGTTCACACGTCAATAGGCCATTAAAATTATTATTTCAAAGGAAAAAGAAAACCGCCTAGAATTACTGATAGTAAATATTTTACACGTAGAAAATTAATTAAAAATTCACAAGAATGAGTTGCTGTATTCTACTGTAAGAAATACGACGCTAATATGATTCGCACATTATTGCAATTGTAAATGTATTGCAATAGTAAATGCTTAGGATTCTGTAATATTATGGATATTTAAGCGTTTAATAACTTTGTTTCTTAGTATTAAATGAACTTTGAAGATTCCGGGACTTGCTCGGACTTCTTATTAGTATAATGAGTACTTAGTTTATCTGTAACATTTTTTTTTTGTATTAATGCTATTCTTACTAAAAGAAAAGTAATGTAATTACTCTATTGCATTAATGTTTTCAGGAAAGGGAATGAAACGAGTACGGAAATGCTATTTATAATTAGTTTCATGTTTGTCTTCGAGTTGGTGTACTGGGGTAGTTAAAATGGCTTCTCCAGTTAAACGTTTCAAATGAGGCACGCAATCCATGAATGTCATCCTGTGTAAGAAATTTCGTTAGACATTAAGAACTTTTAATTTTAGGATAAAGTCTTTTAATTTCCATTAAAATTTGAATTAATCAAGTAAAATTCACCGATTTAATGACACGAATGTAAATATTGAAAGCTTAGCAGAAATTATGTTAAAAATTATGTCAAAGTTTTTTGAGACGATTTTCATTTAATATAATTACAGTTGATATTTTAAGATTCAGGCGTTTGAGGTTCTGAGTTATAGATAAGAAGCTTTCATGAGTCAGCCGCGTAAATACCGAGTACACTGTTTGATAGATTTCGATTATGGTTTAATTGTTTTAGAATTTTGGAGATATAGTTTGATTTAAATAAAGTTGGGTACGACTCATTCTTAAAATTACATGAACTAAGATTTAGGTGACATAAGTCTTCATTAAATCAGAAAAGTATCTTTTAGTTAATATTTTTATCGGCAGATGTCTCCACATAAATTTCCATAAAATGTCAAAGAATGTTGAATATTATCGAATGTTTTTTATATTTTAAACTAGAAATGTTATCCATTATATTCACTTATTTTATTATGAGCCAAAATATTTTGCTGCAACGGTGAATTGTTATAATTTAGGACATAGTTTGATTATCATTACATACCATCATAATACATAACCTATATATTTGTATGTAAACAAATACTTTTTTTGTTTATTATAAATTAAATCATTTCAGGTGGAAAAATTGATAAAAGTTGCAATTAGCTTGTTAGTCTCAAGATTTATCACAACCCCTCTAGAAGCATAATTATTGCTTTGTAATCGACATAATTCTTGTAGATACTTTACGATAACATAAATATCGATACATTTATGATTATTTCATTCCTGTAGAAGAATGTGTGTACAGTGTAATGTAGTTCAAAGTTCAACGAAATTATAGATGTTTAATATTTTAATTTAGCACATAGTTTAAATAGATTTCATATTGCTCCAAGTTAAATGAAAAGCAATTTACATAAATCAGTACATGTATTCAGTCCACCTACTGTAGAGTCATCAATATGTTATTAATTGGAATTAAAACATCTAATTAAAAAAAATGATTCACTATCAGTGTCACTCTAAGAAGTGGAATCGTTAATAGATATAATTAATGGTTGTACAACCTAAAAATGTATTTCAATTTCCCACCAATCTAACATAGACACTTCGGCATGTTTAATGCATTTCTGCCAATATGTCCCATCAATTTCATCCATATTTCTTTTACATGGTCATCGTTAAATTTAGAATTATGTCTTCCTATATTTTTGTTGTAATGTTCTTTGCAGTTTGCCCACACCAATTCAATTGGATTAAATTGACAGTGTTATGGTGGTAACCATAATGCTCTGTTTCCATACTTGTGTGCTATTTCAGCTATTTCGTACACCTTTGATACCGCATTATCTGCAACTAATTGCAGTAATTCTTTTTTAAACATGATAGATTCATAAGCTACGTTGTGCTTTAATAGAAAATTACATATTTCTTCCTTCTTAGATGAATTATTTGGAATTTTTTCTAGAAGTTTGGAATGATAACTACCATTGTCCACAATTAAAGATGGTTCTTTTAAGTTTGCTATGGAATTATTATCAAACCATTTTATAAACAACTCCGCACACATATCTCCATGGCGGTGTGCACTTTGTGACTTTGTAGAAAACAGAAGTGAAGCATCTTTATTACCTGCATGAACAACTATAAATCTAAGAAATACAGCTATTTTGTTCTGAATTATAATGTAATAACTAAATTATAACAAATCTTTTCCCTTCAGCCATTGGCTTCTTCTTCACGATTTCCTTAGATTTATCATACCAGCTTCTTTTGTGCAATCCTCGACTAAAAATTCAAGTGTCATCTAAGAATACAGGATTGTATAATTTTTCTTCTTTATTTTTGTAATATTCTCTTAAGAAGCGTACACGATTGGTAACAATATGTGATTGTTCCAGTAATCCTCCCCTACCATCATCTACTTTAGATGAAAGCGAATAGAATGTAAGAGACGTCTTAAACTTGATCTACTGGAATCGAAAACTTGGCTATTGCCTAATCCTTTTTGTAATGATGCCAGCGTAACATGTATATCTACAAAAACAGGTATAATACTACACATGTCTTGCATGTCTCTATTTACATATTGAATGCATTTCTTAAATTTTTCATTACAGCATCCTTCACATATTCATCAACTTCGGTGGACTTAGATTTCGTACGTTTTCTCCGCTTAGCTGATGACTATGGAGGCATATTTGCTTTTTGGGTTTTGGGCTTTTTTTATATCACTAACTGAATTTATACTAAGTCTACATGCTTTAGACGTGTGCTAAGTGTATTCCTTCCAAGGATCATACTTTACACAATAATGTACTACATACCTTCATAACAGACTCAAATGGAGTGCCCCCTGATTGTCACGTTCTTGTTCAAAATAATTACGCACGTTCATAACTACGAGCTACGCTTGAGAGTTAAGGTGCTTGTTACGTAGCATATCTAAATTATGTAAAAATGTTACTAAATTACCGATAATTCACTGTACAAGTTGTAGATAGTTTTGCTAGACAATGTGATCCCAATATTCGATGATAAAATCATTATTGAGCATTCGACTTGAAACTTCATGAATATCTAAAGAAGCAGAATGAAGGATACACTCCAAAGCAGACCAAAGTATTTACAAAAGACCAATTTAACAAAATTTTTATCGGAAGCGTCGGACGAAAAATACTTGGCAATGAAGGTAAGTTTTAGAAATAGTATGAAAACAGGTCTTTATATTTTGTATTTTTTTAGATAGTTTTGATTATTGGTATCTCAGGGGCATGTCGTTGCGACGAATTGGTGAAGACGAAGGTAGACGACATTGAGAACCTGAAAACCCTGCTACATATTAAAATTCCAGATAGCAAAACAAAAAAAATTAAATCATTTACAGTTGTAGTGGAATCTTTCCTAAATTTATATATCAAATATGTTGCTTAGCGCCCACGAGATATGAATGATCGCCAATTTTTTTGAAATATGGAAATGGGAAATGCACAAGAGCGGTGATGGGAATCCATAAAATATGTAGTGTTCCTAGGAAGGTGGCTTTTCTTAAAATTAGCGAACTATACAAAATACACAGGGCATTGTCTAAGAAGAACCTCAGCTACACTGTTGGTGGACGGCGGCGTAGATTTAATGTGCTTGAAGCGCCATAGTGGCTGGAAATCCAGCACTGTAGCTGAGCGTTATATTGGAGACTCTCTAGCAACAAAAAAAGAGGCAGCCTTGAAAATGTTTGCACCTAGTGCAAGCGCTACGAGTACATAAGTTCATGTAGAAGAGGAAGGATTAAAGACCATTTCCTTAGAACGCAGCGAGACCTCCACTGTTACCTCTGGCGGATTTTATTTTGGAGAAAATGTTAGTTTTAATCATTGTACTTTTAATCTTTATAACTCTAAACAATAAATCTGTTTTCGTCGTTTTCCAAATTGGGTGTTTGAGTTATTAACTTATATTACTTTTGCAGCCGTCGGTGAAAAAATGTCAAACTTTAACGTTGTCAGGTGAAATTTAAAATGTCATCTTTTATTGACGTCTGAAGAAAATAACTGTTTTTTTGTAATTGTTACTTTTAATACATCAACAAAAAAGTGGTATATAACTAAATATATAAACTCGTTTGTTTATGTATTTAATTTGACATTTGTCATCAAATATTTCAAAATTTATTTTTTTTCTAATTTTATGTAAACGATTACAAAAAATGTTGTTCGCAACGCGTTAGCGTGTTTTAGTGTTTGCGTGTTTTCGCGTTTACGTGTTTGCTTTTCTTGCATGTTTTCGTGTTATCGTGTATTCGTGTTTGCATGTTTCCGAGTTTGTTTGTTTTCGTGTTTTCGCGCTTGTGTTTTCCGGTTTGCGTGTTTGCAAGTTTTCACGTTTGTGTGTTTGTGTGTTTTCGCGTTTGTGTGTTTGCGTGTTTTCGCGTTAGCGTATTTTCGTAGTTGCGTGTTTTCGCGTTTTTGTGTGTTTGCATGTTTTTCGCATTAGCGTGTTTTCGTGTTTGCACGTTTTGGTGTTAGCGAGTTTACGTGTTTGCGTGTTTTCGCGTTTGCGTGAGAAAGAAACGAGGGAGATAAGCACGATCAACTTCTAATCGCATGTTTTCGTGTTTGCGTGTTTGCGTGGTGAAGAGGTTGCATGTTTCCGCGTTAGCGTGTTTTCGTGTTTGCATGTTTTCGCATTTGTGTGTTTTCGTATTTGGGCTTTCTGTGTTTGCATGTTTTCGCGTTAGCGTGTTTTCGCGTTTGTGTGTCTGCATGCTTTCGCGTTAACGTGTTTTCGTGTTTGGATGTTTTCGCGTTAGCGTGTTGTCGTGTTTACGTGTTTTCGTGTTTGCGTATTTTCGTAGTTGCGTGTTTTAGCGTTTTTGTGTGTTTGCATGTTTTCGCGTTAGCGTGTTTTCGTGTTTGCATGTTTTGGCGTTAGCGTGTTTACGTGTTTGCGTGTTTTCGCGTTTGCGTGATAGAAAAGCGAAAGAAACGAGGGAGATAAGCACGATCAACTTCTAATCGCATGTTTTCGTGTTTGCGTGGTGAAGAGGTTGCATGTTTTCGCGTTAGCGTGTTTTCGTGTTTGCATGTTTTCGCATTTGTGTGTTTTCGTGTTTTGGCCTTTGTGTGTTTGCATGTTTTCGCGTTAGCGTGTTTTCGCGTTTGTGTGTCTGCATGCTTTCGCGTTAACGTGTTTTCGTGTTTGCATGTTTTCGCGTTAGCGTGTTGTCGTGTTTGCATGTTTTCGCGTTAGCGTGTTTTCGTGTTTGCATGTTTTGGCGTTAGCGTGTTTACGTGTTTGCGTGTTTTCGCGTTTTCGTGAGAGAGAAGCGAAAGAAACGAGGGAGATAAGCACGATCAACTTCTAATCGCATGTTTGCGTGTTTGCGTGGTGAAGCGGTTGCATATTTTCGCGTTAGCGTGTTTTCGTGTTTGCATGTTTTCGCATTTGTGTGTTTTCGTGTTTTGGCCTTTGTGTGTTTGCATATTTTCGCGTTTGTGTGTCTGCATATTTTCGAGTTAACGTGTTTTCGTGTTTGCGTGTTTTCGCGTTTGCGTGGCTGCGTGTTTTCGCCTGTATCTGTGTGTGTGCTTGCGCCTGTGCCAGTGCTTGCGGGGTGTATCTGTATATGTGTTTACACCTGTGGTTATGTCTGTGCTTGTGTACGAACGGCTACTGGATATCGGCTTGACTTGAATCTACTTCGATTCATCATCCTTCACGCGCGTCGGGGGTTTATAAAGGTGCATCTGTGGGCGGCTTCGCGGCTACCGTGCGGGGGATGCCGTTATTTGATTGGTTGAGATCGTTCTGACGTGCAAAAACTTACTGGTTTTTAGAAATACACGTCAGCGGTGATTAATAAATTATTTGTTGTGCAATATCGCGTAAACTTTTGAAATTTTAGATATAGGATGATCCGCAAATAATTTATTCTAAAAAACATACGTAAAGGACGCTGGTTCTTTACATGATAGTGGCGACATCTGGCTACTTTTTGTATAGGTATTGGCTACCTTCGTTTCAACTGATCTGGCAACCCTGCATGCACTAGCGTTTACAATCGAATTTTTTTTTGGCGTAAACAAAGTGGTAAGTCCACAGGTGGGTAAAATGACATGTATTTAAAATGGAAAATGCCAAATGCATTAGTGAATACTATTTAAAATACAATATAGAGAATAGATTTGACACAGTTATTTAACATACAAAATTGAAAATAGGTATGTCAAATACAATTTCAAATAGGAGCAAGGCCACAAACTTCTAATTTTTGGATAATTAGTTACATAAATATAGCACTGGTAAACAATCTATATTATCGTGCATTATACAAATTTTCCTAACTGTTGCACGAAAAAAAAAACATGTTTTAGCCTTCAACCTACACACACATGCGATCGACATTATTTGCACAAACGCTCAATCAACATATTACCTCATTTTAAAACGTTTGACAAAATTTTACCGTGTGTGTTCGTGTGCGTGAGTGTTTGTGTGTGTGTGTGTGTGTGTGTGTGTGTGTGTGTGTGTGTGAGCGCGCGTGCACGCATGTGCGTGTATGTTAGTATCCACGATAACTCCAAAACGGTAACACGCACGTGATTAAAATTTCGTATTTTGTTTTCGTTTCTCCTGGCGTTGATTAGAGTCTTAGAGAAATCCGGCGGCGAAGAGGAATTTTAGTAGTCGCTGTTTTTAGTTTTACTCTAATATTTCTGAAACAGCTGTATATTTCACAGACATAAAAATAGCGTATGGATTGTTAAATTATAAATTAATTATGTAAATTTGTTGATACGGCAGACAAGGGAGAGGAGTGACACGAAAGAGAGAGAGGGGGACGGGAGAAACGAGAAGGACGAGCACGATCAACTTCTAATAGCAAAAAAGATCCACCAGCCAGAACTCAAAAAATGTACAAACACTACATAAATCAATATAGAATTTACCTTAACGAAACCAAAACTTGTAACTCAAAAAACAAATCAAAGGCTGCTTGGAAATTACTTAAAGCTTATACAGGTGAATCATGCAAGAACAATAAATTTGAACTTAACATAAATAACGCGGTAATTACAGACCCTCAGGTAATAGCAAGTGATTTTGCAAATAAATTTTCAAATACATATCAGACTACAAACAATGCTGAGCATAATCAACACATCCTTAGTAATACTAAAATTAATGATAATATATATAATATTATAATCTATTCCTTCAAATTTCTCGAAAGTTATTGAAAATGTAGTATCTGATAGAATAATGCTATTTGCTTGCAAAAATGCTAGTATTTCTAAATCGCATTTTGGTTTTATACCTAAGTCATCTACTCAACAAGCAATATTTCACTCCATATCTAATATTTTGGATCAAATTGAAAATCACAACTATGTCGTTGGTATTTACTTTGTTTAGTAAAAAGCGTTTGATATTTTGAATCGCAAAGTGCTTTGACGAAAGCTTGAACAATATGGATTTAGAGGTAACAGTGCGAAACTGATAAAATCTTGTGCGCGTATGTACGCGTGTGTGCGCGTGTGTGCGAGTGTGTGCGCGTGTGTGCACGTGTGTGCGCGTGTGTGCGCCTGTGTATGTCTGTGTGTGTCTGTGTGCGCGCGCGCGCGCGTGTGTGTGTGTGTGTCGTGTGTGTGTGTGTGTGTGTGTGTGTGTGTGTGTGTGTGTGTGTGTGTGTGTGTGTGTGTGTGTGTGTGTGTGTGTGTGTGTGTGTGTGTGTGTGTGTGTGTGTGTGTGTGTGTGTGTGTGTGTGTGTGTGTGTGTGTGTGTGTGTGTGTGTGTGTGTGTTGTGTGTGTGTGTGTGTGTGTGTGTGTGTGTGTGTGTGTGCTGTGTGTGTGTGCGTGTGTGTGTGTGTGTGTGGTGTGTGCTGTGTGTGTGTGTGTGTGTGCGTGTGTGTGTGCTGTGTGCTGTGCGTGTGTGCTGTGTGCGCTGTGTGCTGGTGTGCTGTGTGCTGTGTGCGCGTGGCGTGTGTTCGTGTATGCGTGTGCGTGTGTGCGTGTGCGCGTTTGTACGTGTGTGCGTGATGCGTGTGTGCGTGTGTGCTGTGTGCGTGTGTGCGTGTATGCGGTGTGCGTGTGTGCGTGTGTGCGTGTGTGCGTGTGTGCGTGTGCGTGTGTGCGTGTGTGCGTGTGTGCATGTGTGAGTGTACTTCATAACTTTCGAAGGACTGAACACATCAACCTGAAGTTTGGCACATATATAGATGTCAACTACCCAAAGTGAGGTATGGGGAAAAGGGTAAAATTTGGTGGTAAGTACCCCTTTTGCAAATTCCTATTTTTTTAGATTTTTTCCTTTTAGTACGTCATTAGTAATATTATTATTTTTTGATCCTGTACTTTTTCTGTACAACAAACGGTTTACAAGATATTAGCAAAAAAACGTCACTTTAAAAAAACGATTTTTCCTAAATATCTCCGGAACTACTTAATATATTCAAAAAGTGAAAATACCATTAGATAGGAAGTTACGTTTCTCACAAAAAGTGCAATTTTTTGGAAAATTTTGTTATTTTCGAAATACTTAATTTTGGAACCCGTCCACACGATTTTTTTAAAATTGTTATTAGATATAAAATCAAATTTCTGACACCGAAAAGCATTCTTATAATTTTTTTGTAAAGTTAATCTTTTTCAAGTTATTTCCAAGAAAACCGATTTTTTGATGTGAAGGTATTGATACAATTTGCAGCGGTTTTTTTTAAGAACGTGTAAATAAATAAAAATTCATATAAGCAAGCAAGCAAGGTCGCACTAACAATGCTACAGTTAATGCGAAAGGACGGTTAGATGGGAAGTTACAATAAGTGTGAGCGAGGTAATTAGGTTTTTGTTATTCGAATCTCATTTCAAGTTTAGTTATAGATGTTATTGTATAGGTATCTAGGTGATTGAGCATTTTCAACAACGCAAACTGTAAGGTACGATTTGATTGATTGAGGTTGATTTGGTTCATTGACTGAGATTGATCTGATTGTTTCATTTGATCGAGTGTAATTTGTTTGAGATTGATTTGCTTAATTGATTTGATTAATTTGATCTGATTAATTGATTTGTTTGTTTGAGAAATATACGAGGGAGACGAAAGGGCGGGAGGGCGAGATAGCGAGAGGGCGAGAGAGCGAGGGGCGAGGGGCGAGGGGCGAGATGGCGAGAGTGCGAGAGGGCGAGAGGGCGATAGGGCGAGTGGGCGAGTGTGCGAGGGGGCGAGAGAGCGAGAGAGCGAGAGAGCCAGAGAGCGAAAGAGCGAGAGAGCGAGAGAGCGAGACAGCGAGAGAGCGAGCAAGAGAGCGAAATAGCGGGAGAGCGAAAGAGCGGGAGAGCGAGCGAGAGAGCGAGAGGGAGAAAAAGGGCGAGAGAAGGAGGGGCGAGACGGCAAAAGGGCGAGAGGGCAAGATGGCGATAGGGCGAGAGGGCGAGAGGGCGAGAGGGCGGGAGGACGAAAGGGCGAGAAGGCGAGATGGCGACAGGGCGACAGGGCGAGAGGACGAGAGGGCGAGAAGGCGAGAAAGCGAGAGGGCGAGAGGGCGATAGGGCGAGTGTGTAAGAGGGCGAGATGGCGAGAGAGCGAGAGAGCGAGAGAGAGAACGCGAGAGAGCGAGACAGCGAGAGAGCGGGCAAGAGAGCGAAAGAGCGGGAGAGCGAGCGAGAGAGCGAAAAGGGCGAGAGAGCGGTGGCGAGAGGGCGAGAGGGCGGGAGGGCGAGAGGGCAAGATGGCGATAGGGCGAGAGGGCGAGAGGAGGGCGAGAGGGCGAGAGGGCGGGAGGGCGATAGGGCGAGGGGGCGAGATGGCGAGAGTGCGAGAGGGCGAGAGGGCGAGAGGGCGAGTGGGCGAGTGTGCGAGGGGGCGAGAGAGCGAGAGAGCGAGAGAGCCAGAGAGCGAAAGAGCGAGAGAGCGAGAGAGCGAGACAGCGAGAGAGCGAGCAAGAGAGCGAAATAGCGGGAGAGCGAAAGAGCGGGAGAGCGAGCGAGAGGGCGAGAGGGCGGGAGGGCGAGAGGGCAAGATGGCGATAGGGGCGAGAGGGCGAGATGAGGGCGGGAGGGCGATAGGGCGAGGGGGCGAGATGGCGAGAGTGCGAGAGGGCGAGAGGGCGAGAGGGCGAGTGGGCGAGTGTGCGAGGGGGCGAGAGAGCGAGAGAGCGAGAGAGCCAGAGAGCGAAAGAGCGAGAGAGCGAGACAGCGAGAGCGAGCAAGAGAGCGAAATAGCGGGAGAGCGAAAGAGCGGGAGAGCGAGCGAGAGAGCGAGAGGGAGAAAAGGGCGAGAGAAGGAGGGGCGAGAGGGCGAGGGGGCAAAAGGGCGAGAGGGCAAGATGGCGATAGGGCGAGAGGGCGAGAGGGCGGGAGGACGAAAGGGCGAGAGGACGAGAGGGCGAAGGGCGAGAAAGCGAGAGGGCGAGGAGGGCGATGGGGCGAGTGTGTAAGAGGGCGAGATGGCGAGAGGCGAGAGGCGAGAGAGAGAGAGAGAGAGAGAGAGAGAGAGCGAGACAGAGAGAGAGCGAGAGAGCAGGAGAGCGGAGAGAGAAGAGAGCGGAGAGAGAGAGCGAAAAAGGGCGAGAGAGGGGTGGCTAGAGGGCGAGAGGGCGGGGGAGGGCGAGAGGGCAAGATGGCGATAGGGCGAGAGGGCAGAGGAGGGCGAGAGGGCGAGAGGGCGGGAGGGCGAAAGGGCGAGGGGCGAGATGGCGATAGGGCGAGAGGCCGAGAGGGCGAGAAGGCGAGAGGGCGAGAGGGCGAGAGGGCAAGAGGGCTATAGGGCGAGTGTGCGAAAGAGAGTGAGAGCGAGAGAGCGAGTGAGCGAGAGAGCGAGACAGCGAGAGAGCGAGCAAGAGAGCGAAAGAGCGGGAGAGCGAGCGAGAGAGCGAGAGAGAAAAAGGGCGAGAGAGGGGGCAAGAGGGCGAGAGGGCGAAAGGGCGAGAGGGCGAGAGAGCGATAGGGCGAGAGGGCGAGAGGGCGAGATGGCGATAGGGCGAGAAGGCGAGAGGGCGAGAGGGCGAGAGGGCGGTAGGGCGAGAGAGCGAGAGAGCGAGACAGCGAGAGAGCGAGCAAGAGAGCGAAAAAGTTTACTTTAATCTATCGTTGACTCACCCGGTATAGTATTTCATCGTATTCTTATTAAAATAGGCTACACAAAAAATGGTAAGTATTTAATTATTTTCATTTGAATTTGTGCTTTGGCCCCCGACACTTTTGTTATGAATACTAACACGATTCACTTCTGAATTTTCTTATAATTGTTTAACTGTGTGGCAATAGCGCCCTTATTGATATTTCCATATAAATTATTTGATTTTTCATAGTCGATAATTGTCGACAGCAAATAAAGCACCATGGATGTGGAAATAATGGCTGAAGTAATAGGAAGCCGTAAGAAGTGGTGATATAGGAGTACATAAGGTATCACGCAGGTTCGACGTTCCATACTGATCCTTTGAGGGACAGAATTACAGAAATACTTTTAACAAAACGCATCGTCTATCTGGAAGAGATTGGTTGAATGTGTATTTACAAAGCGTCCGAAAACGCAGTTAAACCAAACCGGTATTTTTGAATTGAAATTTGGTTTTGCAAGCCAAACCGGTATTTTTGAATTGAAAGTTGAATTTTGCCAACTGTAAGTTAAATCACACCGGTATTTTTTAATTGAAAGTTGGTTTTGTGCTAGCTACAAGTTAAGCCAAACCGTTATTTTTGAATTGAAAGTTGGGTTTTGCAAGCTGTAAGTTAAACCAGGCCGGTATTTTTGGATTGAAGGTTGGATATTGCAAGCTGTAACCTAGATCAAGCCGATATTTTAGAATTGAAGGTTGGTTTTTGCTAGCTGTAAGTTAAACCAAACCAGTATTTTTGAAATAAAAGTTGGTTTTTGTAAGCTGTAAGTTATGATTTGATTGAGCATAATTTAATTAATTGATTTGATCAAGGTTAATTTGAGTGATTGATTGATTTGATGAAATTGGTTTGATTGAGATAGATTTGATTGAGATTGATTTCATTGATTGATTGATTGATTGATTGATTGATTGTTTGATTGATTGATTTATTTGATTGATTGATTTGATTGATTGATTTGATTGAGAATGATTTGATTGATTGATTTGATTGATCGACTGTTTTCCCACGTTTAGAGAGAGTACCAACTCTGAGCGTCGGTTACCCTTAGCTACAAAGTAAGCGGTCACTCATAGGAGTTAGGCATACATAACCTGAAGGTTATGAAGAATTGTTAGCTCGGCTTCTTGATTGATTTGATTGAGATTGATTGATTGATTTGATTAATTTCTTTGATTGATTTGTTTGACCCACTAATTTTGATTATGACTAATAATTAAATTGAATGTGCTGTTGACAGACAAAACAAAAATGGCTGCTAAAACAAAAATGACCGCAAAACCAAAATGACCGCGGTCAAATTGATTTGTTTAATTTGATTAATCATTAATCAGTAAATTTTCACGGCCAATGACAGTCAAATTTATGTCATATCTAAACAAGAGAAAGTATAGATTGCTAAAGAAGCACCGAAAGGAATTGGATATTTAATAACTTAATCTCTAACAAGAAAACGTTCTGTATTATATCGTAGTGCATGTGAGACATTTGGCAAAATGAACACCTGGACTACTGACGGTCGTATACATGTTTAGCTACCCAACAATGATAAGAAAATAATTACCACAGAATTGGAGTTTGAAAAAGTACGAGAATTATACATGTCACACATGGAGTTAAAGAGATGTATATCTGTAAATCCCAAATAAAATATTTACATGTTACATAATTGATAGTTGTATGGCATCAAATACATTTTTAGTTTAATTCTTTACATGTTGTAAATAAATCATGTTATTATAATATTTAGCCACTCACACTTAGTTTAGTTGTTAAGAATTGAAATGTTATGTTACTCCACTAAATAAATGTTATTTAATTTTGATTAAGCCGCTAGTTGGTGCGTCTTACAAATTTGAAAGAACATCAATTTAACCTTTTTCCTTTTTGTGTGTGTATAAAAAAAGAGAGAAACAAGTTTTCCTTTTTTTTATTTTATTTTTTTTTTACTTATTAATATTTAAATTTTCTAGCGTTAGTTCGAATTTAATCTCACCATTGTCTCATATACCGGGTGTCCCAGAGTTTCTGACCCATTTTAACCGAAAATATCTCCGAACTCAGAAGCTATAGGGAGGGGCGGTTTCTACAGAACATTTTCTTTTTACATATAATTTTTTCAGTGTCAATTTGTATTTAGTAAAACATTATATAGGGTGTTTTAAAAAATGTTCCATTTTGGTCTATACATTTTTGCAACCTAAATAAAAAGTGGTGAAAAGAATCTCTTAACATCTCTGGCGTAATTTGCTGAAATACTCGGACAATGTTACATCGCAGTTGTTCCAGAGTCTCAGGAATAGGATCATAACATCTGTCTTTAATAGAACCCCATATAAAAAAGTCTGGAATCGTCAAATCTGGTGAGTGAGCAGGTCATGCAATTAGTCCAACTCTGCCAATCCATCCATCTCTAAATGTTTCTGTTAAAGAATTTCTAGCCACAAGTGAATAATGTGGCGGCACACCATCCTGTTGAAAATAACATGAGCTTATAACGCCATCTTGTTCCAGTTGTGGGTATTAGTAATTTTGTAACATGTCTGTGTAGACATTGCCAGTAATTTTTTGTTCTTCGAAAAAGAACGGTCCGTATATTTTTTCTTTAGACACACCACACCAAACGTTCAACTTCGGTGAATCTCTTTCGTATTCCTCAATTACCCTTGGATTTTCAGATCCCCATATGCGCCAATTATGTTTATTACATCGCCCGTTTACGTGAAACGCAGCCTCGTCGGACATTACAAGAATAACATTGGGACTATATAAATCCAGTCAAGTTTCCGAAACAACAACTCTTTTTTGAAAATCCCTTTCATAAATTTTTTGGTGTATTTGAATTTTATAAGGAGTTAGCTTCAGTACCTTCATACATCTGCGAATTTCGGATTTTGACAATCCAGTTGTGCATGCTATTTTGCGGAGGGATATTCGTTTATTATGTTCTTCTAGTGTTTCTTGAATACGCAAAAGTCTATTTCAAAAATATCAGCATTACGTGTTTGATATTTTTCCTTTTCCAGTGATGCTTTTTGCAGAAATGTAGCGTGCCACCTTTTTATGCTGTTTTTAGAAGGTGGATTCTTCCTAAACACCTCCCGAAATTTTCTTTTTGTTGTATAGGAATTATTCAAATCAGAAATAACTACTTTGACAGTTCGTTGTTGCTGTTCACTGACATAAAAATTTCACAGCATACTTGTGACATTAACACCCGTAAATACCTTTGTCTCATAAAAGTCAATCATGAAAAACCAAATAACTCACTTAGTTTTTAATGAAACTCCAACAAGTAATACATTTTCGGAAAGGGAAAAAGTTAAGCTTTCCCATAGAGTCAAAATATACAGGGTGTTCCGTTAAAAAATCAACGATAGTTACATTTAAAGGAGACCATTTTTTTAAACACCCTATGTAATGTTTTACTAAATACAGATTGACACTGAAAAGCTATATGTAAAAAGAAAATGTTCTGTAAAAAAGCACCTCCCTGTCGCTTCTGAGTTCGGAGATATTTGCGGTTAAAATGGGTCAGAAACCTCTGGAACACCCGGTATTTAGTACACAGGATTTAAAATAGTACCAAATAAGAGCCAAGATTTCTTTTTTCTAATTGTTTGTTATCCAATTAATTAGAGGAATGTGTTATTATGCGTAACTGTAACTTTTGTAATGCGGATCACTTGGTCAAATGTAGTTGTAATATGTTAACAAGTTTGGAAGATAAACATGAATACTTTGAATCCACTGCTAACCAGACTTCAATACTAATTTTAAATCAAAATATTCGCAGCATTAGTAAAAGCTTCGAATATCTAATAGCTCATCTATGTTAAATGAACATTGCGAAGTTTCTGATCCAGATATTATTGTGCTTACGGAAATTTGGGTATCTCAGGACGAAATAAATCTCTACCAAATCTCGGGATATCAGTTATTTTATAAATGTAATCAATATAAAAAAGTGCGCTGGAATTGCTATTTACCTTAAAAAAGAAAAATACACCAGTGTGCATATTATACCAAATAAACTAATGTGCAGCGACATGATTCATCTATCAGGTAAGGTCAAAGGTATTGATGTTGATACAATAGCAATTTATAGGTTACATGCCTGTATGATACCATCCTTTCCAGACGAAATCGAGCCCTTTTTTGACCACGTAACAAACTCTAATTGCATTTTGCTTGGTGACCTTAACATTAACATACACCCACAATCAAACAGCTCTGTAAATACTGACCGTTATTTGTCAATATTGAATTGCAATGGTTTTAAGCCATGTATTAACGACTACACGAGAATAGTTTCAAGTTCTAAAAGCTGCCTGGATCATATATTTTGCAGAACAAACAAATTTTTGCGAATATGAGAGCAAGATTTTCTATATCGGAATTTCTGATCACAGCTTAACGACATTAAAAATAGTAATACCTGACTTAAAACAAAAGGTAGACTAGAAAACACAATTTTCAATAATAGACTATGATATATTAACATCCGAAGTTCAAGAGTCCGAATGGAATATTGTAACTAATTAAACTAACGTAAATGTTGCAACCAATAAATTTATTACTGTGTTAACTACTGCAATTAAACAATCCACCAAAACTGGTTATAATAAAGCAAAACTTCATTATTTGAAACAAACTATACCTTGGTATAATAAAGAAACAATGCAAACCATAAGAAAAAGAAACATTCTCAAAAGGAAATTATTCAGAAAACCGTCCGACATATTGTTACTTGTAAAGTATAATGAGTTAAAAAAAAATATTGACAATAAGATAGTAGCAGCTAAATCTATATACTTAGAACGTAATTTACAGTTATGTAATGGAAATAGTAAAGAGCAGTGGAAAATCCTTAACCGCGTACTTGGAGAAATAACAACCGGTGTGAAGTTAGAAGTTTAGAACTTTTCCCTTTTTTCGATTGCAACCGTTTGTCGGCGTTTGTTGGCTATTTTTTAATGTTTGCCGGTTTTGTATATTTACAATAATCACGATTATAATTTAGGCGTAAAGTTAGTCCCCCAACTTTCGAAATTTTCCCTTTTTCCAATTTTAATCGTTTGCTGGCCGTTTGTCGGTGTTTGTTGGCTATTTTTGAACGTTTGTTTGTTTTTCATATCTATAATAATCACGATTATAATTTAGGCATGAAGTTGGCCCCCCAGCTATCGAAATTTTCCCTTTTTTCAATTGTAATCGCTTGTTGGCCGTTTGTCGGTTTTTCATATTTATAATAATCACGATTATAAATTAGACGTGAAGCCCCCCAAACTTTCAAAATGTTACATTTTTCCGATTGCAATGGTTTGTTGGTCGTTTGTGGATGTTTGTCGGGAGTTTTTGAACGGTTGTTGGTTTCTCATATTTATAATAATCACGATTATAATTTAAACGTGAAGTGGTAGGTGTTCACCTAAGGCGAAAAAATGGTTTGAAAGCATAATTTGGTTAGTAATGTTAATCATGGCCAATATACACCCTTATCCAGCGCACAGGTAGAAGCGAGCAAGACTAATCTTTACGTTCATTGCATTCCAAACGAGATTAAATTTAATGTATATTTAAGTGAATTTATTCGAAACAAGAATAGTAATTCGGTGTAGTATGTATTAGTGATGTACAATATAACAATATTCTTATAAAGTATAGCATAACCTAAAAATGTATCGATTTAATTATATGCTGATATTTAGTGCTTACCTACCGAAATGTTTCATTTAAGAATTCAATAGTGTGGAAAATCTTCTAACGTACAAGACAAACCCTCTTCTGCATCAACACTTTTCCGTATATCCAATTCAACAAATACATGTTCATTGCAGGTTACATAATAAGTATTTCTACCAATACAAGACCTTTTTGAACATTTTACATTCTTAATAGGTGTCATGATAGAGTCTTCTAAATTCCTAAAACCGCGTTCAACTATAGTCGTGTGGCTGTGTGGATTAAATACTCAAAACCTTCCCCATTATACGTTTATTTATTAGCATAAAGTAATCATTTATAATCTTTACATTGCGACATGTTTCTGAAAAGCATTGTCATCATCAGGCCAATTGAAAGTATATAATGCTATAGGAACCATAACACAATAAATTATATATGCCAAGTTAAGTATTAAATTTAATTCTGAATTTTAAAAAATAATTTGCGCGCCCTTATCAGAATACAGGTTTAAGATAATCTTATAAGGCAACAGATTAGGATCGAGAATTTCCCCGAGTTAAAAAATTATTAATTAATTAATAAAAAAAATGATCAACAAAAGACGACTCCTACAGGTAGGCATGAAAAAATCAAAAAGGCTTTTAATCAGAGTTGAAATTCCCCATCAGAGGTTAACCACCGAAAAGATGCCGTCACACAGCCCCAGTGCCCAAAGGCCAACTCCAGGTCCAGCCCCAGCTCCAAGACCTAGCCCAATACCAAATCCTGGTCCAACCCCCAGCCCCCAAGACCTAGCCCTACATCTACCCCTCACGTGAGCAAGTATAAAATTACTGTCAAAAAGGCTCTTAATACAACTAAAAATAATTAGGGATGAAAAACACCTACGAAAAGAAACCATAGGGGTAGAAAATACCAGCTCACACGTGGGAGGTTATAAAATAGGGGAGAAAAAATACGTCCTACACACGAGCGAGTAAAAAATAATTAGAGATGAAAAGGTTGAAACCATAGTGGAAAATAGTCTCCACTGGCGTCTTGTGACGCAAAATCCAAATGGCGAAGGTCGGTTTCACAGCCTAATCACTTAGGTACACGTAATCCGTCATACATGGCACAAAACGATATTTCCAACCACAGGTCACAGCCACACACGCCAAGACACTACGCCAATACCAAACCTGGCCAACACCACAGCACACGCCAACGACACTACGCACACACATCACGCACACCACGAAGCAAAGCAAAACATAACGTCAAAAGGCACTAACCTACAACCAAAACATAATACGCACGCGAGCACAAACACACCCACAAACAAAACCAATACGCACAACAACCAGCCACACAGCATCAAAACTAAGCAAAACATACGCCACACACGACCGACGAAACACAAACTCACGCACGAGACACACAACTGAAACACACACGCGCAACACCCACAGCGCACACCCACGCGGGCGCTGCAGCACCCACACCACACCCACACAGGCGAGCGGACAGGGCAGCGCACACGCCACACAATACTAGCGCACTACGGCGCAACACACAACATTAGGC
Source organism: Vesta saturnalis (assembly GCA_036346205.1). Classification (NCBI taxonomy): domain Eukaryota; kingdom Metazoa; phylum Arthropoda; class Insecta; order Coleoptera; family Lampyridae; genus Vesta; species Vesta saturnalis. The sequence continues at coordinate 317,618 of JARFJB010000567.1, read as the reverse complement.
GACAAAACGCACACTTGACGACGCGACACACACACACACGCGCACACCACGCACACACACCACACGCACACACGCACACACGCCACACGCACACACGCCACACGCACACCACACACCACACACACGCACACCCACACCACACACCCACACCACACACACACCACACACCACACACGCACACACGAGCACGCGCACACACGCACACACGCGCACACGCACACGCACACGCACACGCACACGCACACGCGCACGCGCACTCGCACTCGCACTCGCACTCGCACGCGCACGCGCACGCGCACGCGCACGCGCACGCGCACGCCCACGCGCACGCCCACGCCCACGCCCACGCCCACGCCCACGCCCACGCACCCGCCCGCGCGCCCGCCCGCGGGGCGAGAGGGTGTACGTCAAAGAATTAATTCCCATAGCAAACAGAGTTACACTCAGTATAGAACCCTCGGGTATACCGTTGTCTAGAGTTCTCGAAGAAGAAAGAGTATTACCTGTTCTAACTCGGATATATCTTGCTTCAAGGAAAGATGAAATAAACTGTGGCAAGTTGCCTTTGAAACCCCACGCATGTAATTTATGTATTACTCCGTATCTCCAGGTCATGTCGAACGCTTTTTTTACATCGAAAAAGACGGCGACCGCGTGGTGCTTTGAGCACAGCATCCTGTAGGTGTACTAAATGATCTGTTGTTGATCTGTGTTTCCTAAATCCCATTTGGCAATCGACTAAAAATTCACTTTTTTCGAGAAACCATATTAATCTGCGACTAACCATACGCTCAAATACCTTTGCAAGGCAAGAGGTTAGACTGATTGGCCTGCAGTTGGTGGTAAGGTAAGGGATTTTCTTGCTCTTCAAGATCGGGATGACTATTGCCTCATTCCAGGAGGAGGGATATTCACTTGTAGCCCAAATTCTATTGAAAGATGCGAGGAGAAATTTTTTGAATGGATCAGTTAGATTTTGTAACATTTCATAGGTTATTAGATCAGCACCGGGGCAGGATGATTTGTTGCACTTCAGAGCATTTTCAAGTTACATCAATGTGAAAGGAGCATTATATTCAAACGACTATGTAGTACTAAAATCTAATGCAATTTCTCTTTCATATTTGCTTTTGCAAGAATAGTACATCGTAGTTTGCAGAACAACTGGTTTTTTGAAACTCATCTGCAAGCAATTCAGTTATAGTACTACTGTCGTTCACTATAGAGCCTTCAACTTGTAACTGTATACATTGAGGAGTATTTTTACCCGATATTACTCTAATTATTTTCCAGACATCTGTGTTCGGACTTTCACAGGTCATGGTTGAGACGTAGTTGTTCCATAAATCCCTTTTACTCTGGAGAATAATCTTTCTAGCTGCAGCTCTGGCTTTTTTGAACAATACGAGATGTTCCAAAGTGGGATGTCTTCGAAAAACGTTGCATGCTCGCTTTTTAGTTTTTACTGCTTCTTTAACAGTGGTGTTCCACCAAGGAACTCTGCGTTTAACAACTGTGCTTTCTGTTTTTGGAATCGCAACATTTGCAGAATTTATAATGATTTGTGTTAAGTTAGTAATGTCGTAAGATGCAGTGTCTTGATTGCTAGGTACGTTCAAATGTAATTTGAAAATATCCCAACTGGCTTCTGACATTTTCCATCGAGTGGGTCCTATGGAAGGTGAATCTAGCTGTTCAGTTTCAATTAGAATTGGGAAACGATCACTATAATACAAATCATTTAGCACGCTCCAAGAGAATAGTGTGGCAATACGTGCCGAGACCATGGTGAGGTCGACAGCCGAAAAGGCTCCAGTTCTAGCACAAAGGTGAGCATCATTCCCGCTGTTTAGTAAGAATAGTTGATTTATGTCTATAATATTTTCTAGAACTTCTCCTTTCCCATCCACACGTGGCGAACCCTACAGTGGACTATGGGCGTTAAAGTCTCCCAATAACATATAAGGAGTAGGTAACTGCGCAATAATGTTCTGTATGTCACGTTGATGCCAGTTGTTGTTTGGTAAATATATATTACAAATAGTTAATTTTATTGGAACCGTTATACATACAGCGACGACTTGTAGGTTTGATAGTATGTGTAAAGTAGAGAACTGAACATCGTCTCTAATAATTATTGTGACTCCGCCCTTAGCCCTCACGTCTGGTACGTTGTCCTTTCTGATAACCTTATAACCGCGTAAGTAATACAATTTACTGGGTTTAAGATGGGTCTCTTGGAGACAAACAAAATGGATTAAATTCGTTAATTAACAGTTTCACTTCACAGTAGTGGTGAATGCATCCATTGCAGTTCCACTGAATTATGGGGTAAAAGGTTTATAAAAAAAGGTTATGAAACAACACGTATTGTAATAAATTAACGAATAAATAGACATTCACAAGACGTTACAAGTAAAAATGTCACAGAAAAATAATCACGAAAAAAGTGTGTAAACATAGAAAGACGTTACAAATAATAATATCACAGATACATAATCACGAAAAAATACCACAGATAGTTAATTACAGGAATTTCAATAATATTCCCCCTCATTTTCGGCGCCCGAGGCAGTTGAGGGTTGTTTCCTCAGTTTTCTCTTGGGCCACCCTACTTTACCTTTTTTCTTAGAAGATTGACTTGACACTGTAGATGCAGTGTCATCTTCAGAAACAGATTTCTGTTCCTCTGGAGAGCGTTTCCTTTTCTCCACGTTGGCAGAAATAATATTTGATAATGGAGAAGGTGGAATTCAGATTTTTGTAAGATGGGAGCTACTGCTCCGACAAGAAGAGGCAGAGGTTCTTTTGCCAAGTTTGTTACGTCGACCGAGGCTTGATGAGATTCAGTAGAAGATACTGCTTTAGCATAGCTGATTTCTGCTCTTGGTGTTTTAGAGGTAATTTTCTTTTTGGCTTCTAGGTAACTGATGTTTTCTGTGATACGTAGTTCTTGAATAGCGACTTCATTTTTATAAATTGGGCAGCTTGTCGCTCGAGCAGAGTGTGCACCACCACAGTTAGTACATGTAATAGGCTTCTCACATAGAGATCCGTCATGTTGCGGTTTTCCACAAACACACAGCTGCTGTTGTGCTGTACATTTAAAAGAGGCGTGTCCAAACTTGTTACACTTGAAACATCTCAATGGAGGCGGGATATATAACCTTACATTTAAGGAGTAAAATGCTACTTTAATGGTTTTGGGTAACATGGGAGTATTGAAAGTCAAAATATAGTTGGCTGTGTCAGCCAGTACCCCATTACGCTTACTTTTCAGTCTTCGGACTTCTATTACCTTTTGACTTTTTAATTCTTCACATATATCTTCTACCGTGCAGTTTAGTAGATCACCGCAAAATATAACCCCTCTAGACACGTTCATTGTTTTATGTGCATGGACCTCTATTTCAAAATCGCCGAATATAATAGTATCTAAAACCTTCCTTGACTGTTTGTCATTTACCAAAAATACCGTATAAACATTTTTGTATATAAAATGGACTAACACTGTCGAAGTTAAGTCCATTCTTTCTTTTAAAGACAAGGAACCGGGGTAGAGATTCCGTCACCAAGCTCTTGGTGGGTTTATCAGGTTGACCCTCCTGCACCTCCATATTTAAATAGCCGGCGCTCTGTAAGGTTTTTTGGAGTTTTACTCATATTGTTCCCACGAGAACCCTCGTTAATAAGAGTCACAAGTAGCAGAGCTGGGATACTACAAGAGGTCATTTATACTGCGGGGGCGCCACTTCCCCCACATGCGTTTCAACGCCAAGGACCAGGCTTCCCCCTGGCCACGCTTAGGCATCCCCTCGCCCAATCCTGTCAGAACCTAAAACTTCCAAACGACCTTAGGATTGGGTTTTTTATAGAGGTTACCTTCCTCGTAGTCCAGGCAATTAAGCCGCTACCTGTTCGACGTTCCCTAGCCACGCCCTGCTAGAGTCTCTGAAGTACAGTTCACGGTTGCGGTATTAGGAAACGGTTAGCGCTCAGCCGTCCCCAGCTAGGACATCCCGGGCTTGCCACACCCGTAAACGCTTTTGACGGCGCATGTCCTGGGAAGAGTAGAAAGAAAAGGAAGAGGTCTCTCAGATTTGCTGGGAGCCTGAAGAGATGAAGGGTTGGAGCCAGGGTGCTCTGACAGGAAAGAGTTAAAGTAAGGGAAGCCACTCAAGACAGTGTAAGTAAAGTGAGCTTCCAGCAAGGGGGACGTAGGGTTGCCATCCCAGTCCTCGCTAGTTACGAGGCCCCACGTAAACTGGTCCGCGACACCGTATTTTCTAGAACTAACAGTGACTGGTTATGGTCACAAGCTCATATTTCGGTGTTGTCCTTACATCACTTACGATCATTTGCAAGGTCATTCCCCCATCCGCCACCTGGGGACGCGCCTAGTAGGTAGTTAAACCCCTTGGATTATTATTATTATTATTATTATTATTATTGTTATTATTATTATTATTATTAATTATTATTTTGTTTGAATGGTTTCGACTACTAGGGTCTTTTCGCCATCCCAGCTATGCATCTAATACAGGCACCATATTACATTATTAAATTCAGACAACTATCCCCCTGGGTACAAGTTAATTTCTTTTAGGAATTGTAACACATTCCTCAAGTTTGGTATATCTGTTAGGTTATATCTGATACCTGGTCTTATTTTTTATTGTTTACGTTCATTTGTAAAACGTGGACACTCGCATATTACATGTTCCACAGAGAGGTTGACGTCACATATATCGCAGTGCGGTCTAGGCTCTCCCTTCAAGAGATGTTCATGCGTCAGTTTAGTGTGCCCTACCCTTAGTCGATGTATTTTTATCTGCTCCTCTCTGTGAAAACCACGTAAATGATTTTTTCTGTCACAGACTCTTTAATATTTCTAAGGTGGGTATTCTCCATCAGCCACTTTTCCTGCCATGTCTCAATGTTCTTTTTTTTCAGGTGTTGTTGTATGTCAGATGACTTGACACGCAGCTCGTCTATCTGTAGCATCGTCACTGCTTGTTTTGCTGCAGTATCTGCGGTTCTATTTCCAGGGATACCTGTATGCCCAGGGACCCAGACAAATACAGGTCTGATTTCATAATTATTTAGATTGACTAAACATACCTGACATAATTGGGGATCGGTAGTATACCTGTACATTATAATGTTTACTCCGTTAAACGAATCGCTAATTATTATGTACGTCTTTTTTGTAGGTGTCATAGGGATGTACTGCAGTGCCTTCCATATTGCATGCTGTTCATCTGTGTATGCTGAGGCTTTCGTATTAGATTCCAGGAGCGTTCCTCTTCATCTACTACAATGGCCGATCTAACTCCCAATTCACTTTTTGAGCCATCCGTGAAAATGAGTATTTTATTTGGATAGCTTTCAATAATATTTTCGAACGAACGTAAGTATTCAACATTTGTTGTTATTTTCCTATTTAGTTCTTTTATGTCTAACCTTACTTCAGCTTCAGGTATCATCCAAGGGGCATACTCTGGCTTGCTTTCGTAAAATGGCGTAGCTATCGATTTGTTAGGTCTTCTAGTAGCTCTTGGAACCTTATGCCAAGCGGCCTTGTTATAGTTGTCCTTGCAGAATAAACGTTTTCCTCGGGAAAGAGAAATTTATTTTTCGGGTGAGTGGATTGGGATTTAATTTTCACCATATAGTTTATCATTAGGCATTTCCTTCTAATGTCTAATGGGGGAAGACCTGATTCACAGTATAGGCTGCAAACAGGACTAGTGGGGAAAGCCCCCAGACAATACCTTATTCCCATGTTATGCACCCTATCTAGTGTTAACAGCCTCAACTTGCGGACTGACGCGTACACAATTGATCCATAATCGATTTGTGACAGTACCAGGGCCTGGTAAATATTTAAAAGCGTTTGGACTTCTGCACCCCATTTAGTATGTAATAGCACTTTTATGATATTTAAAGTTTCCATACATTTTAATTTCAGGTGTTCAATATGCTTTCCCCATGTAAGTTTGCTGTCAAGTGTGCTCCCTAATAATGTAGTTGGTTGCACGCACGCAATTGCCCTGTCTTCTATCAAAGTAATGGGTCGTAGTGAGGTCTACGTAGCCTGCAAAAGTGCACGCATTTGGTTTTTTCCTCCGAGAACTGGTAACCAATTCTACTACCATTTTGCAGGATGTTATTAATCGTGCATTGTAATTTTGCGCTTATCTGTCCTACAGTCTCACCAGAGCAATATATAGCTAAATCATCCACGTACAGAGCCCGAAAAATATCCGGTTCTACTGCGCGGGCGATTTCGTTCATTGCAATAATGAAAAGGGTACAACTGAGCGTTGAATCCTGAAAAAGACCGCTATCAAATGTTGTCTTCTCCTGTATGCATCCTGTATGGAGTTTTCTAACTTCACGAAATGATCTATTGTAGATTGTCTTTTTCTATATCCAGCTTGATACGGCACTATTATATTGTTTTTTCCTAGATAATATTGCAACCTCTTATTCACCATTCTTTTCATAAGCTTCCCTAAACAGCATGTAAGACTTATTGGTCTATAGCTTGCGGCGTATGATGGATCCTTTCCCGGCTTGTGAATAGGTATAATCGTTGCCATCTTCCAAAGTTCTGTATAACTACCCTGACGCCATAGATCATTAAACAGTTCTAATATGGCTATTTTGAATGGAATCGTTAAATGGCATAGCATTTTATTAGATATATCATCAGGTCCAAGAGCAGTCTTCTTAAGTTCTTGTAACGCCACGTTCAGTTCAACTATGTTAAATGGAGTATTATATTCTAATTGTTCATAAGTATAAAAATTAGGGGGCTCTTCATTTTTATTTTTATGTACTACAAATTCCAGTTCGTAGTTGTTACTACTACTCGCACTGGAAAAATGGGATGCAAGGGCATCCGCAATTTCTTTTTCACCCTTAAGAATAGCGCCGCTTTCTGCTTTCAAGTATGCGATTTGCTGGAATTCTGCATTTCCCGATATAGCTTTAATTTTATACCATACTTGCCTTGTATCTTGTGCAAATGTTATAGTGGAAACGTATTTATTCCAACTGTTCCTTTTACTTTCCAGGGCAATACGTGTACTCACAGCTTTAGATTTTTTAAAGCGAATGTGGTTCTCCACAGAAGGATCTTTTTGGTATGATCTGAATGCGACCTTTTTATCTTTAAGGGCCTGTTTAACCTCATGATTCCACCAAGGCAACGGTCGTTTAATACGTTCATCCCCTGTTTTAGGTATACTAGCAAGGGCTGCATTTTTAATACTTTCAGTTATGTTATCAACATTTATAAGTTCAGGAGTAACTAGCTGATTAGAAAATAAATTCCAGTCGGCCTTTACTGTAATCCATCTCCTGTGTATTGTCGTTTTTGGTTCCACTATGTCCGTTTTTATTGAAATTGGAAAATGGTCACTGCTATGTAAATCATCCATCACATTCCACTTAAGATGAGGAGCTAAACTTGTGGAAACTAAGGTAAGATCAATAGCCGAGAACTTATTTGACCTAGCAACGTGGTATGTAAGTGAACCAGTATTTAATAGTACGACATCATCCCTGTCCAGCCAACTCTCCCGTAATCTACCTTTACTACACGTACTGACTCCATGGTCAAAAGTTGAAGAAGTCGAAAATTTCGACTTCGAAATCAAATTTTTATGTTTTTCGAACTAATAGAGTTCGAATTTCGAAAAAACAAAAGCGCCAAGAAATTTTGTGGTCGTCAAGACGAATTTTGTGGTCGTCAAGACGAATGCGACGAATTTTTTAATCTGAGGGATATTAACCGAGATAACAAAACCGACGTCTGGCGTCGGCGACGTCGCGACGCTCGATCTATACGGCTTAATCGAACGACGTCTTCGTTCATCTGACAATGTAAATATTTTTTACGATTTGCTATCGAATAAACACTCCTCCCATCGAAAATGGTACGTATCCGGTGTTTTATATGGGTTATACGTATGTATATAGGTAGCGCTGATTAAATAGAAACTATAAAATAAACTCTCAAATTCGGAAAACGACCCGATCTTTATAAAATTTTTTACACGGCCCGAGTTCGACGAGATAAGAGACGTGCCGGGTTCCGTTTCGACAGGAACACTCACATTCGGCCGTCGCCCCCCATTTCGAGATTGCCTCGATTGCATTTGAGAGGGATCGAAATAAAAATTCGCTGACGGTTCGTCGTGAGGGTCGAGAGTTCGCGAGCAACGGCGAAGAGGTGGGGAGGGATTAGGGCGTCGTGACGTATAGTGGAAACTACCGCGCGCAAGGATTCTGAGGAAAGCCGACTTCCCGCAATTGCTTAATAACTTCGTTATTTAACGGCCCATTTTTTCGAAACTGCACCAATGTAGATCCCTTCCACTTTTTGAGATATACAGTCATCTTCCTTATTTCGCGTATGCGGACTCTGAAATTTGAAATATAAGTTCTTTAGGTCATCTAGAGTATGCATCAAAAAACGCAAGTCGACTTTTTTGGCCCAAAACTCGAACCTGGAATGGAGCTAATGTTCAAACTCAGGTTAGACGGATTCTACTATGAGCCTGAAACACAATCCAACTTTTAAACTGATTCTAAGTCAAAACCGGGATTTACAGTGAGCGAAAAACATTACCACTACCAAATCGCTCCAAACCACCCTTAAAATCCTTTTTAAGCCTTTTACAATCATTTTGGGTTTTATTCAAATTTTACCTTTCTAACCTTAACCTCCCAATCGCTCACAATTTATATATATATATATATATATATATATATATATATATATATATATATATATATATATATATATATATACCAATAGCAATTGTCGCTCTAATTTCCTATGTGGCCAATCATTAATTCTTAAATTTTTTATGAAAGGATTTTTTCACTAAATTTGTTAAATATTTATTGACTCAATACCTTCCTAATGTGCATTATTTTTTTCTAATATAATATTGTAACGTACGCACGTAACGTAGTGCCATTATAACTATGATTTATGTTAAAATATTTTTATATAATGAACATTCTAAATTTGTTTCAATTAATAATTACAAATATTACACTGGAACACGTTTATCAATATAAAAATACTATAATTTAGCATGACGATATTTCATCATATAAACAATTAAAGTTAAAGTTTTTTAATATTATTTATAATTATGTGTTAGATTTTTATATAATTTTTCAAATTTAGAAATAGTTCAAATCTCTTCAAAACTAAAAATATAATTTCATGTTTTAATTCTTTAAATTTTTAAGTTGGCACATATGTGCATGAAAATTATAATTATAAAAAATTCTAAAATTAAAAAAAAACATTCTGCCCAAAAATAAACATACTTTTTAATGTAATTATGTACTTCTTTTGAATAACAGAACTATATATGTATTATTAAAATTAACTTTAAGTGCTATTGCAATGTAAATTCTTTTTTACTACTGATATCGAACGTTTAAATGTATATATAGACACGCATGGTTATTTATAATAAGTTTTAAAATAATTTTTATTAATTAAATTTCAAGTATCTCAATTTAATTATAATTATATTATTTTTTAAACAAATATTTATTATAATACGTTACATCTTTCATGTCATACCAATTATGCTTGTAAAATATTGATTGAACTATTTCTTACCTGATCAAACTGCATATTACATGAGTGAAACTGTTTTTAAAGTTTCACTATGCTGTTTAAAAAGACAATTGTTTCGACAACACTGTATCTTCCTCAGACCGAAAATTTCGACTAAATGTATTTGATTTGCAAAGCTAAACTAAATCAACCAAAGTAAGTACGTTGTATTTTATATATTGTAAATTAAACATAATCCTTATTCCTATAACGAATTTTAATTTATTTTGATTCATATATGCTTTACAATATGTTATTAGTGCCTATAATGTGTTTTATCATAACCATTCGTACATCTTATTGTCCTTTTTTGATTAATATATTTTAATCCTAATTTTGTTACTTCTTATTTTCATAAATATTTTTTTGATTTGAATGTATTCTCAATTTGTTAAAATATATTAAATATTTAAGTTGACTATTTTCAAAAGTTTAAGTTGGCAATTGTTATATATAATAATTTCATATTTACAAATCTTTTAAATTGATACTTCTATACATATTACTTTGATAATATTGTCTGTCAAAAATAAAATTAATTTTACAATAGCCCACTATTTGAAAAATTTAATTGCACGTCAAAAAGTTGAACGCTTTCAAAAATATAGTTTGGCAACATTTAAATTTTTAATTGACAATTGGTAACGTCAGATATTGAGGTCAATAATTTTACTAATTAAGATGTTTAAATTGGTACTTACATTAATATTATTTTGGTAACATTGCACGTCAACGTGGACGACTTCCCAATTGGCGATTCCTTGCATTTGCTTCATAAGAGATGTTTGATAGGTCAGAGAGAAGGACAGTTTAAAAGATATTATGCAAAATGGTCGATGCATGATATAAATTCAATTAGTAACTTTATGTGCCACTGTCCAATTCCTAGTGAAATTCACAGAGCAGTACGAGGTCTGGACAGTCTTGCATTTTGGAAAGCTACAGAGTTTCGCACATTTTTATTTTACATTGGTCTTGTTGTTTTAAAAGACTTTGCGTGTAGATGTTTATCAACACTTTTTGATGTTTTTTTGTGCCGTAACAATTTGTGCGAGTAATAAACATTCAATTAATTTAGAAGTTGCTGAATCTATAATAAAAAAATTTATTGAAAAGTATATAGATTTGTACGGAGAGGACTCCATTACTAGTAATGTACATAGTCTTTGCCACTTAGTAGATGATGTTAGACGGTTTGGTGAATTGGAATCGTTAAGTTCATATCCATACGAAAGTACGCTATATCGAATTAAACGTCTGCTACGTACTGGAAACAATCCATTGGCTCAAGTGGCTAAACGTATAATAGAGGTTGAACGATTTCAAAAATATAGTTTGGCAACATTTAAATTTTTGATTGACAATTGGTAACGTCAGATACTGAGGTTAATAATTTTACATATTAAGATGTTTAAGTCGGCACTTACATTAATATCATTTTGGTAACATTACACGACAAAAAGTTGAATGCTTCCAAAAATATAGTTTGGAAACATTAAAGCTCCAAATGACAATTAGTAGTCAGAAATTGACGTTAAAAATGTTACTTATTAAAATGTTTAAGTAGGTACTGTCGTAAATGTTAGTTTGGTAGCATTAAACGTCAAAATCGCAATTTCTTTTAACAATTACTAAAAAATTACAAAATTTTTTTGTAATTTTCATATTTTTTCAACATTCCATATTAACTACATTCAACTCAAGTATTCAATAAAAATAAAAACCACAATATATTCATTTTAATTATATTTTATAAAGGACGATTCAAAAAGTTTTAATTATAACAAAAAACAAAGTTTATTTTAAAAAAATCATTTACAAAAGATATAAAGCTGTTAATCAAACCTTTCCAATTTAGGGATGGAAAATCACATCGGGCATATGTCTCCCTCTACTTTGCTGGCATGCCAAAACTCTCTTCCTGAAATTGTTTGTTACAGCTTCACAAACTTGCACGTCGATTTCGTTGATAACTCGTCGAATTTCTTCCTTTAACTCGCGGATATCTCGGGGTTTATTGACATAAACCAATGATTTGACATAACACCAAAGAAAAAAATCACATGGGGTTAAATCACACGACCTTGGTGGCCATTACTGGTCACCACGAAGTGAGATGTCGCATTATTGTAGGAAAGAACCAACAAATGGTATCTAGAACCAATCATTGGTTCTTATGAACAGTTGTACAGACTATATTTTGAGAAATGTAAGGAAACAGATAAAGAGCCTGTATCAACGACATCTTTTAGAGACATCCTTTTAACAAAAAATATCTCACTGTTTTCGCCTAAAAAAGATCACTGTGACACCTGAGTAGTCACGGACACTAGACGCCATCTTGGATTTTGACGTCACAAGACCGCCCACGTGGGAGACCGGATTTTCCACCCTTATTTTTACACGCTTACGTGTAGGACGTATTTTTTCACCCCTATTTTTGCACATCCACGTGTGAGACCGCATTTTGAACCCTTATTTTTTATATACCCTCGTGTGAGACCGTATTTTCAACCCTTTTTTATCCCTAATTATTTTTACTCGCTTACGTATAGGACGTGTATTTTCACTCCTATTTTTACACACCCACGTGTGAGACCGTATTTTCAAAGCTAATTATTTTTTACTCGCTTACGTGAAGGACCGTATTACCCTTACTTTTATTATTTCTTTTGGGGTTAAACCTTATGGCTGTATTAAGGACCTTTTGACACCTAGGACTTTTTTGTGGTTGCTAACGTGAGGACTGGGATGGGGGCTGGTCTTGGCTTGGGGCTGTATTTAGGGGTGGGGACTGGATCTGGACCTAGGTCTTGGTGCTGGGGCTGGTCTTAGGGTTGGACCTGAGGGCTGGACTAGGGGTTAGTCTTAGGGTTATTTTGATGGTATAAAGGTCCTTCTGGCTGTAATCCCTGGAGGTTGCACACGCATACAATGTTGGAAATTGTATAAAGATTATTATTTAGTCTATTGCTTTAAAAGGGTTAAATGCTATTGGAGAAAACGTTTCTAATAATGATGTAAAATAGCAGCTGTGTTAAGGATTGATCTTGCGTGGGGGAATTTGAATGACAGTAAAATTTAATTATAGAACACTTATTTTTATTGTAAGTTGCATAATTATCCTCAGTGAACTATAAAAAATTACTGACATTCCTAATGAAACAAAACATTTTTATTAAGTTAATTAATTACATTAACAGTTTGTGTTTTTCTAAAACGCATATTAAAAACATAGTTTACCTGCATTGAAATAATATCCATCCGTCCGTTAAGAATGTTGTACGCCTTAATATTTTTTAAAAGAAACTTAATGCTTGTGTTTTATAACTGTAATTAAAAAATCTGTAAATAAGTAAAGGGTTAACACCACACTTACCAGCTCTGTAACGTTTTTAAGGCACTGCTTCACGAGTGATAGTTACTGTTTTGTGTTGCTTGTGTAATTAAACTTTCTAGATTGTGTAAAAACCACCTATAATTAGAGTGTAAAATATACAACCTCATTGTCTTTATCATACTTACAGCAACATGCATTTACCTTTCTCTTAAAATAAAATCGGTTTGAAAAATATTCATATCGTACACACAAATTGTTTTATAAAAAACCATATTAAGTGTTTGGAATGTTTTAAATTCCATAACAATATGTAGTAAGAAATCACTGTTCATGTTTACTTAAGCTAATTACCGTGTAATTATATAACACTGTTTAATTTAATGGTCTAAAAACCAATATAAATGGTTAATATAATTTCTTTTAAAAACACTAAATAATAAATTTTATATAACACGATTTTTAAAAATCACATGCCGAATTAAAAGAAAAAACAGTATGTATTACGCAATTCTTAATTAAAAAAGTAAGGTACTAAAAAATATCTTTATTTTATCAGAATAGAATGGTTGGATAACAGACGTTAAACAGTATGTTAATTATCTCATCATTTAGAATTAAACATGTACTAAAATAGTTTTTTACAAAATCAAACATAGGTAAATTATGTAATCTAAAATATAGAAACATTAAGGTATAAGGTCCACACACATCCGAATGGTAGTCTTGTAGTATTTTTTTATTATATACGAAGCATCGGGAATTCTTCTCTAGAAAACGTAAATGATATCCTTGCGGTGACCGTCCAAAGGAATCAAAATACTCTCCATTACCATTCTCGTCAATGAAGATAGCGGTCCAATGCTGACCTGGTTTGTTTGCAAGATCCGTGTTTACGATAATTGCACACGGTCGAGGTGCGTGTCTCGGTAGTTGATTACAAGCACATACAAGCCGAAATACATTCTTCTTGTGGCCGGGGATCGATTTCAAGCATCTCAACACTTGTACCGCATACATCTTTGGAATTGGTATGCGTCCAGTCTTGCAGTAGTAATGCGTTTTCCAGTGCACACATAGGCTCAGTGATGTTATGACTTAAACAGCTATAGGCTTTTGCTTCCTTTTTCAACTGTTTAATCGACGGGCAACCAGTCTCCTCCAGGTTTACTATAGGTTTGTTAAGATACCTTAAAAACTGTCGTTTTTCACTACCCTTAACGTGAATCTTGTTAAATGGGCGCAACACTCTCATCAGCTCCTCACGGAAATTGTTGTAATGTACATGACCCCACCACCATTTCAATCCATGATAATTATCTTCCATAAATTTATCTGCCGTGACATGGATCCTGATATAAAGTAGCCTCGTGGTGGTTTTATTAGCATCAATGATAAACCACCGTGATCTGTAACCACGGCAATTTCTTTCGGTATGAATTCGTTGTTAACACCACTAAACCCTTGTATGTCCAAGTATGCGTCCATCTTCTATCGTCTGCTGCTGTACACTGAAGCTTGCAGGTTAGAGCTACCACTTTTAACAGCTAAAATCTACAACGACGTTCCGATGTTTATCGATCTCGATCACGTTATCGAATTCTGCATACACCAGACAGTTAACGGTTACGGTGAGCTCTTCTTCAAACCCGACTTCCAACCGAAGGGAGTCGTTAAATTCCAGTGCGTGCTAGCGTTTGCAGACAAATCAGGTGTTAGGTCAAAGGCCATTAAACAGTAGCCGTTGGGATAATCACTTCTTGATATATCGTTACTTTCATTCAAAAAATGAATACCTGTACCAGAGAATAAGGTGTGGTACGCTCTTACGTATAAACCATTAGCTGTAAAGTCTGGTTGTAAGGCTTTCGAAGGAATTTGCTGCCCGTCAATATATAATGACACGTAGTTAATATTGCAGTGATGAAAATTGAACGGATTTGAGGGGTAGTCACCGTTGAAGGCTTTATTTGCTACAAAGCCTACGATGCATCGTTTAGGTAACTGACCCAGGAAAACATTATCCAGCGATTTTCGCTGTATGCCTGCAGGTATAGTTAACACCTTTACGTCGGTCCTTGTAACAGGATATTTTGCGGCTGTTGTTTCTAAAGCTTTAGCGTGCGCGATTAGAATAGTTGGATTGATCCGCATACGTCTCACCAATAAACTAGCGTCTATAATTCGCGTCTTGTAATTTGAAGCGTGTGCCGCCATTAGGCTAAAAGTATCTCTTGATCGTACAAATTTAGTCTTTAACTCAACACCACTTATGAGAAACTTTTCTTGATTAAACAAATCCGAGTGTACGTGACCAATCATCTCTATCTGTTTCCCGGTAGCCGCAAGTGCTTGACGTTTCGAGAAACCGTTATTAGCGTTTCCCAATGCATTCATCTGTCCAGCTGTATCATTGTGCCATAAGGTACATCCTAGATGTGAACTCTTGGCATCCTTTCCATAATTTAGCAGCGTTTCGATATATGAACGGTAGGCGTAGGTGTTGTTTGGTTGTGACACCATCTTCTGATTTAAGTAAATCTCCACCTGTGAGAAAAGCGAATGCATCCAATTGTTTAACGGTGCTACAACATCAGCGTCTGTAAGTGCTGTATCGTCATGCTTTAGAACTTTAGCTGTAATGTACAGCATAGTCTGACTTAAATCTATATAATCATTTCCATTTCCGGGGACTATAAATTCTATTGGGGCGTTATCACTCAGAGCTGATAAAGATTTGTAAAATATCCATTCACCACTCTCGATACTTGTCTGCGTCGCTGGTAAAGCGAACAAATCCAATTCGGACTTGACGCATTCACACGATTGGGCATGTAGAAAAGCCATTATCTTGAAAATATATCGTCATAAGCAGGCTTCTTCTTAGCAACAACTCTCAGTTGAGACTGATTATTATCAGTCAGACGTACTCTTTTATAACCCGAACCCTCCATCATTTTATCGATTTTCTCGTCGGCTTTACGCTTAAGGTTTCTACCTGCCTCGTGAAATCTTTCTTGAAAAGAATCCTTAATAGGTCGATCCTCTATGACGTCACCAAGAATATTAGCACCCGTTCTAAGAGCTTCTTTACCAATAGCCTTTGCGCCAGACTTAAATAACGGTATTATATTTCTAAATATACCGCCTAACCAGCTCCCTATTCCATGACCACGTTGATAGGGCACACCTCTGTAAATAGAGCCGATACCGTTACCGGTCTGATTCATGTAATATTGCTGGTAAGGGCAAACCATTATTGTACTTTCTTAAAGTGTAGCTTCAGGCACGACGTTCCAAACTCAAATGGCATTGCACCACCTGTATCTGTTTTTATATTAATCTCGATGTTTTCAAATTCCCGCGTCATTACCGGTATGTAGTGTGCAGGCGAGAAAACCACATCTTTTTATGACCCCCATAAGCATAGTTTTCTGAAGTAATATTTATTATACGCATAAGCGGAGATAAAACATCACCCACAACTTGCGGTTCAACGATGTCGCAATAAACAAACATCTGAGTTGGTAAGCCTATCCATATACTATCGGGGTGAGGGGGTATCGCTTCCATAGCTATGTTCTGATACGGTCGATAACCCAATTGTAAGGCTAGACGTTGTGAGAATCCGAATAGCGAGAGCTGGGTTTTTAATTTCGTAGTGACGCGCTTAGTTAGATTATGATACTCGATTGTTAGCAATTTACTTATTAGTACATGGTTATTTAGCTCGCTGATAATTTGTTCTATGCCGGCGTAATTTCCCGAAGCGAATCGTATCACATACCAGCCATCTTCAATATAAATGATCTTCTCGTTGTCGAGTTGAAAATATTCTGCGGCCTTTTTTAATATCGTTTCCAACACGTTCTCGCCAGGTGGCTCTGTTCTATAATAAATTAAATTATCTGTTGCACTTACAGCGGCAAAAGAACATGGGTACTGAATTTCCGATATCCCTACAACCCACGAGCCCGTTAATCTTATTCGTTTTGGCAGTTGCGTATTAAAACTTGACGTCATATTACCTGGAAAATACGTCATAGAGCTATTACTCAATAAGGTAAGATAAAACTCCATTTTTATATATCTCTCAGCTGTGAAGCTAACACCCAGTTATTAAATTTGTCACTGTATCCACGCCACTTGACCAGGTATTGTTTATTTGGCCCACGACCCTTCTCAGTTAGAATCTTATCGACTTTGAATAGAGTATCTTTATCAACCGTAACAACTTGCAATTCTTCTTCGTAAACGGAACCCTCAACAGGATAGTTATTAAGATCGATTATTCTATAAACTGGTGGTCTTCTTTTTATCACCGTACTAATTGTAAAAACTTCATCGCTCCAATTCGTTTCATATCCCTTCTCAAAGGTGTACTTAGTTCTGGCGATTCTGACATGCTCACCGACTTTATATTTAGGATGGCGTACTGGACCTAAACCTTTCGCGTACAGGTTATTCCATAATTCCAAAATGTTTTTATCGTTTACAGCCGCGGGGGCCATCTTTATACTTGAATGAGGACTATTGTTGTAGGCAGTCACAAGTCTTTCGAGTACATCAATATATCTGTAGGAATTTTTGTAAGTGAAATAACGCCACATCTTTGTTTTCAATGTTTTATTAAATCTTTCAACTACAGATGCTTTTACATCAGGGTTATTTGTTACATAGAAATTGATATTTTGTTTCTTGAAAAAATTTTGTACACTGCGCGCCACAAACTCTTTGCCTTTATCCGTCTGTAGATTTGCCGGAGTATTGTCGCAATCCTTAAGAATATCCGCGAATGCTTCAATTACAGATGAGGCTGTCTTCGTTTTAAGTGCTCTCGCCCATGCCCTCTTGCTAAATACATCAATTACCGTTAGTATGAAGTTGTATCCGCTATTGTGTTTACTTAAAGTCTGCATATCACAAAGATCCGCCTGCCACAATTCGTAGAGGTTACTCACAATATATTTATTTCGTGGAAACTTTTTTCTGACTGGTTTATGTACCGTATAAGCTTCCTGTGTCTGCAGCCAATTTTTTACTTCACCATATCTACCCTTTACAGCATTAGTTAAAGGTGTTATACCAGCGAACCCTGCAGGGTGAGAGGGATCATAGTATACAGCATCCATGTTATGGCCGCCACGAATCCCAATCTAGTGAAAACCCTCTTCTTCTTCTTTGAGAGATTCTTCCCGGTGTTTCTCGCGTTTCACTATCAGCATCGTAATTCTCACCTATAGTTGTGAGAGTCCGTTCCACACTGGGTGATACAGAAACATCATACCTTTGCGTATCTCCGATAAACGCTCGTGGTATATTTATTTCTTTAATGCACGTCGCAAACTGACGCCAACCGTGCGGATTTGTGGTTTTCCGTTTTCTTAACGTCTCGTGAACCAGATCGATAATGTAGGAATGTGGTATGATCTCGCCTTTTATTGTGACAGTGCCCCTTTTATCCTAAAAAACCTCGCTGTTCGTATTCAGTATATGTAACAAATTCGCGCCTTTTCTCTTATATGAAGGCGGTAGCGTTGATACTATCTCGTCGTCTGTCAGACCTTTGCGTTGCGGTAAACCTCTAATATCATCAGCAACAGCGTCACCGCTAATTGTTATACTGGTGGGCTGACGTAACTGATTGGAAAAGTGTAGATACCTTTGAAGAACTTGGTTGTACTGCTGCCATTTGTCATGGTCGGTCATTTTAGTTTTTAAAACTATCCATATCGTTACCCAGCTGCGTTAAAATGTTGTTTTGTGTAACATCTGATGCCTGTATAAAGTCCATCGGTAGAATAATCATCTTCTTCAGAGTGTGGTCCATGGTTATTGAAACAGATTACCCAGAATTCCGCCAAGTAACGGTCCTAACAGGAGTGGTAGAAATGCACCACCTCTTTGTACAAGAAACTGTTTCTTCTTTTTTATAGATTCGCCTCTCTGTGCCAGGCGTCTTAAAGTGTGCTTATGTTGAGAGAGTCGCTGCTTCTGATCAGCTGACAGAGGTACACGACCTTTTAAAATGTTATGTGCACACTCGCAAATACACTCTACCTGCTTACTATCCAAACACTTCAATAAAGCGTCACGTTGACTTTTACTTAATCGGGCTAATGCATGTAGGATATCAGTGTTCTCGATTAAAACGTTAGCCATCATATATGATGTAATCTTTATGACTGTGAGACTTAAACCCTTTTTTCGCTATATATACTTGGCAAATACCCTGAGGCCCGAATATGTTTGTTCTATAACGTAGCACATCCGGTGTATTCTGTTTTAAATCGAACAATAAATATCCGTGTGGGCTTGAAGTAGCATCTTGGTACGTGGCTTCTAAAAATTTTGGATTGTCAGGCAAAATCTGTCTTGCTAAATGCTGTATCTGTGCTCTGTCACGTGGGTTCTTAAACAAAATTATGTAATGTGCGTTGAGAGAAATATCTCGCTGTCCACGTCCTTGATGAAATATGTTCTGCGTTAAGAAAAACACACTTAGATTTCGATGATGACAGCCCTTTGTAAAAATATCAACCACAGAGCCGTTAGTTTCCCGCATTAAATCGTCAATTATTATTAAGACAGGTTTTTCCCCGTCAAACTGTTCCATATCAGGTAAACCCTTTGGAACTCCACAGAGAGATCTTTGAATAAAGGCTGCCACTCACTGTAAAACCAGATAATTTTTTCAAAACCTGTATCGCTGGCGGTTTCGATATTTTTTAGAAAATCGACGATAAAATACGATTTCCCACATCCCGACGGACCTGCAACTATCGCCGAAAAGGGATGCTTAAATTGACCTTCCATCTTGAATCGCTAAACGATACTAACAGATACTCCATCAGCAGCTTCGTTTAAATAGACAATTGCCTTGCGGGCTAATACTTGTGTTTGTGAGTTTTTCGTGTTTGCGCATTTGTATGCTAACGATTTTTTTCGTGTCTACGAATTTTAGTGATTTCGTATTTGCTTGTTTTTTCGTCTGCACTTGTTTTTGAAATAGACAAATGTTTTGCGGGCAAATAGTTGTGTGAAGCGAGAGAAACGAGAGAGGCCAGAGAGAGAGAGAGAGAGATAACGTGTCTTACAAGATACAATTTCCAACATTGTATGCGTGTGCAACCTCCAGGGATTACAGCCAGAAGGACCTTAATACCATCAAAATAACCCTAAGACTAACCCCTAGTCCAGCCCTCAGGTCCAACCCTAAGACCAGCCCCAGCACCAAGACCTAGGTCCAGATCCAGTCCCCACCCCTAAATACAGCCCCAAGCCAAGACCAGCCCCCATCCCAGTCCTCACGTTAGCAACCACAAAAAAGTCCTAGGTGTCAAAAGGTCCTTAATACAGCCATAAGGTTTAACCCCAAAAGAAATAATAAAAATAAGGGTAATACGGTCCTTCACGTAAGCGAGTAAAAAATAATTAGGGTTGAAAATACGGTCTCACACGTGGGTGTGTAAAAATAGGGGTGAAAATACACGTCCTATACGTAAGCGAGTAAAAATAATTAGGGATAAAAAAGGGTTGAAAATACGGTCTCACACGAGGGTATATAAAAAATAAGGGTTGAAAATGCGGTCTCACACGTGGATGTGCAAAAATAGGGGTGAAAAATACGTCCTACACGTAAGCGTGTAAAAATAAGGGTGGAAAATCCGGTCTCCCACGTGGGCGGTCTTGTGACGTCAAAATCCAAGATGGCGTCTAGTGTCCGTGTACTACTCACCTGCTGTCAACATGCTGATGGAAATTTAAATGATGATGAGTGGGCAGCTCATAGAAACGAGAAAGAGCTGGCCCGAGCAGAAAAGGGTACAGACAAGACGATGGGGAAAGCAAATAACTGCAAAGTTCTCTGTGTTGATGTACAAGCGGTAAAACTTGCCCCATCTTTAAAAGCTTCTGCGTTATACTTTAAAACCAAACTTTGTTGCCACAATTATACAATGTTTGATATGGTAACTTCTGATACAATGTGCTACTGGTGGGACGAAAGCGAAGGAGAACTGAAATCTTCCAATTTTACAAGTTGCTTAATAAATTATTTAGAAGAATTGGTTTGTGCCTGGCCAGCTGATATGCCACGCGAAGTTATAATTTGGAGCGATAGTTGTGGCTATCAAAATAAGAACAAAGTTCTTAGCAATGCTTTGCTCGAACTTTCATTTGCCAATAATATTACGATTACACAAAAATATCTTGTTCGTGGACACACTCAGATGGAGTGTGACTCCGTGCATGCTATGATTGAGAAAAAACTAAGAAACAGGGAAATTTATTTACCACATGATTATATATCCGTAACAAAACAAGCTAGAATGAAACCATTTTCGTACAGAGCGAAAATGTTAACTCATGACTTCTTTAAAAATTTTACAGGAGCACAATTTGAAAGGTACCTTATTTTATTTCCCAGTTTTTTTTATCTTATAATAATAATTATTAATTAATTTTAGATTCTCGTCAATTCGTCCTGGCAATAAGCCCTCTGCTCCAACTGTACATGACATGTGCTCAATCAAGTACACTCCCGAAGGAAAATTATACTATAAGTTAAAGTATGAGGATGATTTCATAGAACTCAACCGTCGGGTCAAAAGAGTTGAAACTGTTCGTTATCCCCAAATGTATAAGGGAAGGTTAAAAATAAAAGACACAAAATTCGTACATCTTCAACAGCTAAAAGCTGTAATACCGTCTACAGCGCACATATTTTATGATAACTTGCCTCATTAATTCTTTAGCATTAGAAGATTGTAACAAATGTTAGATTTAATTAAAAGTTAGGATTATGATTATTTTATTATTTCTTGTTACCCAAACTCCTATGTCTTTATAATTTTCTATCCAAATAGTGCCCAAACTCCTATGTCAAGTTATAATTCAAATATTTAAAATAATACAAAAATTAAAATTCATTCTTACTAAAATAACAATATTTCATCTATATTTCAAAACACGTTTCAATTACTTCACCAGTTTAAGTTAAAAAAGGTTTTGTTGCTCCCCTGAAAAGTTAGCGATTTTGACAAAGGAGGTTGGTAACTTTAACCATCGACTAGTTTATCTTCAATAACCGTAACCTGTATCTACTAAAAAGCATTCTCTTCATTAAATTCAATAATGTTGGCGCTATACCTAAAAAAAATCCAGAAGTGTGAAAATTGATTTAAAACAGAAAACGGGTGCCAAAAAGAAGTTTTCTTAGATGAATGGAAGGTGACCTGCCCTTCAGTCAAAGTTCGTAATTCGCTTAGCAAATCTCACTAACTAAACAAAACAATTACCTACTCGTTATTATTATTAAATTTGAGTATAATATTAATCTAACTGATTTATTTTCTTTTTATTTCAGCAAAAATATTTCAGTTAAATTTATTGCGGAGGGACATTTTACTTGCAAATCTTACAGTGTTAATATTTGAATAGAGTGTATTAAAATCATGCTCAAAAACAAAACGTCATTTCTTTTTATCTTTTGTGTATATTGGTCTATCGGATTTTATTTCTAAGATAGTAGTTTAAAATCAAATTACTTTTTTGAAATAAACTTTTTTTTGTGCATCTCAAAAATTTCCAGTACAGGAATCGATGAATTTTGATTATAATTATCCCGAATCGTTTATTACACATTTTTCTTGAGTGTTGCACATGAACCATGTTTAATTTAAGATTGAAAATATCTGTAGTATTAAAAATGTAACATAGACTATTAAATTTAAGTGTCACTCAGACCCTTAAAAATTTAAGAAAGGTTTTTTATAAAACCCATTGGTATACTGTAAATTCTAAGACCTATAATAATGCATCTCCATCTGGCAACTGTGTAAAAGAAGAAAGAAGAGCAATGGAACCAGTCTAACAAGAACGAAACAACACATCGTAAAGTTTATACATCAGAATAGGACAAGGATAAAGGCTCTTGGAGTCGGAAGGAGGCAGAAGTAGGTACTCCGTTGGCTGTCAGCCTCCGTTGAACACAACTTAATCCCAAGCATTAAATCCGCGTCGGTTGTTGTGAAAGAAAGACGCGGTCGCTTTCGTTTTAAAACTTTTCCTCGTGGATTTTCAAATTAAGCGCGAACCGTACTCTTAAGAAATACAGGGTGTTTGTGCTGTGTTGTTGCATATAAACAGCTTTAATGTGCCAATAAAAACTTTTTCAAACCTTCTTTTTTATTGGAAACAATGTGACAACCAGATTTGATTTTTAATTTGACGGTAAGATTATTTTTTATTATTTAAATTTTGTTGTCATGTCTCCGATTATATTTACACAAGACGTAGAGAGTCAAAATTTGAAATGAAATTATACATCTGTTCATATGTCCCTTTAAATGTAAATGAAAAGGTATATAAACTATATGTCTAAAAATACTTCTCCATTTCGTTTCCAGTTCAATTCAATGTAAGGAAATTCCTGACAAGTTATTCTGAAATTGTTTACAGAAATAGAGTACTACTGTGTGCGCTACAACAAAATTAAAAGTTTAATAAACTAAAACAATCCACGTTTTTTAGCATCTTTGATGTGCACCACTTTTAGCTTTTTTTACATTCAAATTTACGAGCGGAAATCCATTTGCTTTGGACATGTGTACATCTAAATATATTTAAATATTTTTACCAAGTTTAATGTTTCCATACAAGAGGTTTTTCTTTTAAGAACCTGTCAAGAAACTGAAAAAAAGAAATGATTATGAAAATAAAATATTAAAGAGTAGAGAAAAACCTAAATTTTACTAAAGAAGAAAAATTTTAGTTGAAGAAACTTTGACATTTCTAAGATATAGAATGTGTAGATGTAAAACTTATGGATGCGGGTAATAATTTGAGATGTTGACTTTTTGCGGCTCAAGTAACATGTAATTTAATCTCTTCCTCCTGTTAATCCTTGTTAGCTTTATGAACACCTAAAATGATCATTTAAGTACAAACATTTGTATTTTCAATCCTGAGCTCTAAACATTTCTCAGTATTGGAAGTGTAGATAATATGAGATAAAGCAATAACAAATTTGTGTTTGTTTACTGAGTTTTCTAGTACTTTAGAGGATATTTTTACTACGTTAGCTGCCAAGTGCAGTAAAATGAATTCACTAAACATATAACCTATTTCCCATTTCGTATTTTTTTACTACCGACGGATGACTAACTCAGGCCAAATTTATACACTGATTTTAGATCACCTTCGATTTAAACTGTTTTGAGACAATAATACCATTGATAATACCAATGATAATATGATTTAAATAAAGAATTTATTTCATGATTTAATAATGATTTAAGGAGATTTAATCAGAGTTAACAGAGTGTTAAGTGACCTAAAATTGGACTAACACGGGAATTTGAAGGACTTAAAATATTTTGTGCTGCCATCCGACAACATTTAGTCTCCAGTCCTCAAAATCGCCCAGAAACTGATTCTTTCTTCCCTAGACAACAACGTTTTGTTTGATTTTTTTTATACATGAGCTTTTGCTGAAAGCTGTCATACTTATTAGAGTCGTTTGATATATTGATGTTCAGCACTGCTTAAAATATGACCAAAACGTTGTCAAACGCATATGAGCCTTAGCACAAAAAATGGAATGCACCACTAGCAGAAAAACGATAGTTTTGTAAGTATTCGCATTTGTAATTCTGTTCATACTAGCAAAATTATCGTTTCTGGCCTACTGAAACAAATAACTATGCTTAAAAACTTTGCGCGATTCAACATTAACTCTTACTAATTTGCATCCGATCTGTCATTGATTAGTGTATTAATAATTAGGGTTATTGAGAAATAATCGAGCATTACTATCAACATATATTTTTTATAGTGTACAAAACTGCATTCAAACTAAACACAAAGCAACGGGTGAGCGCAAACAGTGGGCGACAAATTTTTCACTCACTCAACAGTGTAACTTATGAATATGAATGTTAACGTTACAATTGTTAAAATTTTCTTGCTGGTGCTGCTGCCAGTATCACCCGCTATCTCAATTTTATTGGTCACCGACTCTTCTATCTTGCTCAGCAGAAGAATTTGCCAATAGTGTTGCCGGTGTCCGTCGAAAGCAGTGTCCTGTATATCTTAACTTTCTACAAATCTAGGTATTCTGGATAAAGCATTTATACCCACTGGTTGAACTGTACATTTCTTTAATCCATAATTCACGAAAACTCTTCCATAGCCAAGCGTTTTAAAACGCAATGCTGCAAATTTTCAACAATTAAAATTATTTTCTCCAGCATGTCACAACAAGAGAACGCGGTTTATCATTCTTGGTCTTAATAACATAGATAACTAATATACAGGGTGTTCCAGAAAAGTACCAAAAAACTGCTACAGTGAGTTCTCAGGACCAAATTAGCACATTTTTCCTTCTATAAATTTTATACCAAAATGAACCCCTAAAAAGTTATACGCTCTCAAAGTTCAATTTAAAATGTAGAGAAATCACTTTATCTCAGTAGCGTCAACATTCAACCCTTAAGAAAAGTGTTTTTGCAAAATAAATTAAGATTTTATTTTGGTAATACATTTTAAAATAAAGGAATTTTGTCTCTTAAACTTTTCTTCTAAAATCGACGGTTGTTGAGAAAATTTGAAAAATAACTTGTATTCTAAAACAACTGATCCATATTTATTTGATAATTCATTTAGTAGTAGGCTGCGTCTTCAAGACAAAATACCTACTTAAGTAAAACGTGTTCCTATTTATTATTATTATAATTATATTATTATTTATGGTGGAACGTTGCTCGTGTTTAGAATTAACTGATATGCATTTTGTATTTGGTGAATAAGGAGGTAATTCTCGAGCTGCACCAAGAAAATATTACCAATCACACCATACGACTTTTGCTTTCATTAACCGTCGTCTTTCTGAAACAGGTAGTTATTTGCAAAGGAAGCCAAATTCTGAACGTCAGCGTCACATTAGAACTGTTCAGGCACAAGAGTGCATATTGAAAATTATTGGGGATAATCCAACTACAAGCACTAGACACGTCGCTTCTCAATTGAATATTTCTAAAAATGCTGTTCACCGAACACTTACTGAACAATTTTAAAACCGTACCACATCCAAAAAACTCAACAACTTTTACCGACAGATCCACTACTTGTCAATGGTCCAGATAAATTTTTCCAAACCTTCTTTGATTTCTTTTTTTTTACTTAATACGCATACTAAAACCATCCCGTAATCTAAAAAACCGAATGGTATTTTTTTAATTCAATGTTCAGTTTCAGTTTTCCCATTGGGTCTTCTATATCTTATGATGAATAACTATCTAAGCTTATTTTTTTTATTTCTATTTATATTATTAACTACTGCTACTTTCTTGGGTTTTCTGGTTTTTTGAAGTTTTTTCTGCTTCTTGGATTTCCTTAACTAGCTTTAAGAATTGTTCATTCTTTAGCCTTAATAAACGGACACTACTAAGTTTAATTTTTGAGCTTTGGTCACTTTCACTAACATAATGATGATCTTTTAGTGTTACAACTTTCACAGCTAAGAATAATTTTTATACACGATTGTAGGTTTGTATCATTTTATGAGATAACATTCACTATAAAAGGTTGTAGCTACAATGTTCCATTTGTCTTTTAAAATATTTATTTCCATCCAAGTATCTATTATCAGCCTTCTCAGTAAAATAAATATCTTCAAAGCCTTTTTATGAAAATAAACATGTTGGGGTATTAAAACATTAATACTTGAGGTATTATTATATAACAATGGGAGATACAACTTTCTTCTTCACAATCAGCTTCAAAGACTAGGTGTGGGTCTAGATTTGTTTTAAGAATGGGCCTGAAATAATATTTACAACCGACCTGGATTTGGATTTCAAAAAATTTGGATTTTACACACTCTTCTATATAGCTTTATAAATAGTTTCTTCAATTTCATGGTCTGTTGGTAGATAGTGGCTTCCCTGGATTTGTATTATCGCCTAATCTCTTATCCTCACTAGCGAATTGTAACCTTCTGCAGCAAAGATACGTACTTGAGATATTTTGGTTAAGAAGAGTTGTAATTTTACTTGTATCTTAAACAAATTTTGTGAGATGTGAAAAATATTTTTCATATTTCATCAATTTAACGTCTCAAGTACCTAATTCTTAAAGATATTCACATTTACTGAGGACTATAACTGTAATTAGATAAATATACGATTTAAAAACCCAAAAGATATGTATTTTAACTTGTTGTATGTTCCAATTTGTAACGATGTATATCATACAGTATGAGGTCAGACACAATTTCAAAACCTATGTGAAGTTAACCATAAATTTCATCCATAAATTTTTTTTTCGTTTTTCCGAAGAATTTCGATAAAAACCTATAAAAAATTAATAATCCAAAACATATATAAATCACACATTTTCCACTTATTTAAAATTAAAAACTTATCGCGATCTCCTCGGTCAAGCGCATGAACAAATTCTTTATGGATGATATGTGGGACCACTTTTTTTAAAAAATTTTTGTCAAATCCTTGAAGAGTACATAATATTACATAACATATCCAAAAATTGGGATGTAATTATCTTTTATAAGATTAGAAAATGACTTTGAATATGGATGTATTTCGGGATCAAAATTTAGTCAACGCGTATGCTCAAATTGTTTATGGATGACATGTGGGACAACTTTTTTTTAAATTTTTTTGTCAAATCCCCGAAGAGTACATAATAATACATAACATATATAAAAATTAGGATGTAATTATTTTTTATAAGATCAGAAAATGACTTTGAATTTGGATGTATTTCGGGATCAATATTCAGTAAACGCGCATAAACAAATTGTTTATGGATGATATGTGGGACAACTTTTTTTAAATTTTTTTTGCCAAATCCTCGAAGAGTACATAATAATACATAACATATCCAAAAATTAGGATGTAATTATTTTTTATAAGTTTAGAAAGTGACGTTGAATTTGGTGTTTTTCGGAATCGAAATTTAGTAAACACGTATGAACAAATTGTTTATGGATGATATGTGGGACAACTTTTTTTAATTTTTTTTTGCCAAATCCTCGAAGAGTACATAATAATACATAACACATCCAAAAATGAGGATGTAATTATTTTTTATAAGTTCAGAAAGTGGCTTTGACTTTGGTGTTTTTCGGAACCGAAATTTAGTAAACACGCAGTAACAAATCGTTTATGGATGATATGTGGGCCAACTTTTTTTTAATGTTTTTTGGCAAATCCTCGAAGAGTACATAATAATACACAACATATCCAAAAATTAGGATGTAATTATTTTGTATAAGATCAGAAAATGATTTTGAATTTGGATGTATTTCGGGATCAATATTCAGTAAACGCGCATAAACAAATTGTTTATGGATTATATGTGGGACAACTTTTTTAATTTTTTTGTCAAGTCCTCGAAGAGTACATAATAATACATTACATATCCAAAAATTGGGATGTAATTATTTTTTATAAGTCCAGAAAGTGACTTTGAATTTGGATGTATTTCGGGATCAAATTTAGTCAATGAATGTTTTTTATTTTTTTGTGGCCAAATCCGGTTTTGTTTTTATATTTTTTGTGGCCAAAGCCGGTTTTTGTTTTATTTTTTGTACAAAGCCGGTTTTTGTTGTTTTTTTTGCCAAAGCCGGTTATTGTTTTTTATTTTGTTGTGGCCAAAGGCGGTTTTATTTTTTTATTATTTTTGTGGCAAAGCCGGTTTTTGGTTTTTTGTATTTTGTTGTGGCCAAAGGCGGTTTTTATTTTTTTTTATTATTTTAATAATACATAACATATCCAAAAATTGGGATGTAATTATTTTTTATAAGTCCAGAAAGTGACTTTGAATTTGGTGTAATTTTTGGATATGTTATGTATAATTATGTACTCTTCCAGGATTTGACAAAAAAAATTAAAAAAATGTTGTCCCACATATCATCCATAAACGATTTGTTCATACGTGTTTACTAAATTTCAATTCCGAAAAACACCAAATTCAAATCCACTTTCTGGACTTATAAAAAATAATTACATCCTAATTTTTGGATATGTTATGTATTATTATGTACTCTTCGAGGACGTGACAAAAAAAATTAAAAAAAAGTTGTCCCACATATCATCCATAAACAATTTGTTCATGCGTGTTTACTAAATTTCAATTCCGAAAAACACCAAATTCAAAGCCACTTTCTGGACTTATAAAAAATAATTACATCCTAATTTTTTGATATGTTATGTATTATTATGTACTCTTCGAGGACGCGACAAAAAAAATTAAAAAAAAGGTGTCCCACATATCATCCATAAACAATTTGTTCTTGCGTGTTTACTAAATTTCAATTCCGAAAAACACCAAATTCAAAGTCCCTTTCTGGACTTATAAAAAATAATTACATCCTAATTTTTGGATATGTTATATATTATTATGTACTCTTCGAGGATTTGACAAAAAAAATTTAAAAAAAGTTGTCCCACATATCATCCATAAACAATTTGTTTATGCGCGTTTACTGAATATTGATCCCGAAATACATCCAAATTCAAAGTCATTTTCTGATCTTATAAAAAATAATTATATACTAATTTTTGGATATGTTATGTATTATTATGTACTCTTCCAGGATTTGACAAAAAAAATTAAAAAAATGTTGTCCCACATTTCATCCATAAACGATTTGTTCATACGTGTTTACTAAATTTCAATTCCGAAAAACACCAAATTCAAAGCCACTTTCTGGACTTATAAAAAATAATTACATCTCCTTTAGGCAGTCGTAAATTTTGGTCTTTAGCAAAAGCCATTAGTAAAAACTTTCGAACATCTTCATTTCCCCCCCTGACATCTATTGACGGATCGGTAGTTGCTGATTCTGTAGACAAAGCCAACGTTTTTGTGGATTTGTTTGCATCAAACGCGTGTCTCAATGATTCTGGAAAAGATGTGCCCCTAGTCAACTCTTCTTCATACGTTATGAAACCAATTCATTTTCGGTACAAGCTCTTGGAATCGATCATCAGTAGGCTTGATCTCAATAAGGCCACTGGCCCAGACGGTATCCCAGCTATTGTCTTAAAGAAATGTTCCCCCGAACTAGTACCAGTCCTATCTAAGCTCTATACGATCTCTATATCTTCTGGGAATTCCTTCATCATGGAAGTTAGCAAATGTTCAACCTATTCCCAAAAAGGTGATAAGACCGATCCTCAAATTACAGACCAATTGCCATCACTTCCATTTTGTCTAAAATCATGGAAAAGCCATCAATCAGCAACTGCTCACGTTCCTTGAAACTAACAAACTCCTTAGTGACCACCAATATGGGTTTAGGCAAAGTCGTTCAACAGGCGATCTTCTTTCATATGTGACCCAAGTTTGGAACAATACAGTAGAGCAATCCGGTGAAACAGTTGTAGTCGCTTTAGATATCTCAAAGGCATTTGACCAAGTTTGGCATAAGTGTTTACTTGCCAAACTCACCTCGTTTGGGTTAAATGATACGCTCATCAACTGGGTTTCTAGTTTGCTTGATAAAAGACGAATACGTGTCGTAGTTGATGGCTTTTTTCAAAAGAAGTTAGCATTAACGCGGGCGTACCACAGGGATCCGTTATAGCGCCTACACTTTTTCTGCTGTACATAAATGACCTTATTTCTTCAACAACTAACCCCATCCATTGCTTTGCTGACGATAGCACCTTCACTGTAGTTCATCTCAGTCTACTCATAGTGATAATCCACCTTCTATGTCAAATCAAGAAATTAAAGCTGAAATGGCAAATTCCATCAACAAAGACATTCAACGTATTCTCGAATGGGAAGCAATAATCTAGTTAAATTTAATCCTAACAAAACTCAGTGTTGCCTTATGTCCGCCAAAAAAGATCGATCATTTCCTGTTGTAAGTATGAATGGCTCAGTTCTTAAGTTTTCAGACTCTATTACTCTGTTGGGTATGACTGTATCTTCAAATCTCTCATGGGTTGACCATCTTCTGTCAGCTACCAAAACAGCTGCTCGTAAAATAGGCTTTTTGTACAGATTTAAGCAGTACTTTACCTCTCGACAACTCCTTCTGCTGTATAAGGCCCAAATTCGCCCTCACCTGGAATATAATTCTCACCTTTGGGTTAGTGCTCCCCAATACGCTCTCGATATCGTTGATCGTATTCAAAAGAGAGGGATTAGGCTTATAAATGACCCGTCCTTAACTTCTCACATACAGTCCCTTGAGCATAGAAGGATGGTTTCAGTTCTTTCTTTGTATTATCGTTATTACAACGGCTATTGTGCTGCTGAATTATATTCTTTTGATATCATCTCGGGCTATCTTTGCGAGAAACACTCAGTTCGCTCATTCACATCACCAGTGTGCAGTACAAATCTCCACTTGTCGTACCAAACCGGCGCAATCCACATTTTTCTACACGGCTTCTAAACTCTGGAATGATCTCCCTAGTTCCTGTTTTCCTCTCACTTATGATATGAGAAAATTTAAGGTAGCTGTTCATAGGCATCTATTGGCAATTCATTATCCCTATATCCATCCTCCTAAGTGTTCCTGAGTGCTTTAGCACGATAGGCCTTATTTAGCCTGTTCAGGTCCACAATCATAAAAAAAAAAAAATTACATCCTAATTTTTGGATATGTTATGTATTATTATGTACTCTTCCAGAACTTGACAAAAAAATTAAAAAAAAAAGTTGTTCCACATATCAACCATAAACAATTTGTTTACGTGCGTTTACTGAATTTTGATCCCGAAATTCACCAAATTCAAAGCCATTTTCTGGACTTATAAAAAATAATTACGTCCTAATTTTTGGATTAGTTATGTATTATTATGTACTCTTCGGGGATTTGACAAAAAAATTTTAAAAAAAGGTGTCCCACATGTCATCCATAAACAATTTGAGCATACGCGTTGACTAAATTTTGATCCCGAAATACATCCAAATTCAAAGTCATTTTCTAATCTTATAAAAGATAATTACATCCCAATTTTTGGATATGTTATGTAATATTATGTACTCTTCAAGGATTTGACAAAAAAATTAAAAAAAAAGTGGTCCCACATATCATCCATAAAGAATTTGTTCATGCGCTTGACCGAGGAGATCGCGATAAGTTTTTAATTTTAAATAAGTGGAAAATGTGTGATTTATATTAATATTCCTCTTAATATGTTTTGGATTATTAATTTTTTATAGGTTTTTATCGAAATTTTTCGGAAAAACGAAAAAAAAATTTATGGATGAAATTTATGGCTAACTTCACATAGGTAATTTCAAACGCTGTATGAGGATTGATTAAAAAAATAATTTTTTAGGCGTCATATTCTGTATATTTTTTTTTTCTAACATACCTGGACATTTTTATACAATACAAAAAGATATGCAAATATGAAAATCCATCTTTGTCTAATTTCTCGGTAAATCCTAAGGACTGACTATTTTTTTATGAATACTGTATTTTACTGTTCGTGGCGGTTTGATCCTCGCTAACCCAAACACTCAAGGGATCGTTATTCTCTACTATAAACGTTCTTAATTCAGAAAAACGGAAAAAAACATCTTCAATTGTTCATCTACCTATTATTCTTTCTCGTATTCTTGAAGATATTGGTGTAATGTAAATTTAGACATAGTTGTTACTACATTAGTCATCCACGAGTGAAATATATTCATGGACAGAAGCCCCAGAGATTTTTTCGTATTTTCTACGTTTGTATTCACAAACTTAAGAAAACTGAAATGGTTTCATCGTTAGAAAAGCATTTTTTAAATATTTGTATTTTTAGATAAAATATTTCTAAATTACGTTACAATAAATCGATAAAATTTGCAATATTATATCGGTCGAGAGAAACAGCTTCCAGTTATCATATATTCCGTTGTCGTCGGTTATATATAGGATCGCGTCACTTGTTGGAGTTTATGGAGGACGCAAAATGTCTTAAGATGTTACCAGTACCTTCGGCTGTAGCAACTCTACCCAAAGATCAAACCACACGTAGAATACTAAAATTAATATAATTCATATAATTAAAAATAAATTCTTAAAAATTTCTGATGCCATATTTAGACCAAAACAAATTAAACGTATATAAACTTTTCAAGAGAATAATTATGGAAAATCAGTAATTATCAAAACAATTAAAAAAGGAATTCACATTTTTATAATACCAACAACAATCTGATAAACCTCAAAATTATTTTATATACCCATCAATTTCTTTCTAATAAAAATCTGTTTTACTAAAAAATCTTCTTAAATATAATATTAAACCAGCTTTTGACAAAAACCATTTGTTTTGTTGTTGTTTGTGTTACAAAATTAAAATCAAAACCCCACAAGTACCATTTACAAAATTTAAATGTAATGTAAAGTAAAATTTACATTGGAACTTCTTTACAACCTTTCAAAAATAAACTAAACCAACATAATTCTGACTTGGTTAAAACAAATATTCTTTTAATTCAGAAACTTTAGATATAGAGAATAATTAAGAAAAAAGATCACTTTTAGAAATGATGTATATAAAAATTAATAGTAATGCTACGCAATAGTAAACAAGATTTAGACAATTTTACAATAACTTTGCTTTTTCTAAAATTCATAAAACGTTTATTTCTGATTAATACAGTAGTAAAGAACCATTAACCAAATATATGTAAAAATTAATGTTATTTTTTTCAATCATTTTTTTTGATTTAGACTAATAAAGCATTAAGAATTACATACAAAATAAAGTCCCGTCTAAAGTCCCCCCCAGCCTATTATGTGAACCATAAAACTGAAGTTAATACAATTTCGGGAAACTCAACTAAGGCACGTATACAACGTTTACCAATTCAATGACATAATCATTAAAATTGGTCGCCATTTTTTAAAATAATGTTAAATGGGATCGTATGGCAAGTAATATCTCATTTGAAAGCTCGTTCCAACCCCTTTTCAACGACATCAACAACTTTAAAGTATTACTACTGAACCATAAGGCAGAGAAGGTATCACTAACTTACATAATTTACATTCATGGTCTGATGCAAATCCACTACATCTTTCCGAACGAAATTCTCAGTTCTATTGAATCAAGGCTTCAATGATTTACTATTCTCTTTTAGAATTTTTGAGAGGTTCCACGGTTGAAAAGGTTTTACTGGTGGAACTATTGAACGAATTTTGCCAAAAATGGTTTTATCGGGAAACTAAAACATTGAGCTAGTTTTTTAGACTATTTTAACACTACATGTAGAGAATAGTTTAAAAGTTATACACAATAGAAAATTTGAAATCGATTTTGGTTTATTCCACATTCTAATTTTAAATCTCTACAATTTTCTTCTTATAAGTATATTCCTCATACTTTTGCATTTTTTAAGTGAAATACATATTCTACTATTGAAAACTTACTGTTTAAAACGATCTATTCCTACAGAATCGGTTGTAACTGAACGAAAATAGAGAATTACTACAAAATCACAAAATCTCAAATATCTCGAAAACCGTTGATTTTTGGATATAAGTAAATATGGCTCAATCGACCCCAAATAAGCCAGACTAACACCTTCTTGAAGGTTGGCATCTAATTTGGAATCGCCCTGTATATACAGGGATCGCCATAAAGTTGGACACATGGGAAAAATGTTTATTATTGAAATTTCTGAAAAACTCTAATGGCGGTTCGTTTCTGCACGTCTGACAACAAAAAAATCTATTGTGACATTTGTCACGTGACCATAGTTTTGTCGAAAATTTTGAAAAATGTTAACTGTGATGCCGAAAAATGGGCCAAATTGACAAGATATCAAAAAATTAGATTAATAAAATGTATTTAGAATGCAACAAAGAGCCCATATACCAATTTTCAACCAAATGAGAAAAAAAAAATAAAAAATACCATTTATTCCCCCATCATAAAATCTTGTTTTACCTGGAAATTAGTTTTAATAACATAAATTACATAATTTTAGGTATCTAAACTATGAGATGCACTTTAAAGAGCAATAATTTGCATCCTTTTAAACCGAAATATTTGATTTTTCCAAAGCCAACTTATTAAATTCAAAAATATCGCTAATTTAAAATGTACTAACCAATATTAAGTTTAATAAGGAGAAATAATGTGTTTTTAATTACAAATATTAGTTTGTTTACATTGTACTTATCGGTTAAAAATATTAGGTCGGCGGTTCAATATACAGGGCATGAACACAACCAGTGACGAGGCTAAATCGTATTTTCCTCCAACAAATTGTCTATTTTACAAATATTTGATTAAGTTTGACCTTTTACTTTTTATTTTTTTTTTCTGATTTGGTTGAAAATGGGTATGTGGGGTCTTTGTTGCATTCTAAATACATTTTCTTATCTTATCGATATCTTGTCAATTTGATCCATTTTTCGGCATCACAGTTACCATTTTTCAAAATTCCCTCAAAATCTATGGTCACATGACAAATGTCACAATGGATTTTTTGGTAGTCAGACATGCAGAAACGAACCGCCAATAGAGTTTTTCAGAAATTTCAATAATAAAAATTTTTCCCATATGGCGATCCCTGTATATTTGTTACATCGAGAATATTTTACACTGAAGAGTCTTGTGGGTTTAAAGTGTGGGATATGTCTATATCTATCTCGTAAAAATTTTTTTTTGATAAAAGTTTTGGGTAACGTTGGCTTGTAATCTGCATTATATTGTTTAAACAATTCTTAAGGAACTTCTATTACATGGTTATATTTTCTGATATCTGTCCCTGTCTCAATTATTTAGCGTAGACCTGGACATGCCTTTAATATCGATAAATAAGACTGCAAGCTTGAGGTTTTATAAGTTTTATATTCTTCGGACAACTTTTTTTTTTTATGATTGTGGACCTGAACAGGCTAAATAAGGCCTATCGTGCTAAAGCACTCAGGAACACTTAGGAGGATGGATAGAGGGATAATGAATTGCCAATAGATGCCTAGGAACAGCTACCTTAAATTTTCTCATATCATAAGTGAGAGGAAAACAGGAACTAGGGAGATCATTCCAGAGTTTAGAAGCCGTGTAGAAAAATGTGGATTGCGCCCGTTTGGTACGACAAGTGGAGATTTGTACTGCATACTGATGATGTGAATGAGCGAACCGAGAGTTTCTCGCAAAGATAGCCGGAGATGGTATGAAAGAATGTAATTCACCAGCACAATAGCCGTTGTAATAACGATAATACAAAGAAAGAACTGGAACCATCCTTCTATGCTCAAGGGACTGTACGTGAGAAGTTAAGGACGGGTCATTTATAAGCCTAATCGCTCTCTTTTGAATACGATCAACGATATCGAGAGCGTATTGGGGAGCACTAACCCAAAGGTGAGAATTATATTCCAGATGAGGCCGAATTTGGGCCTTATACAGCAGAAGGAGTTGTCGAGAGGTAAAGTACTGCTTAGATCTGTACAAAAAGCCTATTTTACGAGCAGCTGTTTTGGTAGCTGACAGAAGATGGTCAACCATGAGAGATTTGAAGATACAGTCATACCCAACAGAGTAATAGAGTCTGAAAACTTAAGAACTGAGCCATTCATACTTACAACAGGAAATGATCGATCTTTTTTGGCGGACATAAGGCAACACTGAGTTTTGTTAGCATTAAATTTAACTAGATTATTGCTTCCCCATTCGAGAATACGTTGAATGTCTTTGTTGATGGAATTTGCCATTTCAGCTTTAATTTCTTGATTTGACATAGAAGGTGGATTATCACTATGAGTAGACTGAGATGAACTACAGTGAAGAGTGCTATCGTCAGCAAAGCAATGGATGGGGTTAGTTGTTGAAGAAATAAGGTCGTTTATGTACAGCAGAAAAAGTGTAGGCGCTATAACGGATCCCTCTGGTACGCCCGCGTTAATGCTAACTTCTTTTGAAAAAAGCCATCAACTACGACACGTATTCGTCTTTTATCAAGGAAACTAGAAACCCAGTTGATGAGCGTATCATTTAACCCAAACGAGGTGACTTTGGCAAGTAAACACTTATGCCAAACTTGGTCAAATGCCTTTGAGATATCTAAAGCGACTACAACTGTTTCACCGGACTGCTCTACTGTATTGTTCTAAACTTGGGTCACATATGAAAAAAGATCGCCTGTTGAACGACTTTGCCTAAACCCATATTGGTGGTCACTAAGGAGTTTGTTAGTTTCAAAGAACGTGAGCAGTTGCTGATTGATGGCTTTTTCCATGATTTTAGACAAAATGGAAGTGATGGCAATTGGTCTGTAATTTGAGGGATCGGTCTTATCACCTTTTTGGGAATAGGTTGAACATTTGCTAACTTCCATGATGAAGGGAATTCCCAGAAGATATAGAGATCGTATAGAGCTTAGATAGGACTGGTACTAGTTCGGGGAACATTTCTTTAAGACAATAGCTGGGATACCGTCTGGGCCAGTCGCCTTATTGAGATCAAGCCTACTGATGATCGATTCCAAGAGCTTGTACCGAAAATGAATTGGTTTCTTAACGTATGAAGAAGAGTTGACTAGGGGCACATCTTTTCCAGAATCATTGAGACACGAGTTTGATGCAAACAAATCCACAAAAACGTTGGCTTTGTCTACAGAATCAGCAACTACCAATCCGTCAATAGATGTCAGGGGGGGAAATGAAGATGTTCGAAAGTTTTTACTAATGGCTTTTGCTAAAGACCAAAATTTACGACTGCCTAAAGGAGATGTAGCTAGTTCATTGCATTTTCGTTGTTCGAACAACTTTTTAGTTTTAGTGATGACACTTTTGCAGATATTTCCAGCACCAACGTATTCTACATGACTGTCAACCGATTTATTAGATTCCCATTTAATGTAACATTTATTTTTTAAAGATATTGCATCAGAACAAGCCTTATTGAACCAGGGTTGAGAACGTGAATGACCTACACGGTACTGTTTTTTCGGAATGTATAACTCCATTCCCATGAGGATAACTTCAGATACTGAAAGAGCGATGTCCGAAGAAGAGGACGACTTAAAACAATATTCACGCCATGGAAAGGTTGCAAAGAAATCCCGTAAATCACTCCATCGAGCTGACTTAAAACACCACAAGGTTCTATCGGTTTTGCGAACAACAGTGGAATTAGGTACAGTAGAAATGATTTTTATTAGACAACGGTCGGAAAGACCTGAAGGCGAAAGAACGGAAGTTTTATAAACAAGAGGGTTTGATGTAAGAAAGAGATCTAGAAGATGTGGAGTATGGTTAGGGTTATCAGGGATTCTTGTGGGTTCAGAAATCATTTGTGTGAGATCACATGAAATAGCAAATGTTTCAGCACTATGACCAGCGGGATTTGTAGTAGATGAAAATTGAAGCCAATTAGAGTTATGAACATTGAAATCGCCTACAAATGAGATATCGCAAGATGGAAACTGAGACAGGAGATAGTCAACTTTCATACTAAGGTAATCGAAGAAGTCTTGAAAGTTGCTGTCATTAGGAGACCTATAAATGCAACAATAGAATTTCACAAAATTAGGACCAGAATGTTTAAACCAAATCACGTCAAAATTTTTATTTTCTAAGGAAGAAACCCTCTTGCAAGCAATTCTGTCGTTGATGTACGCACATACGCCTCCTTTATATCGAAAGTTAGAGTGAAGATGGTATTGAGGAAATTGCAAATCGGGTGACTCGGAGCTTTCAGAGGAGACTTGTGTTTCAGATAGAAACAATATATCAGGTTGTAATTGTTCAAGATGTTGGTGAATAGCATTAAGATTAGACCTGATACCGCGGATGTTGCAGTAGTGAATCAGAAAGTTGATACTTTCGATGACCGAGGTCGCTTGGGCCCTGCCCTCCCGGACATCCGAATGGGGCCGGATTTTACGTCCGGAATTTATAACCCTAAAAACCACAGCCATCTTATTTTTTAATTTGGGACTTTTAATCCGATAGGAAGACAGTGAGGGCGAGAAGGAAGAATAAGGATGAGAATAGATTAAGGATGATGGAAAAGGTAACCGGCAGCCCTTACCGAGCTCAGAAAATCGGAAACCCAATATTAAGGAACCCATGGTAAGGGTGGTGGTACCTCCCCGGCTGGCATGGAGTATACATGCCTACCACCTTCCAAAACTACTCTAACAATACACTTTCCGTATACGTTTTTATCTTTTTTGTTCTCATGCCACTTCATACTTCAGCTGCGACTCTTCAAAGACCAGCAAAATTACACGCCAATTCAGCAACTTCTGTAGGTGTAGAAGGTAATTTTCATCATTAGATTCCTCCATTTCGGCAGCTTGCATTTTACCAACATTGATAATTTTGCAAATGGTTGCCAAAGTTTACATAGTTGCTTTTGAAATTCACTTTTTTGCATTATGAATTGTAATAGTAAATTAAGAAACTCATTTCATAAGTTTTTATAGCACGGGCCAGAATCAGCCACTGTACGTCCTTGAAACATGATTAATTATTTCACATTTTTAATTTGTAGTTAAATTTTTTAATTTGCAAAAGAAAACGCCGCTTAACAATAATAAATAATTTATACACGTCTTGATTAAACATGGTTTGTTGATGGTAGTGAGTTTCTTTTCGTGGGTAATGTAGTAATTGCAATATTATTTTATGGTAATAATAAAAACAATAATAATTTATTAACTATAAATGTAAATCCAAGCTCGAAATATATCATAAAATTACGTATAGTACGTAAATACACTGGACATATGCCCATCGACATTGACGCAATGTTGAATACTGATCTCACATTGAACATAATAAAAATGTCAAAAAATTCTAAATACACTTTAATAGCACAGCTTGGAGAAATTATTAAGTGATGAAGATACGTGATCAGGTCCGTAACCGTCTGTTTACTATTAAACCCTGAAGATGCAAATACATTTGTTTCGAGCGTATCGTGGATACCTACATAATATAATATAATAAGCTTAAATACTTAGATATATATAAAACTATAGAAACAAATATTTTAATTGAACAAAATTCATTGATAACACAAATTGTATGTAAATTAAAATGTTAA
Source organism: Vesta saturnalis (assembly GCA_036346205.1). Classification (NCBI taxonomy): domain Eukaryota; kingdom Metazoa; phylum Arthropoda; class Insecta; order Coleoptera; family Lampyridae; genus Vesta; species Vesta saturnalis. Next base: position 277,576 of record JARFJB010000567.1, on the reverse strand, counting down.
AAATACATTCAGAAAAACAATTCTTCGAGCGGGCGTTGAACCCACGATCTGTTCTTTGCTAGAGAACTGCGTTACCAACTACGCTATCGAGAGAGCAAATCTCACTCGATTTAAACTTAATTTGTACTTTTAATTTACATACAATCTATTTGTCAAAATAAATTCTTGACAAAGGGCTCGAGCAACGTTCCCGAAACGTTGAATTCATTTTTACGTTTAATTACACAAGTTTCCAAGAAACATTCCTTATTTAAGCAGTAATACTTGGGAAATCTATATAGAAACATATACAATGAGTCCCAGAAGTTATGTCTAAATTGATTTAAAGTTCAAGTGTCTAGTTTTTGGAGAAATGCTCGGACACGTCAATTTTTTTTTTACTGCGGTTTTTTAGTGGTAAAATTTTGTATATAGGGTGGCCCAAAAATTAGTTACGACCATCAACTTGATTTTTTCAAATGGAAATACCTGTTTTTTATTTCATTTTCTGAATCTGCTTTGAATCTTGAGTAAATCTCATGTACCATGTCCTATACCTATAGTCAACAGATCTCGAGATATTTTCGTAAAAAAATAAATACTATCTTTATGAAACTATCAAGAACACTTGCAAAATAATCGTATCCAAGGTGATCCATGAACAATAGGTACATGTTTTCTTTCTCTGAGGTTATCTCAAATCAAAAGTATATGTTAACAGGCCAAAGAATGTGGAGATATTGAAAGAGAAAATCAGAAGAGAAGTGCGTGCCATAACTCCAGAAGTGATTGAAAACGTGCAAAGAGAGTTTATTCATCGCCTTGGCTATTGTCAAGACGCAAATGGTGCACATTTTGAATATTTGATTTGATTTGTTGTTGTGTTTTTTGAATAAATTGTTCGTTTTGACAGAAAACAATGGCCGCCTTCCTTGATACGGTCTTAATTGCTGATACGTCCAATTCCTCGAGATCTGGCGACTTCAGGTATACGACATGGTACATGAGATTTGCTTAGAATTCAAAGCAGATAAAGAAAATGAAATAAAAACTGGTGTTTCCGTTTGACAAAATCAAGTTGGTGGTCGTAACTTATTTTTAGGCCACCCTATATACAAAACTTTACCACTAAAAAAACCGTAGTCAAGAATAAAATCGACATGTCCGAGCGTTTCTCCAAAAACTAGACCCTTGAACTTTAAATGAATTTAGACATAACTTCTGGAACTCACTGCGACCCGCGACGTTTTGACAGCCAAATATTTCGAAATCTGTTCATATGACAAGTATGAAATTTGGCAGTTATAAACTTTCGAAACTGATGTTTATATCTACCATAAAAAGACTTCCGGTTTTCTTCTCATTTCCGATCACGTGACTCCAACATAATTTTTTTAAACGAGACAATCGGTATAACATTACATTTTTTCTATATTATAAGTGTTTTGTAACTGTGGTTTCATTACTAGTTGAGTTGATCGACCTATTTCCACAGTTTTTGGTTTTTCAGAGCGACGTTTCGGAAGCGGTCTCTGCTTCCGTCATCAGGCTTAGTCCTGAGAAGGACTGTTTTCGCACTTGAGTCGAATTCATACGTTATATATAATTTTTTCCCAAGCACTTGGCTACTCTCTGATTCGAACTTGGTACCTTTCACTTACTAGTCTGACACCTTTACCGCTGAGCCACTGAGTAATCCAATATATATTTTTTAGAAAGACGTTTCTTGTCAGAAAGTAAATAATTAAACGTTGAAAGGTATGAAATAAAATGTTTATATTATTTGTATGTTAAATCAGGAATACCTTAAATTTGTGTGATTAAAAATAATTTAATCTTGGATAATAATGTAACAAAATTATTTTTATACAATAAACAGTTAAAACATAACATAAACCGTAACAATATGAAATGCAGGTAGGCAATTTCTAGATTGATGTTATTGCAACAATAATCTGACCAAAGTATATTTAAGAAAACAAAACAGGTAGGCTGTGAAAAAACTGACAGTTCATATTGTTACCTTCTTAATCAGTGCGTTTTATGTATATAAGCTTTAAAAATTAATTTTTCTGTAGGAGAACTAATAGATATGATTTGGGTATTAGAAGAAAGTTCGAGAAATCATCTACTTGCATGCAGAATATATCAACAGCGATATCCTGAACCGAGGCGCCCAAAAACAAAAGCGTTTGAAAGATTAATGGATCATTTTGTTCGTACTGGATCAGTCGTATATGACAAACATGAAAGGAGTAAAAATGTTATAACCGAAGAAAAGGAATATGATGTACTGCTAGCGGTTACTGAGGATCCCCACATTAGCACTCGTGAAATTTCACACCAACACGACATTAGTTTTTTTTTTTTTGGATTTTGTGATTTTTGGAGATGAAGCCACATTTTGCAAAATTGGAAAAGTGAATAGGCATAATTTTCATTACTATGCAACAAGCAATTCTTACTGTAGTAATGCTTACAGTCAAATTAGGTTATCTATAAATGTTTGGGGTGGTATTGTTGGGGACTATGTAATTGACCCGCATTTTTTTGATGGCCTTGTGGCTGGTGGTGTACATCTAGATATTCTCAATACTCATTTGCGATTATTACTTCAACATGTTCCACTGAATATTCGACAGAGAATGTAGTTTTTACACGATGGTGTTTCAGTTCCTTACACTGTCGCAATACACAATCATTTAAATAATCACTCTCCTGCGAGGTGGGTAGGCAGAGGAGGACCAACTCCATGGCCAGCTCGATCACCGGAGTTGTCAAAAATTGATGTCTTCATGTGGGGCCACATAAAAACCGTGTGTATCACTAGTCTCCAACAACACCAGATGATATAAAAAATAGGATAAGAGAAGCTTTTGATAGTATTGATGTACAAATGTTAAGAAATATAGCCCACTCATTTGAAAATCGAATACAGCGTTACATAGACGTTGTAGGTGGACATTTTGAACATTTACTTTAAGCTTATTTTGTGATACGATATATTCTGTTTAAATCACATTCATCCAGAAATTGCCTACCTTCATCACATATTGTTATGGTTTGTGTTATGTTTTAATTGTTTATTCTATAAAAATAATTTTGTTACATTATTATCCAAGATTAAATTATTTTTTAGTCACACAGGTATTCCTAAAATTTGAAGAGAATTAAAAATATCTCGGAGAGTAATGAATTTAGGTATAGGGATTACGTCATAAAAATGAAAGGGTATAACAAATACAATCTTTTAAGAAAATAAAATATAGAGGGGTACATTTAAAAAATTTTGAAAATCGTAATTTGCTGTTTTGGCTCACCCTGTATACGAATATTCGTCGATGATTTTTGTTACAGTTAGTTTTAATACTAGAACATATTGTTTACGTTATTATGCAAAATAAAGAATTATTTATTTATTACTTGTCCATATACATAGTGGTTATTTCATAGCGATTTCGGTATAGAAATGGCCAACTTTTTAAATACTCTGTGGTTAGGTACAACCTCATGTTGTAAGAATTATAAGAGAAATCTAAATATGAGTAAATATACAGAGTGTCCCATTGTTACCACGTAGTTATGAATCACCCTGTAGAGATCAGAATATTTTCCAAACAACAAGCATATCGTTGCCTACAATTTTTGTAAATAACTTTTTTTGATGCACTCTTCATAACGGAGTAATCGACCAGCCTCGCACTACATTTGTACATTGAAGGAAAGCTGACTGTTTTCCTAATCGCAATGTATTATTGGTTGTTCCATTAAACAAAGTGTTTCTTGTAAATAAAACTTATTTTAACATTATCTACAAACAAAAAACGGTATGCCATGTTTAAACAAAACAGCGTACTTATTTTTCTTATTCGTCAGTAAGAAATGGAAAATATAAACATTCATAATTTTCAATTTATAGCGTCTAAAGCCATAATTTACGCTCTGTTAATCAGACATTTACTATAGAAATGGAATATACTATTTCATATTGGAAGTATGTTTAGACCATTTTTGAAGAACACATTTTTTATTGCCCATTTAAATGTAGTTTCTTTTTTCCTTTTTAGGAACGAGATTATGTAACAATACTTTGTCCTGAAATAGTACGACAATTAATTCATTCTTATACAGTTAGGACATTCACGTACCAATGACAAATAATTTTATGCAAGATGATCTCTTCGTAGTATAATAAAAATCGTTTGTACTTACCAAAATTGTGAATGTACAGTATATCCCATTTTCGATGCAGTTAGGGCATCTCGATTCCTGTGAAAGATGGAAGGTTGCGGTTTTTGCCGTATAGACAAAACTTTCCAAACTTTCATTCTTTCTGTGATACAGGGTGATTTTGAAAATTTGAATTTTTGGCACCCCCTCATATTTCGTATCTTTTGAAATATTGACATAGAATTCAGGAACGTGTTTAGCTGATTCTAAAGTCTGTTGTTTTCATGTAACACCATAAAGCTGTGTTTTCTTTAAATGGGACATCCTCTATATTTTACATTACTTTGGATTGCCTTGTCTTAAGCTTTACAAACATAACAGGCAATATTTGAATGTTAGTAAAGTTATAACTATATTTCAATAGGTATGACATGACTAGCCATCATAAAATAAAGCACAAAATATAACACGTTTGTGATTATTAATTCAATTCAATTATGCCCTTATAAGAAAGATTTTCAAATTTAGAAATAATACGACATGTGGTCTTGTCACGTAGAACGCAACGAAATTGGCGATGAAACCACTAAATTGTATACACAATTTCAGTTTGACTTTTAATAAGAAAATAACATTTCAATACACCTACGACGATACGACTAAGAATTTTATTATTTCAGATATTTTAATAATAAGCGTAAATCTAATAAAATTATAATTCGAAGAATTAAGTTTAATTTGACACATTTTGGATCATTTTGTAAACCTAGAACACAATGTTGTAATAAAATCAACCAGCAGGTAGACGAAATTAATATTTCAACAAGCGTGTATGCCATTCCAATGAATTCCTGTACAAAGCTTAAAATGAATAAGGATTATCCCAAGAAGAATACAAAGAGTATGAAGAAAACATAAATATAAACTATACAAACTTAAAGTTAATACACCACGTAAGCCAGAAGATGCAGATCGCAGAATGCATTTTTGTAGATGGTTTGCTGAATTCCACAATATTTATCTTTATTAGTAATGTTCGATTGCTTTTGATACTATTTTATATTATTCTCAACCACTTAAAAAAATCATGGCATTCAGTATACCTTTTAATACACTAGAGGGATCTCGTCTATTATGAACTGTGGTACTGTAGAACAAAATAATTTAACGTGATGAAACCTACTAACTTTTCTGAAAAAACCTATTCACTAATTTGTGCCTAACTTCTTTGATATGCCCAGTAGCCCAAATACGTGTATTATGAGGATGAGTAAGATGCCGAGTCTACAAACTAAATGCACGAAGATATAATAAATTTCCTATCTACTTATGAACGTTTACAATTTAATTATTGCGCTCTTAAGTATGGTCAAATAAAAACTTGGGAAGATTATTAGAAAGTTTAATTTGTGATTACTTTTGTCTAAAAATGGTTAATTATCAACTGATTTGAGTTTTTCGAATGAACGGAGTAGCAAATCAAACAAAATAGACAAATTCCATAACAGGATAACAAAAAAGAACAAAAACATTATCAGAAGTAGAGCTTCGGAAGAAACTAAAACTATCTCAATCGAAAAAGAAAAATATCACGCTTACGCAGTGTGATAAAAAATGTCTGACTAGGCGGGTCGTATAAAATATGACGTCAGTAGATAACTATTTGCAGCAATATGTCCCTATTGCATGAATATTCGATACTATACATAACCTAAAAGTATTACAGGTTAAAACGGTAAAAGGTGCAGTTTTCATTTACCGACCTTGGTACAAACTACATTGATGGTCTTGACAAACACTGTTTTCGCAGAAGAGAAAATAATGCAGAGAAATAATTTTGGATGAAACAAAGACAGGATTAAAGGTTATCGCAGGCCAGTATGCAAAAATGGTTTTTATAAGTTGCGAGTTCTTCCGGTATGGACAAAAGTTATTTGTAGGGTTTAGTTATTACTCTACAAAAAAATTCATTAAGTAAGGTTGTTTAATAATTAATTCTCTTTAATACAGGTCTTTTGGATTTTTTCAATAAAGTTAGTAGTTTTCGAGATATTCACAAAATGTGCTTTAACCCCCTTATATAGTAACTTTAATTGTAAATAAAGTAAAGTAACTTTAAATATAGTTTCATTAAAATCGATTACCTATTTTTTAAGCTATCGCACACACGCACGCGCGCGAACGAAGGAACGCTCGCACACACAAACACGTACATACATACACACGTCTGCAAATACATACACACACCCGTACACACGCACGTACGCACACACGCACGCACGCGCACACACCAGTGTGGGTATTGATTTATTACTGTCACGTTTTAATGTCAATAAGGGTAAACTAAAGGGAATACGGACACGAAAGGTGTTGCCAAGAGAATGAAGATAGTAAAACTAATAAAAAGCAATTTGAATTACGACAAGGCAACTAATAGCAATAACAGTAATAAGCGAACTTTATTGGAGTAGTTTTCAATCGGTGTAAAAATTATGGCTCAATATGAAACCACTTGGTAAACGCAAGAGGTTTACAAGAAATGGAACCCAAATACAGTTACAGTAAATGATGATAGGAGCATTACATATGAAAATGTAAACTTTCACCATTATCGCCGATAATAAAATACTTATCTTTTTGTTTTATAATTGTGTATTTTAAATTATACAATCTAAACGTTTCGATAACACTTACATTTATCTTCATCAGTAGTAATATTTGTTAAAAATTGTTAAAGATGTTAAAACGATTTTGTCAAAACGTTTAGATTGTATAATTTAAAATACATAATTAAAAAAAAAACCCAAAAAAGATAAGAATTTTATTAGGAGCATTACATGTTTCAAATATGATACATTTATGAGCCAACTGATTAGGTTTCAACGAAAGAAATGTACGCTCAAAACACTGAAGTATCATTCATATTTAAAACCAGTTTTAGGCGAAATAATAATAATATTCTTTACTTGATGGTACATTAAAGTTATAGGTTATGTCACGTGAAATCTAGCCAATTTTTACAGATTCCAAGCAACACATACATATATAGGTGTGTACGTATGTGTGTGTGTGCCCGCGTGCGTGTGCGTGCCGGTGCGTGGGTGTATGTGCACGTGCGTGCGTGGGTGCGTGCGTGCGTTGCTGCGTGCGTGCGTGGATGTGTGTGAGTATAATTGTTAATGTGAATATGTGCGTGGACGTGTTAATAAATCAATGCACACGCTGGTGTGTGTGTGTGTGTGTGTGTGTGTGTGTGTGTGTGTGTGTGTGTGTGTGTGTGTGTGTGTGTGTGTGTGTGTGTGTGTGTGTGTGTGTGTGTGTGTGTGTGTGTGTGTGTGTGTGTGTGTGTGTGTGTGTGTGTGTGTGTGTGTGTGTGTGTATGTTAGTATTCACGATAGTACCATAATACGTAAGTACTTGAAATTTTATATTTATAGTTACGGTTCTCCAGGAGCTGATTAGTTTTTGGGAGAAATCCAGCGGCGGAGATGGGTGTTTATTATTGGCAGTTTTTGGTTTTAATCATATATTTCTGAAACAGCTGCATCTCAAGATATAGAAATACCTCGATATAGATCTTAGACATATCGATTAATGGATTTTATTTTTTGATACGAAGCGTAGTTTGACTGCAAAATACTCCTAAGGTGGAATTTAAGTGTTATTTCTCTTTTTTCAATATCTTAACGATTAATTTTATAAAAAAAATGCGAAAACATTTTCTAAAGATAATTTAATTCACATAACTTTTCTTCATAAAGTATTTGAATAGGACGCAAAAATGCCTTAAAAATTAAATAACTAAAATTGAAAACTGCATTATTGATATTTTCATTTGGAATTTTTTTTCAAGTTTAGCATCTAGATGTCTATTAAGCTCTATCTGACATGTTTTTTTCGTGATAGCGTGTTTTCGTGTTAGCGTGTTTTCGTGTTAGTGTGTTTTCGTTTGTGTGTTTTTGTGTTTGTATGTTTTCGGGTTTGCGTGTTTTCGTGTTAGCGTGTTTTCGTGTTTTCGTTTGTGTGTTCTAGCGTTATTGTGTTTTCTTGTTAGCGTGTTTTCGTGTTTTGCGTTAGCGTGTTTTCGTGTCTGTATGTTTTTGCGTTTGCGTGTTTTCGTGTTTGCGTGTTTTTGCGTTTACGTGTTTTCGTGTTAGCGTGTTTTCGTCTTAGCGTGTTTTCGTCTTAGTGTGTTTTCGTTTGTGTGTTCTAGCGTTAGCGTGTTTTCGTTTGTGTTTTCGTGTTTGCGTGTTTTCGTGTTTGCGTGTTTTTACGTTAGAGTGCTTTCGTGTCTGTATGTTTTTGCGTTTGCGTGTTTTCGTGTTAGCGTGTTTTCGTTTGCCCTTCGTGCTAAAACATTGATAGTTGATTGTATGTAGTTGTAGGCTATATTGTGTTGACTAAAAACCATAGTTGGAAACGCTGTTTGCGATGTCCAGTCCGCCGTACTATGTTTAATTAGCTTTTTGACATATGTATTTATGATAAGATCAGGCTTGCATGTAAAATAATTTAAAGGTATAACTAGCTAGCTAACGTGTTTTGCTGCTACATGCAACACAATATTGAAGATTCTGTTTGTGTATTAGAAAACGTACTACAGTCTCGAAAAAGAATGCAGACAAAATTGAAGGAAATGAATACGGTACAGCTTCTGAGAACGAACTGAAAGATTTGAAGGGTATGCAGCATTTCCATAGCCGTGATGAAACCAGTTAATTTGGGAATAACCTCATGTCCATGTAATAATAATAATAGTGTCTGATAAAAACTGGCAGGGGGCTATTAGCTGCTTTATAGGTTGTTACAATATAATCTTTCAAGGTGAAGGCGATGAGATGAATTATCTCAAAATCTCGATGATGGCGATGCTCTCTATGAAATTTCAAATAAATTAGATTACGTCACTCTTATTTCAGATCAGAAAATTTAAAGCGTTTAGTTAACATTGCTATTAATCTCTACTGATAAAAATCCATATAACGTGAAGTACATGTGTGTGTATGCATAATTGAGTATACAGATAAATCATGATTGCATAGAAAAGAGAATAAATATATCCGTATGAAAAGCATCGGGTAGAAATTTTTATTATTTCGACTAATAATTTTTATTTGTATTGTTATTAGTGTTATTAAATATCTGTATGTAGTTATTTTAACACGATATTAATGGATTCCATAACAATAGTTTATGTAATCTCAAGGTTCAAATTATTTAAAATAATTTTTCAGTAGCAAAATTTTTAAAATATTTGTAAGTATTTTGAATGTAAATTTTTATGTACAATATAAATGCTAAATACGAGTAGCAGTAATCAGGTTTTGTGTATTACTTTCTAAATCAGTTAATGATCGGAAATCAATAGCCAGTTTATATCCAACCATTCATAAAACGTGTTTAGTGAGACTACATGTGGATACGTTGTAGAAAAAAATTTCAGTTCAACATATGGTTACTATTAGAACAGCTGAAAGAAAAACACTTCTGAAGGTATGGTATTATTTTATATATATATATATATATATATATATATATATTGTGTGTGTGTGTGTGTGTGTGTGTGTGTGTGTGTGTGTGAGTGTGTGTGTGTTTTACTTGATATTGCTAACAAAAATGTCGATAAAGATTTTTAAATGTATTATTACTCTTATAGGATGACGTCATAAAATCAGGTCTACAAATAGTTGGTACGTATTCGTGGATTTTAAACTTGTAGTTATTGTTAATTCGCGTATAATAATAAAACCATTAAAACCTTTTACCTTTTTTTCCATTATATCAATTTGATTTTCTTAAAAACATGTTAATTTAATTTAACTCTATGTTATATATAAGTAATTATTACTTTCCAGTCCTTTTAATGAGGTTTTCATAACTGTTAATGAAAGCGTTTCTATAAAACAATTTTGTTTGTATGTAATTAAACATGCAAATAAAACAGACATAATTTTCCGAATGTATAGGTGGTGCCTGTTTAGTAAGAGAGAATCTGCCTATATAAAAAGCAGCATTGCATTAGGTTAGAAATTATTTATTATTTCACGTCATATTTAATTTAGAATTGAATGTATTCAGTTTTGAACTGTAATCTCGTTTCCGCAAACTGTAAGACATGATTTCGGTTGATTGATTGAGATTAATCTGATTGACTTGATCGAGCATGATTTGTTTGAGATTGATTGATTAATTAATTAATTAATTGAATTGTTTGTGTGTGGGAAAGAACCGAAAAAGAGCGAGAGGGAGAGAGAGAAACGGATAAACGAGATAGAGCAAGAGAGAGGTGTGCATGATCAACTTCTATTATAGAAAATGTTCATTAGTCTATACGCCACTAGATGGCGCTAAAATCAGTTTTAACTCAAAGCGGCCAGGGCGCAGACCCTGACACAAGTCCTGTGTTACAAGGCTAGGGCCACCTTATTAGAATACAATTTTTTTATGACGGGGCGAAGGCCTACAACTGTAAGATTAAGTTAGAATCCACATACAATTGCACCAAGTGGGGGCACGATAGGAGCGAAGGCCCAAGAGCTAGTTTCTGCACTTATATATAAGGTTAGGGCCCCATACCATTACCAACCAGGGGGCGACGGCTCGAGAACAAGTTTTGAAGATTTACACGTGTCTTACAAGTTGGCATTAGGGCCCCCTTATTTCAAATTTTCCTGCTAAGGGACCAGGACAGGGGCGCAGACCCTAACACAAGATCGAAGGCCTACATGGTACTTCTGACACTTGTCTTACACGTTAACGTTAGGATCCCCTTATTATAATACTATTTTCAGCCAAGGGGGCCGGGGCGCAGACCTAACACAACTTCTTATATCTGTGCTATGAGGTGGCATTACGGTCTCTTATTAGAACATTGTACGCTCACGCATGTGCCTACCTTTCCAGGGGCTAAACTGCCAAAGAGGCGGTCATTAGGGTAAAAATTCCATCAAGGGGTTAATATTGATTGGCGAAAAGAAGCCATAGGTGTGAACCGACAAAAAAGTTCTTAACACAACGAAAAGGGCTCTAATTAGGGTGAAAATTCCATCAAGGGTTTAAAATGGTCTCCGAAAAGAAACCATAAAATAAGGCCGACAAAAATTGCTGCCAAAAAGACCATAATTAGGGATGAAAATTCCATCAAGGGGTTGAAAAAGGCCTCCGAAAAAACACCATAGGGGTGAAAATCAAGGGGTTGAAGAAGTCCACCGAAAAGAAACCATAGGGATGGAAAATACGGTCTCCCACGTGGCCGACCGGAGGAAATTCCCATGGTCAAATAACGTCCAAAAAGGTGTCTCACTTCTATTATTGGTTAATGCACGAAATGTGTAACTTTTCTAACTTTGAATGTACTTTTACGTTTCAAATTGGGAAATATATAAAAGTTCGGAAGGCCACGTCTGGTCCTTTTGTGAGCTTATGTATGAGTACTACATCTACATGTGTTCATTTACTTGTGTTGTGGACGGTTGTGGGCAGTTAACAGTGTGTTTGAGTCTGTGATGTGCTCTATTAATAATGAATTGAATAATAAGAAATAAATAGGATAGAAAGGAAACTTAAAATCTACTATAACGTAGGAGAGCCAGGCAATCAGGCGAGTGTGCCGCTTTTGTCTGAGTGTCACATTTATCGCTTCTGTCCCGATACGGTTTTTATACACTATGTTTACTTTTGAAACTACAGTTGGTATAAGTGTACATTTACCGGTTAATGTGCAAATAAATGCTAAATATATTCTTTATAGTTGCATGTACCACACAGAAGGGCTATGTGTATAGTTCCCGGTAAATGTGTACATTCACCAATTGCGAACATTAACCGTACCATATACATAACATCTAAGTCCAAAAGGAGAATTACGTATGTAAGGTTTTTTGACACTTCCGTATAGTTACATTAACAAATTAAATCGATTATTTTCCAATTAAAATAAAATAAATTTACTTCAAATATGTCTGCAACATTTTTTCAATAAAATAAAAAGGTAGCCGGTTTTACCTGAGGGTATCACAGACCAGTTATTTCTAAATTTAAGTTCAAAATGTTTGAAACACAATCTCTTTAAATGGTTTTATGACTAATTATTTTACTAATACATATGTTGGAAAATTAATGTAACATACAATTAGTCTTAATGATATACACCTGCTCAAGGCACACTGTTATTACTCGGAAGAGAACATTTAAAATCATTAAATTAAGCACAAACATGTTTACTGGCAGTTCCAGTTTTAGCGATTTGCACAAAGATTATACGATGTTTGTTTTTAAAATTATCACTTATTTGCATTTGAGCTTTTTCTTACTAGATCTTGATGCAGTGAAATAAGTTATTCATATAAAACCATTATAGCCTCCACAATATAATTCAATTAAGTTCCAATGAACTTAATCATTCGGTTGAAAAACAAATTCTAGTTCTGAAAATTTAAATCTTAAATGCAATACAAAAATTATCTCCCCTATTATGAACTTGCGAAGAAAGATTGTGTTAACAATTCTTACTTCATTTACGCTTGAGAAAAACCTTGATTTGTTTGAACTCCTACGAATTAACTTTGATCATGCAAGAAGTAATAACAAAGAAGTAATCATTGGCGGACTTCATAATTACAACCAATCTAAGAAATGACTGTTTAACAAAGCTTAATAGTACAATAAATATTTATATTACTCAGAATACTTTGAATGTGTAATTGGTAGTATGCTGTATCATACACAAAGATGCGGGTTTTCAAAACTAAAATAATAACTGAAAGTTTATACGTCTATATTATAAGCTGGCAGTTCAAAGAGAATTGCCGCTGTAACTAATCAAGCTTAAGTAATAATTTTTAATGTGTAATATTCATAAACATGAACACATAACTATAAGAACAGCATTCCTTTAGATTATTTAAATTAACAGTATTGCCAATATGGTTAACTAACAAGCGGCTTTCTATTTGCACAACCAACTTATTACTTTTCTTTATTTGAATGTTTTATTTTAACTGATTTTGATTTTTTAATACCGAATTACAACAAGGTAATAAATACATTTCGAAAAAAAACTCGTAGTCATTAAATTAAACCTAAAGAAAGGTAATTTTGCTGAACTCCTTTGACGTTGTTTACTAAAGCTATGTACCATGACAACAAACCATAAAACATACTGTGATATTTAAATAGTTAATAATTACAACAGAAGTTCATGTTTAAGCAGTACCAATCAGCACAATTTCTAAACCATCAATAAATTAACAATTCTAAACATTCTTTCTCATACAAATGGAAAATCCAATGAAAAAAATGGAAGCCGTGTGTTGAACCATAAACGTTCCAATTTAATTTCTAGTATCTGTAATCCAAAAGAACTGCTATTTCATACACATTAATAGTATTTGTAATATCAGAAATTATTGTTCTACACTTTTTTATGCCACAAACACAATACTATTAAATAGCAAGGCTCTTGTACGAATAATGGCATTCTCTGGATATTAACGGAGTAACGACCAGCAAAGCGCAGTCCCACGTCTGTTGTAGTTAGGGCCTAATTTATGGTAGTATTAAAGATTAAGGATAAGATATTATAGCGTTCAGTTGTGACTCTAGATATTAAAGGCATTATAAGGACGATAAAGAGGAAGTAATGAAATATACCTCCGCCGCGAAAAACCATACACAAGTATCGAGTACGGCCCCTTCTGAATATTAAAGGAATAATAACATAGTGCAACCTTATGCCCTGTAATAATTAAAGTTTACTTCGTGGTGGTTTTAAGATGTTGGGTAAGAAAAGGTGATCGGTAGGAAGTTAGCCATAAAAGTTCAGAAATAAAATGTGCATATTGCTGCATATTTAGCGAGAAGTTAGCAATAACTTTTCCGCAATTTAAAAAACATGTAAAATTTTGTGACTTAATTATACTTTAATATGTATAAATTATATGATAACGATATGGGGCAACGTTTAACATGTGTCTATGTCGAACCACCTCACCATAGCAAAAAATTTGTCATTACCACTCCAAACTGCTATGTGTGACTTCACAGACTTTTTTTTTTGGCTTTAATTACAATTTAATATAAGGACATGAATAATATACTGCAATATTTTACGATATCTGCATCGAACCTCCATCGTTATTATAAAACCAAATCTGTATGTTTCAACTTTTTACGGGCTTTACTAAAAAATGAAAAATATGTAACAATGTTTTTTTGACTGAAATCATACTCTAATATGTGTGCATTAATAATATGCCATAACATTTACGATGTCTGCATAGAACCCTTAATCCATATGCAAAATTGTCATTACAGCGCAAACGATTCTTTGGCTTTTCAGCGACTTGACTAAAAACTAAAAAACGTGTAACAAAAGTTTCTCGACTTAAGTTACACCTTAATATGCATGTATTGATGATCTTTAGTAATAATAACATTTATCTTCATCAAGATACCTCTCCAAAGAGAAAAGGCTACACCGTATCCTTATCACTTTCCACCGACTTCATTAAAAATTCAAAAAATATAACACACTTTACTGTCTAAACTGTAATACGCATACATACATATCAAAAACATTTACCCAGTTAAAACAAAACGAAAAGAAAATAAATGCATATAAATTTCATATTTTGGAAAAATATCAAAGCCTTTTTGGTAGTCCACGCCCTGGGGTGGGCAACATTCAAACGTCATTAGTCCTCCTCCATCCATCAGCCACGCCCAGCTTATATCTGAATGTATCAAATGTATTAAAGAAAGCGAATTCGATTCGGTTTGAAATTAGGTTTGTTTCTTGAGCGGAAAAGATATGTGCCTCTCTAAATACTTTTACATGTTTCTGTGCTTTAGTAGACTTTGCTTATCAAATAATAGGTGTTCAAAGGAAATGTGTTTAGTACTGGCTTCAAAATAGGCAGTTTTGAGTATCGAGCACTTACAAGGTTTTAATATTTAAAATATATTGAGTAAGTGTGCTCCATAAAATGCAACTCGTAAAAGCTATATGTCTGTTTTTAATTGATTCTATTTGAGTGTCTCAAACGAACATTGTCCTTGCCTGCTAAAAAAGTCCCACTACAGTAGAGACGGTCAATGTAATGTACGATCGGATATTAGCCGACAGACGACTGAAATTATGGGAAAAATTATTCCTTTAAAGATTTAATGAGATGTATTTTTACACTGGATTATTTGCCGCTTTCGGAAGAGTATCTGTATTGTTTTTCAATACCAACTGACAAGAGTCATTGCCGTGTATTTTGAGATGAAAACAAGATTTTGACGATCGGCTGTCTTCTGAAAGGGCAAAACATAAATTGGTTTTAAGCAAGTCACTTCCACGTCCATCTGATTATTTAGGTGGCCAAATACTTTTTTGGGACGAAGACGTAACAGCGGTCGTTGATGCTGATTTTAAAGGTCTTGAGGTTATATTGAGAAGAAACAGTAATAATTCATATTCATCAATTACTTACAGAAGTCATAGGTACCTAATCGTAGCTATGTTAATTCTCCCTCTCTTTTAGTGACAAACATTCCATTACCACTAACGGGTTCGCAAAGTATTGCTCTAGGCGCCGTTGTTAATCGTAACTAATGATCGATATTCTATTGTAAACTATCTACACAACAAAGTTACCAGGAATAGGGTTTGTGTGAACAGATGATGTGCCCTATACTTAAAAAGGTGAATCGCGTTGAACAGATTGAAGTAGGAAATGAGAATTTTCAGCAAATGCGTAGATAGGTCTCACTTACTTTAAAAACGTTACCATTAATAAAAAAAGTGTAAAAACATCGGGAAAGTTCTTACTTTTGGTACAACAGACTTGTTCGATGTCCCGTTGAATATGTCTTTAAGTTATCTTGCACGGTATCAAAATTCTCGTATTTTTAAGAAAAATAACGTTTCACAACCTCTTTCTTTACAATGAAAAATTGTAACTACCCTCCCAGTGGCTTGGAGACGTATTACGGCACAATATTGCTTTAAAACATTTCTTTTTAAATTAGTTCATTTAAAAACGTAGTGTATAAATAAATATCAACAACCTCATAAAGGCAGGTTCACGTAACTCTTATCCGGCGAGAGTCGTAGGTCTTATTGATGCAATTTTAAGGTGTTACACAACATAATCCCCCTTTTACCGTCATGTTTACTACGTTGTTTTTTGTCGCTGTTTAAACTTTTTACAGACTTTACTAAAAAATGAAAAATATATGACAATGTTTTTTTGACTTAAATCATACTCTAATCTGTGCGCATTAATAATATGCCATAACATTTAGGATGTCTGCAGCATAGAACCATCAATCCATAGGGAAAAATTGTCATTACAACGCTAAACAATTCTTTGACTTTTCACCGAATTACAATAAGCATACACTCGTAGTAGCAATTTTTTCTGCGCCCAGCGTTCACGAATTTAAAGCAAATCCGGGCCTGCCTTTGCCCATCATCAGACCATCCCTCGAGCACTAACTCATTGCAATTTTGATAAAAGAAGAGGAATAGGGCTAGATCGAAAGGGGCAGGGATTTGTGGGAGGGACTTTAATTCTTCGAACGGCAATACTCATATAATTCCGATCAATTTTCATTAAGGTAAGTCAATTGATTTAATAATTATATTTCATATTGCCGTTCTCAAATTACAATAAGAATACACTCGTAGATGTTTGGAGTTAAACGATCTAGATCTACTTAACTCTTTACTGCAACCTTAAAACAGAAAATGAAATAATAATTCTACACATTAAAGATAATAATAATGAACAAAAAAAACAAGCACTAAACACCTAAGCTCATTGAGAGCGACAATTGCTGCAAATTGTGTAGAATCCAGACCCAAAGGTCGATTATAAAAACGATTGAACATGAAATTGTTCTTTGTCCATCCTACTGTTTTTCTTATTAATTCAATTGGTACTCCTGCTCTATATGCTGCAGAAGTAGCCGCATGATGCGTACTGCGAGCAGATAATTGGGACATATCAATTCCACTGCTCTGGAGAGTGAACTTAATCCATTTAATAATACGTTGCGAGCTCGCAGGATGTATCGGCTTCTTATAAGTTAAAATCAAATAATCTGTACCTGTAGGTCTGTTTTCTTTAGTTCTTTCAATATAAACTTTAATAACAGAAAATAAACATAAATTTGGGGTTTCCCTAAAAATCGGCATAACTAAAAGTGGTTGAAAGTTTTTATCCCGAGAGGTTTTTAGAAGATCTGGTATCCTTATTTCTAGTTTATCATCAAAGTGAATAATGGTATTTTATTTTGGATATTGTTTGTATTCTATGGCCCGTAATTAGGGCTAGTAAAATAACTAGTTTATGCGTTAATTTACAAAATGATAACTCTTCTAATGGATAAAAAGTCGACAAAAACATTAAAACACAAGTAGGATCCCATGTTGTCTGATATTTAGGCTTTGGTGGATTTTTCTTAAAAACACCTTTGAGAAACCTCTTTAGATAAATTTTATCTGTTAAATTTATATTAAATATTAATGAAATAGATGCATTTTGACAATTTAAAGTTGCACATGAAGCCCCTTTCTTATACGCTGTAGTTAAGACGGAAATTAGCAAATCTTAATGAATATGAATAAGGATCTTTTTGTAAATTGGTGCAAAAAACAACCATTTTTATAATATGTCATATTGCTTTAGCGTGTTTGGAACCAAGGATGCCACGATTGAATCCAAACCTATTGCTGGAAAGCCTCTGCGGAGGAAAGAGTTCCGCACAAAATTCCGGCCTCCAGGGGTTGTGGCTGTCTGAAAGGTGAAAGTAATAAAGTTTCACTTGGTTCCAAAATCAAAGCTTGTTTTATTAATAATTTTTTATAGATAGGGTACCATGGCTGGATTTTCCAACTTGGTACCACAACTATTCCTCTTGCTTTATCATTGATAATTTTCGAGGCATTTTCAGTATTAGCAAAATAGTGGGGTTAAACAAATCTTCTGATCTTTCCAAGATATTGTAAAAGAATCTACATTTAAGGATTCCGGATCCGGTTTTCAAGAGATATAGCATAAACATCTGGTATTCAGATGGGTTGCAAACAAATCTATGTCTGGATTTCCCATATGCGAATACATTTTTTTAAAACAACTCGGATAATTCATCTTCGGTATCTATTTTTGTTACCCGTGATTCTCTACATCCGAGAATGTTATCTGAGGTATTAATATATGAAGCAACCAGAAAGATGTTACGAATTTCACACCAAGTTCATAATTTTTTTGAAACTGTGTTTAAGGGGCCAAATCTCACACTTCCCATTCAGTTAATAACTGTCGTATTATCAATTCTAACAATTATCGAGCAGAAGTTTATTAGCCAAGCATTTAACAGCATGAAAAGCTACAACAAGTTATAAAAAATTTATATGCTTGGTTTGCTGTATTGAATCCCAAAAGCCATGAGTAGCTTGACCATTACAAAGTGTCCCCCAACCAGTGCTGGATGCATCTGAAAATATTTGCAATCTGAACTCACGGCTAGAAAGAATAGGCACACCTTATTATTACAAATGGCTTTAACCCACCATTTTAAATCTTTTTTTGGCAGCAATTGAGATATTCATATTCATAATTAAAATTTTTTCGCGCTCTAAAGTTTTTAAATAGACCCAGCCATACTGAATCGCTGGATAAATTCTTTCTAATGATTTCAACAACAGTCTGTAAAAGGGATAACCTTTTTTCTTCTGGTAATAATAGTAAAAACCGCCGAGAATCAACCCTAAATACTGACATTCTTGAGAGGGCAGAAAAGAACTCTTTTTGGCCTTTACAATGAAGCCCAAGGATTCTAAAAACTGTGCAGTAAAGAGTACATTTACTCCCCTCTCCTTTTATTCTACTAATAATAATATCATCCAAATATGATAAACAGGTTATATTTTTTGTACGAAGATATTTTATTACTACCCTCATTATTCTTGTGAATACAAAAGTGACTGTGCAAAGGCCAAAAGGCATACAATTGAACATATAATACTTGTTATCCCACTAAACACATCAAATATTTCTTGTATTTATAATAAATTGGAATTAAAAAATATGCATCTTTCAAGTCTAATCTGAAAAAACAATCCTTAAATACTAACTGTAACACTGTTCTATAATCTTCCATTTTAAAATGGGATGGATCAAGAAACCAATTTAACTTTTTTAAATTAAAAATAAAACGAAAAGTGCCATCTGGTTTAAGCACCAGGAAAAAAAAGGAAAGAAACTGATTCGACTGTGGAGTAGTTTCTGAAACTGCCCCAATTCGAATAAGTTTATTAATGCTTTCCTCAACGACCTTTAAATCGATCTCATTAATATTTGTTTTAAGCAAGTGGTCTTGATAATTTAAAATGAATTTGTATGGACCATCCGGCTCTGTTTACATGTCGATCAGGTCGACATATCAGTTTACGAATGTCGACTAGGTATCTATTATAATGTTTAAATTTACCTGGAAACTAGAGTTCATATACTTGGAAATTATCTGCTTCACAACCAAACATTTTTTTGGAATTTCTTTCTTTAACTGACATGCTTTACAGTTTCGAAGATATAGATTTATTAGCATGTTTCACGGCATAGTTTATCTAAAACAATATTTAGATGAACACTTATTTTATGTCCAATGCCAGTGTAAGCATGTGGTAAATTTGTCTTTACAGACTTCATTAATATTTGTGTTTATAAATACATACTTTGTATATTTTAAATAGAAGTGTGACAATTAGAACTGTGAATAGAAGTTAGTCAAATTAGAATTAATAATGCATGTTAATCAATTACAATTAGGTTACTATTATAACTAATGATCTGCGATTCTTAATCCTTGTTTAAGAGAATGATGAAATATCAATAATAAAATAATAAGTAAAAATTTCGGAAAATCTTACCTTTTTCTCTTTTATGACCAGGACTTATGTGAGTTCCATGAAGGTAAACATAAAATCTAATATCATCATTATCAGTGTATCTTTTGCTATTCATTTTTCATCTTGTCCAATATTCAGCAAATCGTATCTCTTTAATATTCCGTACTGTTCAGATGAAAGTGATTCCCCCGAATTTCATAATCTTTGTGTTTCCTTAACCTCACTTATCAGTAATTTTCCAAAAGAAGTGTAGATCTATTATTCGATTCTGTATAAAGTTTGTTTAAACTAGCTTCGAATTGTCACTCCATATTTGCACCCATTTTGATTCTGAAAAACACACCGCATAAAACAGGTTATCGCGATGAACTTCATATATGCACGATCTTCGTCTTTAAATTGGGAAGTGGATATTGTTAATTTGCCCAAAACGCGTTGTGAGTAGTACGCTTCGCTCAGTGGCCGAAACAATGTGAATAAATATACCCACAATGCGATCTGAGCATGTTACAAAGTCCACAACGCGTTCTGGGTATAAATTTCGGTCATTGTCCGAATTCGTCAATTGCGTACAACATGTACATTAATAATATCTACATAAAACCTCCCAATTCATTCGGAAAAATCGTCATTACAACAAATCATTATGTTTCTACTTTTCACCGGCTTTACTAAACAATGAAAAATATGTCACAATAGTCTTTTTGGGCTTAAATAACATGATATGTGTAAATTACTAATCTGCAATAACATTTTACTATTTCTCAATCAAACCATTAAACAGTCTCTACTAAAAATTAAAAATATGCAACAAAATGTTGTAAGCTTAAATTATGCAACAATGTGTACACATTAATTAATAGCGTGTGACGATATCTACCTTGAACCAAACCTCCATAGTGATAATTGTTCTCTCAGCATCGTATCCTTATGTAAGACAGTTCACCAATTTTACAAAAAAAGATATTCTTCGTTTAGTTATCAGGTTCGAAATGAATTTTTTAGAATTTTTATGCTGAAAAGTTATGCACCAATACGCACATTCTATTGGTGAAGTGTAACGGCTAACTTCCAAGGAAAAAGATGAAGCGGTACACAAAAGAACATAGGAAGGTGCCGATGTGTGATGTCATCGTAGCTGTCTGAACAAGGCGCTGTCGAATATCTATTTTAGATAAGATAAACAAAACTACTGTAACCTAACATGATTAGATTAGATAAACAAAACTACAGTAACCTAAAAAAAAATTGCATGGGCCGGGATTCGAACCTGCACAAATAGCGTGGAAGGCGACTTCTACCACTATACCACCAGCGCTCTAGCAGTTTGACAAATTAAAGTAATATTTAAACCATTTATAAAAATTCTTATTTATATGTAGATAAGGCATGCGCAATTTATCATTGGTACCTTCCTATGGTCCTTTGTTTACCGCCTCATGGGAAAAAGTGCCTAACCTCAAATACCCTGTAACAAACGTTTTATATAATATCTAATGCAAATGAAATAAATTAATAGTAATTGTTAAAATTATAAAAGACTGCTTTTATATAAAATACTTACGCTTGACGTTTTACATGTTTCGTTTGGTAACATTACTTTACGTGATATAATGTAAACTGTATTTTTGTTTGTTTCAATACATTTAAAGCTGTTATAAATTGCAAATGTTTCATTGTATAACATAATGAAGTTGATGTTCCATCAATTTATAGTTCTTTAAAATTAGGCATAGCTATAAGTACAAGAAAATTGAAATATTAATTTTAAGATTAAAAAATTGTCTAAAATCGATTTATTAGATTTATTGAATTACGCGTTCCCAGTTCCTCAAAGTACTCTGCATGAGAATTTTTCCGGGGGTTTTCCTCGTACACATATAGCGTCATGATCACCGCGTATACGCACATCATGCGTGGCTGTATAGAAGAATGCTGGGATGGTAGTAATGTATGTATGTTGAGATTCCATTACTACGGCCCAAGGAGCCAGGAAAGCTCAAACACTGAACACTGAAACTGTGGCAGGACCTGTAAGAAACAAAATACACCCACGTACCATATAAAAATTAAAAAAAAACACCGAACGCGTTTCAATAACTAAGCTATCAGCCCAGTGGACCGCTGATGATGATAGCTTAGCTGTTGAAACGCGCGCGGTGTTTTTTTCATTTTTATGTGGTGTGTGGGTGTATTTTGTTTGTTTCTTTCGTTGCAACTGATTAAGAAGTTTTCAGAAATGTTAAATGTTAAATAAAACAATAGATAAATTCATGTAGATAGTTTTGCGAATATGAACACCCGAAGTCTGCTCGAAAAAATAGCTTTTTGACGTGTGACATACTATTTTTTGTGTTGGCGTTATTAATTCATTAAAAATATTTTTGATTGTTTTTTATCAGCCAATAGTAATGAGAAAACGTCTCAAATGGACCAATAGCATCAAAATTACACTGACTATTTGCTTGTAGATGATTACAGCGACAATCCAACTCAAAATTTAGCAACCAATCAAAACGGTCTATTTTTTGAATTTGACCCAATTAGGATCTGATTACACTAGCAATCTTTCCATACTAAAGAACAAGTTCTTACGGCGATAATAGATGTGAGAATAAAGGTAAAAAAGCTGTATTAATAATAATTATTATTTATAACACAATTACTATAAACAATTTTCTACTGTATTTCGAAAAGAAACCTTCAATTTTATCTGAATTGTCTTGCTGAATCCAACTCGTGGTAGGTAATTTTTGTCAGTCAGAATCACTCGTAGTTGTTGTCTTTAGTTCGCATTGACTTGGTTGTTAAAATAATGCCTCAATATAAACATTAAAAATTCGGCATCGCCGCCATTGTTGAATAGCATTCAGATTTTGCTTTTCAAATTTTCTCTAAAATAAGGTAAGTGAATTGGTATAAATTCGTTTACAATTAGTCGTCTTACAGAAACCAACAGGAGCATAGGATTTGGCCAATCTTCGGCTGATTCAATACAAACAGCTGTCGAATAAACAACACCAGTCAACACCAAAAAAAAGCAGGAACAATATGGAAACAGTTTTTAGACTTTTGCTTTGAGGGGGGGGGGAGTTAACTGCACCAATCGAGGTGAAACAAATCGAATCAATTTTGAAGGGCTGGACATATAACATGCGCAAAAGAGTGGAGAAAGCTACAAAGAATCTGTTATCAAAACGTTGAATGGAACCACAAAGCTTATCCAGGAAAAATATTTCAGGGAATATAACAGAAAAATTGATCCCTTCACTGACATTTAATTTAAGACCGCGAGAGACGGGGACCTGATTACAACGGCCACTGATAATAACGGCCACCTCAGTGTTTGTTATTTCATAACGCCCACCTTGATCACAACGGCCACTAATAATATTTGATCATAACGGCCACCTTGTTCACAATGGCCACTCTTACAATTTCACAACGGCCACCTTGATCACAGCGGCCAACTTTCCAAGTTGATCATAACGGCCACCGTGATCATAACGTCCACTCGTATTCATTATCATAATGGCCACCTTAATCACAACGCCCACCGACGTCATTAGTGGAAAACGTCATACGACGATGATCACAACGGCCACCCTGATCACTATGGACACTTTAGAAGTTGATCATAACGGCCACCGTGATCATAACGGCCAATCTTAGTAATGATCATAACGGCCGCCGTGATCACAACGGCCACCGACGCCAGTTCACAAAAACCATGACCACTCTTACTCGGATCATGATCATTACGGCCACCTTGATTACGACGCCCATTTCTAAATTGTAGTTTCGCCAAGACATCGTATCCCTGAGAAGGCGTATTTTGGGGAGCTGATTTTCAAGTTTATATTTAATTCGCAATATGCAATGACAAATGTCAAATTGTTACGGTAAATATATTGTTGTAGCCAGATTTTACGTATAGCGTTTAATGAAATATTAATGGCTAAAAGCTTTTTTTCATTGAGATTAGGTCACATATTTTCGAGTAAAACGTATACTCCGAAATAAACAAAATTAAATGGAAGGATTTAAGAATATTTGGAAGAAAAAAAATTGTACTCCATAAATATTTTCAGTATATTTGAACAAAGTTTTTTTCTGTGGTTCTACCACATATGTATTCTTTAAACGCCACAATACGATGGGAAACTTTAATTAAAATTATGGAATAAAATATTGAGGGGGGGGGGAGGGTGCCATTTGAAAAAATAAACTTAATTTCGAAAAGTTAACGTGCCATAGTAAAGTAAATCCACAATGTAGACATCAATTCGATATCTATGGAAGTTATAGTTAATATAAACAAGGTTATAACTAACTTTTCCCTAGTCAAATGAACTGAGGTGTATTAATATTAAGAAAATTAATTTTAGTTTCATCATGTGAAACCGGTAATAAAAACACTTAAATTAGTAGAAAAACAAATATCTATAGATTCAACAGTTTCTAATTTAAATTTTAGCTGGATTTTGGGAATCCTATAACTAAGATATTACATAACACATTCTAATTATGACACGAGAGTTATGATCATTACTAAGATTAGCTGTTATGATCACGGTGGCCGTTATGATCAACTTCTAAAGTGGCCATTGTGATCAGGGTAGCCGTTGTGATCATCGTCGTATGACGTTTTCCACTACTGACGTGGGTGGGCGTTGTGATCAAGGTGGCGGTTATGATAATGAGTACGAGTGGACGTTATGATCACGGTCGCCGTTATGATCAGCTTGTAAAGTTGGCCGTTGTGATCAAGGTTGTCGTTGTGATCAACTGAAAGAGTGGCCGTTGTGAACAAGTTGGCCGTTATGATCAAATATTATTAGTGGCCGTTGTGATGAAGGTGGATGTTATGAAATAGCAAAAACCGGAGTGGCCGTTATGATCAGTGGCCGTTGTGATATAGACCCGAGAGACGCGCATAATTGTAAACGTCGAGAACTTCAACAAATCTCCGATAAGAGAAATTCACCTTCTGCATCTCTCAGGAGAAAAGAAATAGAATAAATGATAGCAACATGGGATGAAATAGTCCAAAGGGCTTACACAGAAAATTTTATCACTCCGCCTAGCTACGAGCTCACATGGAGAGGCGGAGAAGCGACAAAAGCAATTGTGCAATATTTTCCAGAAAAAAATAGATCATTATGGAAATCATACTGGCAATAATTTCTAAAATCGCGCAAGGTGGATCGCGCAGGTTAACTGATAGCAAATTTCTAACACCAAATAAAAATGACACTGACAAATGTCCAGTACGTCTTTTCCATAAATTAATGTCAAAAAGAACTGAAAATATTCAAACTGATCGTTTATTTTTGATACCTAATTCATATTGGCAGGAATCTTTATCTAGAGTGTGGTATAAAAGCTACCGGTAGGACAAAACGAACCAGGAAGATGGACAAAACAAGCGGCCCAGAAGATTGGCTTGGCATCTAACAAAATCAAAATTATAAACCAACCAAATCGTTCTTCTGCTGTAACATAACTAACTAAAAGTGGAGTAGGTAAGCAACAGTTGTCAAAAATAACAGGACACTCATCTACAAACTCCACCAAACCCTCTACAACTTGACGAAGAGCATCACACAAGTGTAATCAACAGCTTAAGAAGAGACACTGTTTCGTCCTCTTTATCTCAAGGAAATTGTACAATTAGCTACAATAATTACACCGCTAATTACAACAATTGTAAACATTCTTAATTTAATAAAGATACTTACATACTTGTTTAACATTTTGCGACATAGTTTAAAAAATGATCACGCCGAATTACATTCGTGGTAATAATTTTTTTTATCAAAAAATTATCACCAGTTATGTAATTACTGTTGAAAATGTAGTGACGCCATTAACATGTCAGATGGCCTAATATGAATGACAGCTGTCAGCAAATATTCATGTAAAAAAAATCAGTGGTGTCAATCTAAAAATTAAACCTACGCCCAAAATAGTAAGTTTCTGGACGATTTGGGCTCTCGAAAGCCAGTGTTTCGAACGGAAGCATAAAAACAGATTTCCTGTATATTAAAGTACTAAACAATTAATTCTTTTGGAGCTGCAATGCATTAGTTATGCATGTAATTAATTTTTTTATTAAAAACTTTCTACATTTAAATGTTAAGTATTATTTTTAAACACCTTTGAAATTTCCATAAGTGTATCTTTAATAGATGTTAAAACCCCCTGCTAATTTTATTACTTTAAACATCCTGCAGTAGAATATAAAGATATGCATATTTATTCAAAATAGACTTATTAACTAGGAATTATAACACATCTGTCAGATTAGTCATCCTTGACCTACCCCACAATTTTCCATAGCTTACAGAAATGTTTCTTTACTAACTGCAATAATGATATTGACACAACACACTTGAATTACATTTACAGTTGCAACTTCACATTGTGACAACTGATCATATTGTTATTTAATGATCAAATCCGCAATCAATTATGATTTAACTACTACTACCACTAACATAACAAGGAGTAATAAAACGATAGTCTCTAATTGTAAATGTACATACCAATAAATGTTAAACATTTGTTATTACACACTTTAAATCCCGAAAGATCCATTATAAAAATAACTAGCAATGAAAATTAAGAATGTGCCAGTCAAATCTACATCACTATAATTATCGATTAAAATATTTATTCAAAACAAAACTATAATGCCTATAATCATGGAACATTAACAAAGCGTTTTATTAGAAAGCTCATCTGCATGTTGTTTGAGCATTGTATACTCAAGGATTAAGGAGTTGATTAAGGTTTTGTATTATAAAAATTTAAGATTATTGGAACTTATTGAAATTTTTACATAAATGAAATTAAAGAAAGGCTTATATTTCCTGTGACACTTCGTAACTAATCTAAAACTATCCAATGTTACATAATTCACATTATTTCGGTTACAGGTATAAAAACTGTCATGTTTCTTTTTTATCCTGATATAAATCTTTCCCTAGTAGTTACCCAGAAGTAATGAGCACCCAAATTTTATTTCCGCCTAAAAATCCTCTAATGAATGCAGGTGGGAACCAGCATTCGCATAAACAATGTTTGTAACAATTTTTTAACATAGGTTAGAAAAGAGACAGGTAATCTCTAAGCCTTAAAGTAAACAATAAACAGAAAAATCGTCTGCATTCATTCTGATCCTTTTCTACCTCTATACAGTTAATCTAGGCATAAAAATTCTATCCAAGTAAAAAGGGACCATTTATTATCCTCAACGGAAATAAGGGTTGATGGCTGTATATTAAAAAAGTTGTTTGATGACTTACTTTTTATTGGTACTTCTAACTTGAGAATTAGTTAATGTAAGATATTAATCGGTATATTAAATTGTTTATGTGTCAAAATTGTTTGTTGCAATACCTCTCCCAAAAATACTTGATATGTATACTGATTGTTAAAAGAAGGTTGATAGCTTTAAAATTTAGAGATAAATTAGTCAAATGTAAACATCAATTGCTGCAATAAATTTAAGAGGATTAAATCTCACTTCTCGTAATTTTTTTGTGTTCAATAATTTCGTAGTTTTGAAAAGAAAATCGTAAATACCAATATTTTTTAAAAAAAGATTTTACCGCTTGTTAAAATCGTTAACAACTGTTTTTGGGAAACATGTTTTTGAATCTTCTCCACTATTACTTGTACTTGTACTAAGACGATCCTCCTTGTGGTATAAACAGGACGAGAAAAAAATTTAAATGACCCTATAAATAAACAACTGAAGGGTTTAGGTGACTTAGTAGGTCATCTGCGCGCTATTCATCTCATATTTAAAAAATTGCATGGTATTTGGCGAAAATGTGCTGTAGCACCATCATGTATGAACTACATTTCTAATCGCGTTGCTAAATCAACACCGTCAAATAATTCCAGGTAGTAACTTTATAAAAATTTGGTGCTATAGTTGGGTGCGGTCTACCTTAGGGTAGTGGTCTAACACATAGGTTCCCGAACTGTGGTACGCGTACCACCGGTGGTACGCAAGGACGTTTCAGGTGGTACGCGAATGTGTTAATAAAATTAATGTTTAGAAAATATGAGAAACAATCCTTGAAACCATGTATGATCCGAATTGAAACTGCGCATGGGGGTATTTGGAATTACGCACTAGTGAATACTGTACTGTGTAAACATAAGCCGCCGTGTGTGCAAGAAGGCAAATAGTTATTTTATGTAATTATTTGTGATCTCTCTTGAAAAATTGTAGATTTTATTTTAATTTTTTGTCATTTTGACAAAAAGGCACTATACAGCTTCTCATATTGCACTTCTACTAATAGCAAACTCGATAAGCGCTAAAAACCGAGTTTAGAGAAATGCTTTTTGACAATTACAATTGATATCAAAAATTGCACGTTGCAATTCTAATGATAGGACTGCGCATGTCCCAACAACCCCAACTTGTAAATTTTCGAACATTTTCGCCGTTATTGAAATGTTCAATTTGTCTCGTATTTTAAACGCGCATCTCATATGCTCTGGCTATATAGTTATTAAGTAAGATATCTATGGAGAAAACACTAACGAAAATGATTTTATTATAACTCATTGCGATACATTAAATAAGTACTCTATTGACTGTTCAGTCTATTGTATTCGTTCACAATACGATTATTCACAACAGCTGATATGAAATCACAAACTTCCCCACCACTACATGCTCCCTGTGGTACAGTGCATCTACCAGAATGTCAGCAGTTTCCGTCTTGATTGAATGCGAATGACTGATTTGCCTCCTTCGTTTTCAGGTGGCGCCAGTCTCAATTAGTGTCTTGTCTGGAATTTTATTCATTGATAGCCCTCTTTATTTATGTGTATCAGTGTATGTGGCGTGGTTACTGTTTTTGTTTATTCCTGTGTAATATGTAAGTTTCGTATTTTATTGTGACTGTTTATTATTCATAAACTTAAAAATGAAGCATTTTTTAACTGATAGTTCTTCTGCCTCAAAGGATACCGGTCAAAAACTCAAATCACAACCCAACCGTAGATATGATGAAAGCTATTTACAATGGGGATTTATAGTTAATCCCAGTACAAAAAATAGTCATAGCCCCATTACCCAATGCGTTGTATGTTTAGAAACGCTTTCAAACCAAAGCATGAAGTCTTCTTTATTAAAACGTCATCAGTCTACTAAGCACCCCGAGTTAGTCGATAAACCTGTTGAATTTTTTCAATGGAACTCCGTATTTAAGAATCTCAATGTATGACCAATTTTGTGAACGCCGATAAAAACGTGCTAAAGCATCATACTTGGCTAGTTATAGAATTGCAAAAGAAGGAAAACCTCACACAATTGGTGAGACACTCTTACTACCCGCTGCTATTGATATGGTACAAGCAGTTTTGGGGGCAAAAGCAGCCAATGAAATACAAAAAATACCTCTATCAAATACTACAGTGAAGAGAAAGATTGATGACATGTCTTCTAATATTGAAGAAATCTGGATTTTACATCTGAAAGGATTTACTTATTTTACTCTTCAAATAGGCGAGAGCACAGATGTCACAAATATGTCCCAGTTACTTGTATTCATACGTTTTGATTATTATAGAGAAGTAAATGAAGAGCTTCTCTTTTGTAAACCTCTTCAATCAAATGCTACATCTGAAAACATTTTTAACGTGATTGATCTCTATGTGTTAGAAATAGATTTGCCTTGGGAGAAGTGTATTGGTATCTGAACAGACGGGGCAAAAGCAATCAACGGTAAATTAACAGGACTTGCTGCAAGAGTAAACAAAGTCGCGCCTGAATCTAAAATCATTGTATCATTCATGGAGAAGCTTTGGTTTCTAAAGACATGCCTGATAATCTTAACATTGTATTGACAGACGTCGTGAGGGTTATAAACTTCATTAAGGCTAGGGCTCTTAACTCACGCCTATTCACATTACTGTGTGAAGGCATGGAAAGCAAATTTAAAACTATACTTCTTCACGCTGAAGTGAGATGGTTATCTCGGGGAAAGATTTTAAGCTGACTATTTGAACTGAGGTCACAAGTTCTTATTTTTCTCACTGAAAAAAATCATGACATGAAATTACTCTTCAGTAATCAACAGTGGTTAGCAAGATTAGCATATTTCGCTGATATCTTTGATACACTTAACATTTTAAGTATGGGCCTACAAGGACCAAACACAACGGTGTTTACAGCAAATGACAAAATAACCTATTTTAAAAGAAACTTAACTCATTTTACCTCCCAAGCACAGAACAATAATTTGTCAGCATTCACTACCCTTTCATCATTTTTAGAATAAAACGAGCTGATCCCAGGGGAAAATTTGGTTTCTGATATTACTCTGCATTTATATTGCCGTCAAGACGGTTTCAACAAATACTTCCCTCCAGATTATTCTAAATACGAGTGGATATGAAATCTATTTGTAGGCGAAGTGTCACAAGAATTTACAGCAACTAAGTGTTTTACAGACATGAAAAGTGACAGTTCGATGAAAGATTATTTCAAAGAAAAAACTCTGGAGCTTTTTGGTTGGGAACCAAAACAGAATACCCTTCTCTTATCAAAGAAGCTGTGAAATGTCTGTTGCCATTTGTTACAACGTACATATGCGAAAGTGGGTTTTCCGAATTGTTATAAACAAAAAATAAGCATCGAAACAGGCTCAGTGTTGAAGAGGACTTGAGAGTCAAATTGAGCTCCATCAAGCCTAACATTGATGCTCTAATTATAAATAAACATCCTTCACACTAAAAAATGTGATTCTTTTCATCGCACTGTTCAAACTTTTTAATTTTGATGGATATACTTTTGTAAGGATTTTTAAACTTTTTTTCAAATTATGATACATTTTTAAGCTACCTTACTGTGGAAAATGTAAATACTTATACTTTATATGTACTTTATTAATAGAAATAAATCTGTATATGTGTTTGCAAACCTTTGATAAAACATTAATATCATAAGACCAGGTAGTAAGTGGTACGCCCAGTTATTTGAAAAGTGGGTGTGGTACGCAGCGACATAAAGTTTGAGAACCGGTGGTCTAACATGCAGTTACGTGTGGCCTACCTTAAAATTTTTCTATTGTGGTCTAATGAAGCGTATATTCTTGTAGATGTTAGAATAAATTTTTAATAATTATGTCATCTTTTTCAATCATAATTTTCATTTCATTTTTGATGAGGTGTACGAAGGTATATAATAAATGTTGTTTAGTTAATTTTTGTCGTAAGCGAAAGTTCAACATGTGGACCAGAGAGTTCTATAGCATTATTGCTACCGAAGAAACTGCTACGAGATTTCTCCAGCAACACCACCTTCTGCAAACAGAAGAAAAATGCGATCCTGGCTTGCCGTGTGGTAGTGTCATGCTCAGATGAGGAAGTGCGATAGAAATCGGGAGTTCCGTCCAGTCTTTCGTTGTCTCAGGAAGGGCTGACAAACAACTCGCTCTGTGCGATCGGGAAACGATTTCCTCCATTACACCGACTTAAATAATAAATTGCATTGCAATTTAAGTTTATGCGCAATTTTGAAAATGATATACTACTTCGTGATGGATACTACAATCGAAGTTTTCACTGTACATACTGGAAGGTCGACCCATACTTTAGTAGATTGGTAGGTACGCAATGTGCAGAGAAGTTTGTTCAAATGTCGTATAAGTACAGAGTAGATGAAGACTGCGAGGTACAATCGACGATCCTGTTTAGATAGACAAGCCTCGTTTTGCAGGACGTGGACAGTAGATCAGAGGACAGCTCCTCCATGGAGATGAAACAGCGGAATTGGAGAATTCCAATGTCCACGTTGAAAATAATCATCAATAATACAGACGGGCTGTGGGTATTTGGATTGGGAACTAAGACGGAAGTTCGCTATTTTTTCATCCAACAAAGAGACGTGGAGAACGGCTTTGTGGTACATTCAGATGGGTGTCCGGCTTACCGACAGCTGCAAGTATCAGGGTACCAACATAACACCATGAACCACCTGCAAAACTACATCAATCTGGATTCCGGACCTAACACTCAACTAATCGGGAGTAAATGGTTAGATGCGAAAGTGCACGTCATCAAGAAAATGTACGGCGTTCCTTTGCAATAACTGCAGAGGTATTAAATTAAATGTATAAAATTTTATTTTACGCAAAGTCAGAGAGATAAATTTATTGCATTTATGTAAACTAATTTTTTGTGTATACTCATTTTTTACTTCCAATTAAACATTAAAAGTTTTGTTATGAACGAATAAATTCATAATTAATAATAATCTTTAAATAAATGTTTGTGTCTAATATTTTATGTAACATGTCATACGTCAGGTAGACCGTACCTAACACTGTGATCATTATGGTAAATCGTACGTAACAATGCGACCGACATCGGTAGACCGTACGTAACGATAGCATCCATTTTCTTAAAATCGGTCGACTTAAACACCTAGGATGTATGGTTAGACTAATAATAAGGTTTTCAGATATTCCTCGCAAAAGAACTTGTCAATATCATAATTGACAATTTTCATCATGCCAAAGATGCTAATTATAAAACTTTATTATAATCTTTCTATTGCAAATAGGCTTAGTGATCAAAATTAATGATGAAAAATTACTCTTGCTTGGTAGTAGACCCTAGGCCCACAGAACATATGAGTGACGTATGTTACTCTATATGCAGGGTGGCCATTTTTCAAGCTCCAACATAGGGATCTCAGTTATTTGAAAATATACAATGTCGGTTAAATTAAGGCAAATTTGTGCATTTTGG
The DNA here is from genome assembly GCA_036346205.1 of Vesta saturnalis. Classification (NCBI taxonomy): domain Eukaryota; kingdom Metazoa; phylum Arthropoda; class Insecta; order Coleoptera; family Lampyridae; genus Vesta; species Vesta saturnalis. Next base: position 244,743 of record JARFJB010000567.1, on the reverse strand, counting down.
TGCTCAATAATAGGCAACTTCGGATGTTTTCAGAGGTTGCCGAGATTTATCAAAAAAATTGAAGTTTTCAATTTTCGATTTTCCTTTTTATACCGAAAACCGCAAAAGGTGGACGTATTAAACTGAAACATTCATTATTATGGAAAATTTCAAGGTACTATAGATCTGGAAGTTATAGTAGTTAACTTTGTTATTTCTTATGGCAGCCATATTGGATTTTTACATTTTGTTAATGAAGCTCTTTTTGCTGATTACAATGATATATCATATGGCATGATTCAACTTCAAAATTCCCTCAAAATATGGAAAAAAACGTTTTTACGAAGAGTGCTTTGGAAAGAACATGCATTCTTTAGTTTAAAAAAACACATTTTGATTAAATTTAAAAATGTACTGTTTATTTTTTAAAAATTTATTATGCTTCATGGAAAAATTCTCATATGAATAAGAAAAGCAACAACCCGCTCAAACTATTTTCTAACAAATCCAATTTCAGACAAGCTCGAGCTCGGAAAATTGGATTGCACTTATTAGGCAAATGAAACTTTCCGTATTAACAAAAAAACATAATCTTATTTACCGAAATTTTTTGAAACGAATAGATGCATTAAATAATTAAAAACAAATTGATCCAAAACACCGACATAATCAACACACATTAAAATCGAAATAATTGTGCAGCTTCATGTTTAAATTAAAATATCTCGAAAAATAATGACTTTATCGTTATGAAGAAAGCGTATAATATTTACGTACAAAGTATTGGAAAATCGAAAAATTGTGCTAAAATTGCAATTCCGCCAGTGGCGTAGAATTTTGAACGGATCAAGCAGCCGCTTGCCCCTGTCGTACGCCTCTGGTAGTAGCCAGAAACGTTTATTTAACATAATTTAGTAGGGTGTATAGTACCTACACTTCCCGTCAAGTATGACAATAAAACCTCAAATAGTTTTTAAGTACTGGGCACAAATAATTTTTAAATTTTTAAATAAAACACCCTGTAACTCGGACAGGAGACACATTTTATCTAGGTGATTTGGGTTATATCTTCATATTTTGAGCTTAAGATTCTACAGTTAAAATATTTCCAATTAGTAATTAAACAATATATTAAAAATTATTATTTTTATTAAATACCTGTACTTTGTTCATAACAAAAACTTATAATAAACAATATATTGTTATTTAGGCTGTCCACATTTTTTTGAGAGCACCACTGTATTTTTATCTAAAAAAGTATCTGTATAAAATGTTTATTTAAAGAGTGTAAGCGAGTATTTTTAGAAATATATCAATGTTGGCCTATAACCCAAAAATAAAAAATACATGTGGTTCTCCGTAGTGCTCAGTTAAAAAAAAAGAGTGCACCATTACTTTTTCTCTATCTCTTATAGTTTCTGAAATCCCCTATAAGACAACTAATGTGAGCCATCCTGTGCTACTATCCTATCACTGATAAATACATAAAATGTATACCTGTGTTAAAATAGAACGGCGTGTTAAAAAAAATGTTCAGCATGTTGGACACCTGTGGCATTGATAACTTTTTAAAATTTGCTTCTGTCGTTATTTGTTGTTATTGTTTTAGTATAGTGCTCCAAGACTGAAAGTCTAGAAACTGATTTCTTCTGCATCATTACTTTAAAATGATTTAACTCACTCAGATGTTAGTGTGTCTCTTTCTGAGTATAATGTAGCCGGCAGTATGGAAATCGTGCCATGGTAGAGGAAGAATGTTTGTAAAAAGAATTTTAAACAATAATTTATTCTTCACGATGAGTTGTATCATCTGGTTAAAGGCGAGTCGTCTAGCTTGAACAAAAAGTGCTAAAAAACGCCACTTTTCATAAATTACATTAGTTTAAATGGATAATCGATTATATTAATGCGATTTGCACCTAAACCGTCACAATTGCGTTTGAAAGACACTTTTCAATTGTTATTCATCACCATTATGGAAAAACGGAAACTCCAATCAAAAAATACCCTGAAATAAATCAAATAGCCCATTATTTTCTGTTTCTAATGGTTTGTTATTTGTTAAAATCGGACAAGAAATAAAGTAGATAATGAATTTTATTTAGAAGCGTGTCGTAATTCCACACGGCGCGCAGCGGTTACATCTGTGCCCGTCGACACCCCCGCTTCACGCATTTTCCGACAAGATACTCAAATAAATCACGTATAGAATAGCTTCGTTATCTTGCAGCATTTTATTTATATACTAAACATGGTATAAAGCAGAAAATTCAATTATTGAAAAGTCCCTCGTAATTGACATGGTATTAAAAATTATATACATATTTTACATTTGCATTATACATACAGATCTTGTTTGTCTACATGAGCGCATCTAATAAATCGAATTTAAAGCCTAGAATTCGAAAAAAGTACAAAACAACCAATCATAAAGAAATTCTCGTCAATTTATAAAAAAACTATACAAAATATTAGTATGTAAAATCTCATTTACCGTCGGAACTAGAATCCTTATCTGATACCAAATTTTGTTGTTTTGTGTTTTTGCAAGTTGTTGCTTGTCCAAGACGCTTGCAAGAACCAATGCAAGATAATTTTAGTTTTATACACGAACAGTTTCGTGATCTGCAACCTAGAAAAACAATTACGTAGTATTACCAAAAATAAAACATATATACTGCATATACCTTTTATACAACTGCAAGTCGTTAATAAACCAATTTGAGTAGGAAATTCCGGCAATGTTGTAAGTACTGGTTGTAATTCATTATTATGCATCTGCCAACCATTATTTAAGGGATCCAGAATGGCAGGTTTGGATTGTAAGCTATGTAACCAAATATGTGCCTAGTAAATGACTCTCTTACAATGCAGTAATAAGCTATCTTCGGTGGGAGAAGCTAAAATACCGCTTAGCTGATCTATGCAGTCGATATCGTCGTTATTTGTAGAGTTTCAGAACAAATTTTTTTATTTGACTAAACAGTGTTTCCAACATTTGCGAAGTTCCTATATTTGTCAGGAACGTGTCATGAGACAAAAATATTTTCCAACACGATTTCTTGCCCAGTCCTACAAGTTTGCCAACTTTCCATGCCCTGGCAGGATCTGATACAACTAGTAAATTTGTGGAACTGGGCAAGAAATCGTGTTGGAAAATATTTTTATCTCATGACACGTTACTGAAAAATGTAGGTACTTCGGAAATGTCAGAAACACTGTTTAGTCAAATGAAAAAAAATTTTCTGAAACTCTACAAATAATGACGACATCGACTGCATAGATCATCTAAGAGGTATTTTAGCTTTTTACAAAAATTTCAACAAGTTACCTCCCTCCGTTGTAAGAGAGTCAATTACCAGGCATACATTTGGTTACATAGCGTACAATCCAAACCTGCCATTCTGGATCCCTTAAATAATGGTAGGCAGATGGATAATAATGAATTACAACCAGTACTTACAACATTGTCCGAATTTCCTACTCAAATGGATTTATTAACGACTTGTAGTTGTATAAAAGGTATAATACACAGCATATATTTTATTTTTGGTAATATTATGTTATTGTTTTTCTAGGTTGCAGATCACGAAACTGTTCGTATATAAAGCTAAAAGTATCATGCATTGGATCTTGCAAGCGTCTTGGGCAAACAACTTGCAAAAACACAAAACAACACAATTTGGAATTAGATAAGGATTCTAGTTCCGACATACTAATATATTTAATTTTTTCTTATGCTTTAATAAATTGGCGAGAATTTCTTTACGATTTGTTATTTTGTACTTTTTTACAGCTTTATAGTATTGTACTGAGTGTCAGAGAGAACGGTTCGTTTGGAACTGAAGTGAATTATTTCATTAAACAATAGTCAAAATGGTGAATACTAGATCGGTTAACGATCAAGGTGTTTATTTGACACTATCTAGTGCGGAGTTAAAAGAGTTAATTAGTGACATTGTGTCAGAAAAAACATCTGAGCTCCACAAAATGATATCGGAGTTAAAAAACGAAGTGGTCGTATTAAAGGAAAGTAATATTGATTTGATTAAATTATTAAACAAAAAAAGCTCAGTATCATATAACAAAATAATAATAATAATAAAAAGGATAAGAATAATTCCAAAATTTCAATTGACGGTGCTAAAAGTTATAGTGATTGTGTATCGATCGACGAAGTCAGAGATCAAGGATCATCGCATGTTAGTATTGGTACAAATGATAAAACACTCAAACGACATACGAAGTCCAGACCGGACGGTTCCAGCTGTGATACGTTAATTAAGCTAAAAGAAAATATTAGATCAAATCAATCAGACAAGGTCAGTAACGAATATCAAAAACGAGTTATTATTGGCAATTCTGATCAAAAACTAACAAAAGCGCCACTTTGTGCTGTAAAAAAGCGTGCGTGGATATATGTTTTTTGTTAGTATGCTTATTAGTTAGAATAATGTTAGTATTCCTTATTCTTAATTCTTATTCCTGCGGACTGTTCAGGAGTCTGCTTCCTCTTCAGTCCTGGGTCTTTTGTGTGTTAGTGGGGTTATATTGTTGTGTACATTGTATACCTGCATACAATGTAGTGCGTGGTGTTAAGTGGTTGCAAAAAAAAGTAAATATTATTAATATAATATATTCTTTTTGTTTGGATTGGAGGTGTATATGCGGTGTGTATATGGGGTATATAGTATATAGTCGTTGCAGTGGTCGTCTTCGGTTTTATCTTAGGGCATATGGAATATCATCAAAGAGGTTTTCGAATTTTTCGGGGAGGTTTTCGACGTTCTGGGTCAGGATAGTTGGAGGGTGCTTAAATTTATTTTTCGGTTTTCTCCTGTGGGTTCTTAGATATTGGATGTGGGTAAGGGGCGTATGTGGAATGCAGAGGATGTTTTTGGTAGCCTCCGTTTCGCTGAATATCCTACGGTATCTGTAGTTTGTTTGTAGTGTTTTGAGGCGTTGTGTGATAGGTGTGAGTTAGCGTGTTGTATGGTAATTTCGTTGGGTGTTCTGTAGTGCAATCGGTGTATTGTCAGTAGGACTCGGCGTACACATGAGGTATGTTGTAGGGTTTCGGGTTGACAACCTCCTATGGGTCCCCTAAGAGCGCCCAGGAGGTTGTATCGATTCCGTACTTTGCTCAGGGTCTTGTTCAGGTCAGCGTTCCAGTTAAGGTTCTTGGTAAATGTAATTCGTAGGTATGTTAAGTCGTCAAATATCGTTCCCCTTGCAGGGAAATGGTTACGTCATTTTTGGAGAGTAATTTGTTGGTTTTGGTGGGGTTTATGGAGACTCCATTGGTTGGCCCAATTGGAGAAGTTCCGTAGGGTACTGGACATACTGTTGGAGGCGTTCTTGGTTGACCGATTAGCTGCCCAGAAGCCAGTGTCGCCGGCAAACTGTACCAGGGATATTCCGGGCGCCATTACACTGGGGATACCATTGTCGAAAATAAGGTATAGTATTGGTGCCAAGGCAGAACCCTGGGGTACGCCTGCTTGCGGGATGAAACTTTGTGAAAGGGATGAACTGACTCGTACCGTTCTGTCTGTTAGGTACGACAGTAGGGGCTTCGTGAGCTCGGGAGGATAATATAACGAAGCTATTGTATACGTGCTTTTATTTCTTGTGGGAAAATGTGTGAAGCGGGGGTGTCGACGGGCACTGATGTAACCGCTGCGAGACGGGTGGAAGCATGACAAGCTTCTAAATAAAATTCATTTTCTATTTTATTTTTTATCAGATTTTAACAAATAACAAACCATTAGAAACAGAAAGGAAAGGGTTGTTTGATTTATTTCAGGATATTTTTTTATTGGAGTTTCCGTTTTTCTGTAATGGTAATGAATAACAATTGAAGAGTGTTCTTCAAACGAAATTGTGACGGTTTAGCCACAAATCGCATAAATATAATCGATTATTCATTTAAACTAATGTAATTTATGAAAAGTAACTTTTTTTGCACTTTCTGTTCAAGCTAGAGGATCCGCCTTTAACCAGATGATAGAACCCGTTTTGGGGAATAAATCATTGTTTAAAATTTTTTTACAAAAATCTTTCTCCCAACCTTGCCCTGGTACGATTTTTATACTGCCGGGTACATTTTACTCAGAAACGGATACACTATCACCTGAGTAGGTCAAATGTGAAGTAAAGGTGCAGACAGATTTAACGATAATGATGGAAGTGCACTACACGCTTTTCTAATTTATTATTTGAAAAAATTGTAAACTGTGGCATTCATAATCTTTTGTCAAAAGTATGTTACCAGCCCCTTTTACCGAGCTAGTAGAGTGTGGTAACATGACCTGCTTAGCATTCCATTCTTAATCCCACCACGCATATGTACGTAATGTATGTATGTACGCTGGGAATCCATGATTGTGACTGACGGAACTTGGAAAGCTCAAGCCCTCCCTTTTGGGGAGGGAAGGAAACACGTGTGCTTTTCCTTTTCCTTTTCGCCGCTTTTGAAAAGTTCTAGAAAAATCCCAAAAATTACAGATTTTTAAAAAGCACTCTCTTATCGACTAGACAGTTTTTAAGTGCATTGGTTATTTCTTTAATAAAGAAGTGTAGGTTTCCCTTTTATTTTAAGAGATAGAGTTAGACAAAAAATAATTAATAATTAATACGGATACCTTTTTTGTACCTTAACTTGACACATTTTATACAAAAGCTTAATTCTCTAATTTAGTGCATCTGTTACGTCCCTTTATATAAACATATAAATATATAGATTGAATTGATGTAGCCAGGCGGTACAACCTCACAAATAGTTTTTTTTATTAAGGTACATTTGTATCTTCTTGTTTTACGATATGATCAATTTTCAATCCTTGGTTTTTTAGCTTTAAATTTTAATAACTCGAAAAATAATTCAAAGGATGCCTTCAGAGGATTTGCTTTATAGGAATTCCTTTTACTCGTATACTTTTTGTACACATTATTGAAGAGTGGAAACTTCTGTAAGTTTTTGAACATTTAAATGACACAAAATTGAGTCGTTATACAGTTGCACACTAAATTTAGGTAATTGTATGAACGTTTAATATATTAATATTAATTATGCTAGCATTAAATTTTTTCATCAACATGAAAAGTTAATTCTAAATTGTAACAGTCAACAAGAAACATCAAGTTATTATAAGTTCTTTTAAATTTCTTTTACTTTTATAAGTTAGCTGTTTTTTAAATATTCTGTAATAAATTATATAAAATTAGTTTAAGTCGGCATTAAAGGTAAGTATTACATCGTATTACATGGATCTAACTCTGATTCACCATCACTTGATTTAAATCTGTTGCCCTCATTAATAAATAACGACTGCACAATTTCCAAATGTTTTCCAGTGTTCCACCATTCTGGTATACATTGTTCAGCATGTTTAATGCATTTACGTCAATATTCACTGTCAAAAGCTTCAGTCCATATCGATTTTACATTGAATTGTGCATTAAATGTTCCTATACTTTTATTGTAATGTTCTTTATAATTGGCTTACAATCCTATCGGCCGCATCTTGTGTTACCACTAACGGCTCAACATCGACGGCTACATTTGGAGTGGTGTAGGTTGCGACTGCACTGGAATCAAGAGTGACATAGAATGGTATTCACCGATTAATCCCGATTCTGTTTGGGGATGGATGATGGCCGTATGAGCGTCAGACGAAGACGTGCAGAACTTCGAAGTGTTGCATTTTCTGTTGCGACGCATGTGCACCAAACTGTAGGGTATGGTATGCGATGCTGTAACTTATGGAAGTAGGTCTCCTTTGGTATTCATCTGAGGCAATATGAACGCCCAACGATATGTGTATGAGGTGGTAGAACACCATATTCTTCCATTGCTTCAGCATTTAGAAGGCTCACCTTTGCAGCAGGATAATTCCCGTCCCCATATTGCAAGACGTTCTTTGGGCCGATTTGCAGAGGGTAATGTTAATCTTTTGCCATTTATACCCAGATCTCCCGACCTTTCGCCCATCGAGCATGTTTGGGACATTATGGGGAGAAGCTCTACAGTACGAATAACATCTGCTAGAATCGATGCCACGATGAGTGGAGGAGTGTGTAACCAATAGGGGGGTACCAACCCATTATTAATAAAAATTATGTTTATATTTTGTTCTTTTTCCTTGAAATTTTAATCAATTGCTACCTTTTAAACATTTCTGCCAAGTTTGGTCAAAAAATTCCTTCTTGGTGTTGCAATTTCCATGTCACTGAGTATATGTTATAGGATAAATTATTCTGTGTAGCAGCCCATTTTTCTTCTATTAAAAGAGGCTTTTTACTTTTTTATTGAGAAAGATGGCTTGACCAGTTAGGAAATACGGTCTAGGACGTTTGAACGCGCCCCGTTGGACGCGACCGTTTGAACGCGGCTCATTGAACGCAGGTCATTTGAACGCAGAGACGTTTTAACGTAGAATTATTCTTAATGCGGAACAATCTGTGAGGTTTAATTCACAACTCTTATTTCGTATTCACTAATAAATAAAATTTCCTCTGATCTGCCGACACTAACGAATACATTTTATTCTATTGCATAATATAGAATACTACATATAATGCACAATATAATATAATCAAATGATTTCTTATTACGAGTTTATTACGAGTAATTATGGGAAATCCCTCTTACATATTGTATAGTATTTCTATTATTACAATCTGTGACAATAGTCCCAATTCTGTGATCCGCTTTCACATACTTCCGTCGTTTTTGTGGTGGAGGACGTCCTGCAATTGTTCCATAAAGAGGTCTCTCCCTTTTTGAATGTTTCGCAAAGCATCAATAAACTTCCAAATAGTTGAATTGTTCATTCCTAATCCTGGTTGAAGATGATGTAGTGCTGCCTCGGCATGGTTATTATTTCTATCAGTGTTATTTACGACGCGATTATAAACTGAGCAAATTTCGGGAGGAAAAATTGCCGCTTTTCTGCCATTGCCGCGACGATTTGGTCGTCCCACATACGTATCTTCAAACAATTGAAATGCTGGTTGTAAATCGACTGGCAATTCGGCAGCTAAAATATCAAGAGCTTCATCTAAATCTTCAATCGGTATGAAAGCGAGAGATTGCAAATCGTTTCTGTAGCGTCCCATTAAATGCAGTGTTCCTAACTGTTTTTTCAAATTTTTAGTCAGATGGAAAAAACATCCTACAATTTCCGCATCGGGAAATCCATCCTTGAATGCGTTCATGGCAGCTAATTCATAGTCACACGATGCGGATATTTAAATCTGGTATTAATTGTTTTAAACTATTGATCATACGGGCGTAAGTTGCTGTTTGTTTGTTTTGCAGAAGGGAGTAAGCAATAGGATGTACAGCTCTAAATCTCTCCGCCAAAATAACATAAACTTGATAAAACAGTTGAGGCGCTGATGTAAATGTTCCATCGGCAAACCAGTGGCGTGATTCTTTTAAAATATGAAATACATTCATTAATAGGTTATCAGATTCACCAATCTTTAAATTAAAAATTATTTGCTTTTAGTTGCAATGGTTTCTATTACCGTTAATTGAAGTTTATGGGATGATATACACCTTAATTTTCACTTTTCAAAACAAAATATTTTTTGCTTTAATTGATATTACTTGAATTGAAGAAGTAGATTTTGTTTCACTTAAAATCTCTCTTTAAGTTAGATACATTTTCTACATTATAATTATTATGTAGTAACTAGTTTTCTTGTAAATTCTGTTGACGTCCAAAAATTAAAATTCTGTTTGCTACCTGTCCACTATCGTACAGTAAAAATGGTTCCTGATCTCCATTCACCTCATAGAACCTGTATTCTTCAGGAATAACCATATCTTCAACCATGTGAGGGGCGACAGGGGCTGCATTTATCATATTCCTTCTTCGTCGAATCATTTTCTTGAGAGCACTATGACTAGGTAACGCAACTTGTCCCGCTTCTCACAATTGGGTTACGCAAGCAGTAATCAACTGGGCTGGTGGCTTCATTGTAGCTTCAGCCCTCCGTGTAATTGCAGTTTTTGCAGATTGTGCTTCCACTTGAGCCGCGATAGTGTCATGAAAATATTCGTGTAATATTTTCACAACTTCGCCGTTTTGTGTGCGGATGCGCGCTTTACACCGTGTTTTTACAATACTATCCCTTTGATCACATCTCCAAAATTGCTTCGTTCCGCAAGCACTTGTTCTGTCGAAGATTATGTTATATATATATATATATATATATATATATATATATATATATATATATATATATATATACAGGGTGGGAAAAATTTGAATGCTCACCATTGGGATCTTAGAAACTATAGGATATACAGCAATCGTTAAATGGGAAAGAAAAAAGTTTCTTACATTTATACACAGAAAAAAACCGGTAATACATTTAAAAAAAATCAAAGCTTACTGAGATATTCATAATAATATAAAAATTGTGATTTTTCATTAATGTTAATAATTTTTTTATTTATAAAGGTAACGATTTGAAATTTGGTGTATGCGTACTGCTCAATAGTCTTTATATCATTTTATAAAAAAAACATTGTTCTAGGCCTGCTAGATATTAAGAAACAATTGCCAACTTTCTTTTTTGTTATGGACGCCATATTTGTTTTATGCAGTGTTTAAAAGTAGAAAAAATTGCAATCCAATGGTATAACATTCAATAAGGTTTATACTTCATTTCAATGAAATGTTAACAATTTTGTATTTATCAAAGAGCGCTTTGAAAAACAAATGTTGATGCACGAAATAATACGTCTTATACATATTAGGTTAATAAGACAGTAGTGAAATCTGATTCAATACGTTAAGATTTAAGATGGTTCGGTAGAGTAAATCTGAAAAATTAGATATGTACAACATTTACATTAAAAACTATCGTAACTCTAAAGTCGCTGCGCTTGTTTATCAAAATACGTATCCGGAACGACAACATCCGTCTAGATTTGTGTTCTCAAGAATTTCAAGGAATTTAATTAAATTTGGAAAAGTTTCACAGCCAAAAGGTAAATATGTTCGTCATAATGATGTTAACGATGTAAATGTTTTGGCGCAAGTTCATTTAAATCCTGAAACATCAAGCCGTCGTATTGCGAATGAATGTAACATTACCGATCGCGCAGTGCGCAGTATTCTTAAAAAGCATAATTATCATGATTATAAGTTTACTAAAGTACAAATGCTTTATAATGAAGATACGAACAGAAGACTTGAATATTGTCAATGGATAAACAATAAAATGACTGAAGATCCGATTATTTATAAGAAAATACTGTGGACTAATTCAGGTTTATTCAATTCCCGCAACAAACATTATTATGCAACCGAAAATCCGCACTTGATGTACCAAACGAGGCCACAAAAAAGGTTTTCAATTAATATTTAGTGTGAGATATTAAATGATAAAATTCTTGGACCTTACATTAAAGTATAAAATATTTTCAACAAGATGGATGTGCCGCCCATAACGCAAGAATAGTCCAAGAATATTTAAATACCAGATTTCCCAATAGTTGGATTGGCACTTACGGTCCTATACGATGGCCCGCTAGATCACCTTGTTTAAATCCACTGGATTATTTCTTATGGGGATATGTCAAATCGAGTATTTACTACGAACCATTGTTCAATCAAGAGCAGCTTATTGAGAGAACATTAAACTGTTTTAATCATATTGATGGTGATATGATTGCTCGTGCGACTACAGATGTACCACGTAGAGTCGCTTTATGTTTAAGACAAAATGGAGCTCTATTTGAACATTTATAAATATTTACATTTGTTTGTTTGTTATTTTCAATAATACATAATTTCTTGCTACTGTACCAGTTACTTATTACAAATTTAATAGTTCATGATTAAAATAATTTTACAATTGTATACACAATTTGTTTTTCAAAGCACTCTTTGATAAATACAAAATTGCTAATATTTCATTGAAATTAAGTATAAACCTTATTGAATATTATACCATTGGATTGCAATTTTTTTCTACTTTTAATCATTGCATAAAACAAATATGGCGTCCATAACAAAAAAGAAAGTTGGCAATTGTTTCTTAATATCTAGCAGGCCTAGAACAATGTTTTTATAAAATGATATAAAGACTATTGAACAGTACGCATACACCAAATTTCAAATCGTTACCTTTATAAATAAAAAAGTTATTAACATTAATGAAAAATCGCAATTTTTATATTATTATGAATATCTCAGTAAGCTTTGATTTTTTTTTAAATGTATTACCGGTTTTTTTCTGTGTATAAATTTAACGATTCCTGTATATCCTATAGTTTCTAAGATCCCAATGGTGAGCATTCAAATTTTTCCCACCCTATATATATATACATATATATATATATATATATATATATATATATATATATATATATATATATATATATATATATATATATACATCCTTCATAAGTAAACTTTTGTTTTCCCCTCTTAGTTAAAATGTTCATTTTTTGGGGGCGTTCAAAGTAAATAATCGAAATACCGAATGCAATCTATATCCGTTATTTAAAATCAAGGTAAACACAACACAATAAAATGAAGATATAATACATCAAATTTAACCGAAATACACAGGACGGTACTCGAATACGATCTCAGGCCAAATTTGCTTTGGGTTTTATTTATAATAAATGTCTTTGCAAATTAGTGAAAGAGATAACAGATAAACGCAACAAAAGAACAATAGAATAATAGAACCAATCTGCCTAAAAATAATATCGGCTATTGCTTTTGTTTACATTTATCTGCAATGTGGTATTTAAAATATTTACATTTTCATTTTCGAAGTGCCTAAAGGAACAACTTATAATAAAGTTTGAGCTCTGACGCGTACAATAAGTTGTAATACAATGGTGTTCCTAAATAGGTAGTTTATTTCTTGATGATTTTAAAATTTACTTCATTTTATTGACCTATCTAATATTCTTCAAGTTTGGTTCATGTAGAAAACGTTCAGAAGAATAAAATCAGTCAACTAGCAAAAAGTATTTAATACTTTTTAAAAGAAGTTCTTAAAAATTGTCATTCATAGATTTACATGTTTCGCATAGACTTCAGAGCTGGTCATATTCTTCATAAATTTATATAGTAAATATTTAAAGTATAAGCAATGTAGCGTAGGTATCCAATATTTGTATTACAATTCCTCGTTCCAACGACTCTGCGTTTCAAGCTTCGATTGTATACGTGTCTATTAATGATTGAAGTTGACGTCATGTCAAATCTAGGAAATTTCTTTGCTTAGTATTTGCAACACAGAATTATATTGTAAAATCAATCGGTTTCTACCTTTTTTGCCATAGTCGCACGTGTCTTATTTTGTTAAATAATTGTAATTAGCAAATATTCTGTTTAATTTTAACAAACAATGTTTATAATTACATTAAAGGTGATAACCCCATGGGACGCTAATGTCAATCGTTGCGAGCGAAATCAAGTGTAGTGGTACCAACCTAACCAAAATTTTGCTACACACGTCAGCTTCAATCATTAATAGACACCCGTTAGCAATATATGATCGAAGGTTTAAATATCTCGCGTTCAAACGTACTTGCGTTCGACGATGCCAGCGTCCAAATGATCGCGATCAAATGGTCAAGTTCAAACGGTCGCGTTGAAATGGGTCATTTCGTAAGAAATATGCTAATTATGGTATCTATTTTAATTTCGAGTATTTGACCTCAATTATTTTACTAAACTTTTCATCGGTTTTCCGTAAAACCGACCACGTTTATCTTTCTATACGTAATGTAAATCTGACACTTGCACAACGGCTAATAGCAGGACATGTAAAACGTTTTATGATGTTGACGGCACTTTATGCATAGAAAAATTTACCACGGACACTAGGGTTAATAATTAAAACCATTTCAGCGCCCCCTGCGCTTTAGAAGAATTATTTTTGAACTAAAACGTAGTGCGGTTCACACACAGGAACAAAATATGGATCTTATCAAAACATGCTAAATGAAACGTGCCAACATTTTATAATGTGTTAATCACCTACAGCAATAAATGTTTCATTTGAATGCACAAAAGTATTGTTATTACAATACAATAAATACAATAATGAACGACTAGTGATGTACAGGGTGTATACAGAGCGGCACAAAAGCTCCTTGCACATTTCTCAGTCGAAAATCTTAATAAAATAAGTATAAGGCTTCCCGTGCCCTCACGAACCATTTAAAGGAAATGTACATTTGGCAACATTGGATCCATTCCACACATTGTATTCATACTGAAAGCATGTTAAAACTAAATTTTCGTAATTTACTAGTTGGTAATAGCAGAAAGGTGGGCTTAATACCTTCATTTATAGATGTTACTAGAGACATAAAATTAAGTTCAAAAATTATTTATTTTATACATAATACATTCCAAAAGTTTTATATTAGGACCTTGTTCTGTGGTTAAATTTCGGGCATTTTTGCGTAGTCGATTAATTTACACTAACTGTTCCAACTTTTCCAAACATAACAGTTATCTTTTTGGTATTGTTTATATTACCCGCTCCAGCTTTTCAGGTGTAATTTCTGGTATTGCCGCAGCAATTCTGTTTTAACCTCATCATTTTGTAGAGGTATAACCTAAACTTTAATACCAACTTACAAAGCCGAATTAGAAACAGTTTTGTAAACGTCAAATTTTAACAATACGAAAACGTTTGACACTGTTCTGCACTGTTGGCATACGTTTTTTTTTAACGGACAGATCCAAATGAAGAAATGGTTGAAAGAGAAATTTATGTAAACATTATTTTTAAAACGTTCCTTTATTTCAAATTGTAATCATTTTGTCAACAGGTCATTAAATAATATTGTTTATTTCAAAACTAAACATTGAGACTTTGAGACCTCGTGAAGACAGGGGAAGCATGGTATAATTATTCTAATATTAAGCTTTTTGATTCAGAATTGCAATTATACCAAAAGCTTTTGCGCCAATTTGTATACACCATGTATAATTAGTATTTATTATAAACTGATATATTGTTTTACTGTTTGATTTTGCTTTTCATTTTGTTCAATCCTCTTATCGAAAAGTACCGTTTCTTAGATACAGAATGTGTAAGCCATTCGTAGTTACATCAGTAGTCATGAAAGTGGTCGTTTACATGACACGGGGGCTGATTGAAGAGTACGATTTTAATATCTAATCACGTATGCTAAATACCATCAGGTTAATGTTTCCATGGAGATTTAAAATTTATTCTTGGTGTAAGTGGTATATTATTATTTAACAACATCCACGTGGTTTGTACTATAATTGTTATTGTACATGTAATAGAAGTCAGGACAGTCAGGTAACTATCTAACGTTAAAATAGCCTTGAAATTTTGATTTGTTTGACGGTTTCAGGTAAAACTATTTACACAGCAACGGATGAGCGAAAACAGTGGGTGAAAGAATTTTTACTCACTCACAATATTACTTATGAATATGAATGTTAACATTACAATCATTAAAAATCAGGTGATTAATACTAGGAAATAATTTTTCACCGACTCTTGGGGTCCAACTTTCAAGCGAATTTTATTGCTGGTGCTGCTGCTACTATTACCCGTAATAATTTGTTTCCCTGTCTCAATTTTATTTGTCACCGACTCGTCTATATAGCTCTCAGCAATGGATGAGCAACGCTATTTGTCTTTTAAGGGTTAGGTTATCAGAAAAAGACATCGCCAATAGTGTTGCCGATGTCCTGTACATAGGTCGACATCTTTGAGTTGCAGGTAGCATGCTACTAATCTAGGTAACTTTGATAAAGTATTTATACCCACTGGTAGAATTGTACATTTCCCTGATCACTAATTCAAGGAAAATCTTCGATCTCCAAGAGTTTTAGGACGCGACGCTGCATATTTTCGATATATCGCTAAACAATTACAATTATTTTCTCCAGCATCAGCCACAACAAAAAAACAGGGTTTATCATTTTTGGGTTAAATAATATTGTCAACTAATATAAATTCTTTATCTTCAATATCAGTGGTTTTAAGATTGACCACAACCATCTTCATTAGCTAGGAAATCCTGAGATTTTAAACCTACAAAATTACATATATGATTACGACCAGTAAATTAAATACGAAACTTACTTGCTTATAGCGTTTTTTCTTCAAATTGCAAATAATATTGTCATATACAAACGTTTCAAACGAATGTAGTATTAATGACTACAGCATTATGGTGCAATTTTCTTTACACTCCTTGCTTACCTGCATAAACCCAGACCAATAAAGCAGAAGTTCCACAACATTTTTTTCGTATTTCAATATATAAATAATACGTTTGTTCAATAACGTCAATTTAAAATTACAAACATAAGGATATACTGCATTTATCTTACTTGTTGTGTTCTGTTTAGATAATTACGTAATTAAGGGAAATTAGGCCTATCAACAAACGTATTATATATTGAAATACGAAACAAATTTTGTAGAACTTCTCCTTTATTGGTCTGGGTTTATGCAGGTAAGCAAGGAGTGTAAAGAAAATTGTATCATAAATACTAGTTTCGCTTGAAACGTTTGTATATGACACTAATTCTTATTATTTGCAAGTTAGACTCATTTTACCATTGGCTACAGCAATTTCAAGGAGTTCCCTATCCGTAGTAATTTAAAAAAAAAACTATATGTCTATTTTTTCAAAAACAAATAGAGTGGATTTAAGCATCGAAAATGTAAGGAAGGGACATTTACGTTTCTGTCCTCCATTCACGACCGAAATTTTTCCAACTCCTTGACGTACCTGTTTTTAGATTTTTACGGAACTAGTTTAAATGTGGCTGCATTAGCTTTTTCCAAAATGTCACCGTTTTCTTCCTCCCATTTTCTCTAAGGGAAAATTCTTGCACACACTTTTCTGAGAAAAAATTACAATTTGTTGACAAATTATAATCCTAAATTTTTTGTGATTATAAAAATTAAAATTTATTTTAACTATATTTAATTTTAATGATAAACTCAATAGCTCAGTTGTGTGTCATTCCATATTCGACTTCGTCTCGTGTGTAAATCTCGACAGACGCGTGAGTGTTTTTTTTTAGTTTCTACACCCGCACTGTAATATACGAAGGCGCAGAAGGGTCACATAAAAAACTTTTTCTCAGGAATTGTATTTCTTTTTACAAATGCATATATTTTTCCTACAATTTTAAGATATTTATTTACAATAAATTGCAAGTTTTAACTTACAATTGTAACATTTATTTTTACAAATGCAAGATTTTTTTCTTACAAATGTAAAATTTGTACGTTACAAATGCAACGAGGCGGTGGAATGTATCAGTGCGAGCTTGTGGTTACATTATTAAGTGTTAGTGTAGAAAATAGGTGGGTATCAATAGCTCACTTTTTTGTTGGATACGGTTATTGGAACCAACATTGATGAAACAAGGCAAAAAACGCCTTTTTAACGTAATTTCAAATTCATAGCTGTCTTTCAATTGAAAAAAATTGCGCGACAATGGTATCAATGGATGAATTTAATTGAAATAGTGCCTATTTCATTTACCATACTAACTGACCCTCTCTCTCTCTCTCTCTCTCTCTCTCTCTCTCTCTCTCAGGTGCAATAAAATGGATCTGAAAGAATTTCTCCGAAATCGCGAAATCGCAAAGACCTTGATGACGAAAAGGTAGGTTATCTTACAAATAATTAGGACGATTTGCACTTAAGCTTAATGTGATTAAATTAGTCAAACATGTAAAAAGAAACGTAATCACACAATACCTACAGACAATGGCCAGTAAGCCTATTAAATCCAACTTCACGGTAGAAACACTATCAAAGTTATTAACACGTATGCTACAGCGGTCCTTACTTATTCATTTGGAATAATAAAGTGGACCAATACAGATTTTGAACAGATACAGAGAAACACACGTACATTACTCACTAAACACTGAATACATCATCCACACGGACTTTACCTTCCTCGTTCACGAGGAGATTGAGGCTTAACATAGTAACATACATAACCTTCTTACACCAAACACAAACTACAAGAATACTTTTATAACAAATTTCACTTTCAACTCTACACAAAGCAGTGATACATGCAGATAAATCATACACGCCCTTAAATATAAGTATTCTCATGCACCACACATGTTACAGAAAGTACGTTACAAACACCAAACACTTCAATAACCACTCATGTGACACATCTTACTCATTCACAAACACCCAAATGTAAACAAAAAATACATTCCCACACCTTTAACACAAAATACAAACAATACATTTTTTTGTGTATACCTACATACCGCATTTGTTTATTTGAAAAAATTTTATACCTAGATGATATATTAGTAATCTGTCTTTCTCAATTAGACAGTTAACTTCGACATTTATAATATTATTGAAATATACATTAAGTACAAGTTTTTAATCCTCTTAGATTTACATGCTTTTTAATTTTTAGATAGACGCATCAGTTCTTGCCGTTATGCCGTTTGATTCAATTCTCTTCTTTTTTTCCAAAAATTGGAGATCAGATTGCCGTGAGAGAATTTATCAGACAAGGAACTAAAAGAACAAATAAAAACATTTTAATTGAGAAACTTAAAAAAAAAAACTTTTGAAAAAAGATAAGACGAGGTTAGTGGTTACACCTTAACCTTCCATTATTGGAACTGGTACTTCACTTATTTTATAACCTGTATTCGTTATAGACAGAGACTTAGATATACAACTGTGGGATTATAAGCATTATCCTGTCACAGAAGAGTATACAGTTGAACAAATGTTTGCAAGTACAGGATTTTGCAGATTAAAGTTCTACATTTCATCTAGCAAAAAAAAGGCAGTCGAACCGATGTCCACGTAATCAACTAGTAATAACGTAGACAATGAGATTGAATCAGACCTACCTTTGTCAATTCCTGCACCCGCTAATTGATTTAACTTTTGAAGGAATTGTAAATGATGCTATAGATTTACCAACTTATCAGTGGCTAAATCCTTCAAGATATAATTCCTGCTGATATACTAGATCAACTATAGGTACATGAATTGCAAACCAACATCCTAGTCGGTCTTATCCATACTCACTTTAATTGATAACGAATTGAGTTCCGAATCAACCGTTATGTTATACGGGAATCAGAGTTACAAAAGCTTGCTACATTTCTAACACTTTTAATACCACGACAGGTCTTGGACGCACACCTATTGGTAGAACATATGGTTGTATTTTATAATTGCCCAACACATACAACAATTTTCCAGAATTCCGGACTGGAATGAATAATGTGTTAGATTCTAAAATTGGGTTATGGATATTGTTTAAAGTACTTTTACTGTCGATGGTACTGTAATTAGTTAATATCTCCCTTTATACAAATCAAATAATTGAAACATAATGACGGAACGACCAGTCGGTGATATGCTGTTTCTCGATCCCCTGATCTTGTGTGAATTCCACTCATTTGCTACTTTGTCTAGTTCGTCGTAAAAAAAAAATATATTTAGTTTAGGACAAATTGTGTTTCGATTTTGGCATCAAATGACTCAATGAATAAATGAAAATAAATAAGGCACTACATTATTATATCACTCACCTGAATAATTTCCAAAAAGCAAAACTGAATAAGTGAGTTATCCAAAAGAGGCGTTAAAGAATCCTTCGTTCTTTAAAGATTGGAACAAATTTATCCAAAATTGTGCGTTGATTTTCCTCAAAATACACCACCAAGATTCTACTCTTTGGTTAGCGGTTCTCTTGCCATATAAGAAAGTAGGCCTTCGAGAGTTGCTTCACAATTCTTTCAAAGCAATTTGTATTTCTTCCGTCGTTTTGGTTTCTGTGCCCATGTCAGCTCGACTAGTTCTTGGACATCCACCTAATTTCTTAATAGCGTTTAGATAATAACCAGCAATGACTTTTGGATTACTAGATGTTTGCCACACACGTGACCAAACGATGTATCCCGAAAATCCGCCAATGCATCTATTAATGCATATTCCAAAAGGTTTAAGCTTATCGTATGAATCAACGTGCCATAGATAATTTGGCCCTTTATTAAAATACAGTCTTCTCCTGAGTCGCTTCCTTTTCCTGATTTCAACACCATTCGGATCTAAATATTTCAATAAATTCCTTACGTCATAAATGTTAGTGTAATTTCTTCGTCTACATAAACCCAAACTGCAAAGAATACGCTTCAACGTCCTACGTCTAAGAAATATATCATGCTTTAGACGAACGAAATCCAAAACCTCTTATTGTTCCAAACCGCCTCGAAAATATTTTTTAATCTTTTTCTTTACTATGTTCATATCTGTAAAGAGACACGACATTGGATTATCTCACAAACTCTGTTCAATAAATGTTATACGACGATTCAAAAATATGTATAATATTTTGGTGTATCGCAGCAACGATGTCATGTACAATAAGTACCTTTACAAATTCATACAAACTTACGTTAAAAGGTGTTATTTGCCTTGTTTCAAAAACGTTTATTCCAATAGCCGTATACAGTGCTAGTCGAAAGTCCCCTCCCCCCCTTCTATCTTTTGAACGGTTTTAATTATACTAATGAAATTTGGAGGATGAATATAAACGGATATAAGCTTCTCAACTAGTCATGACAAGTGACGTAATAGTCATATATGACGTCACAGGGCCATAGTGACCAATAATTTTAAATAGTACCTTATGGCAAGTGACATCTCGTTTGAAAAGTATTAAATTTACCTATTCAGTCATACTAATTTTGTTAGGGTTTAGGTTGATTTTGATAGAAAAATTAAATAAATACTAAAATTATAGTTTGGCATTTAATTAATCAAGATTCAAGGACCGATTCTTATAGTAAATGTTGGAAATGTGCTCCACTTAATTCCTGACAGTAATGCATCCTATTGCTAAACTCTTGTCGTACTAGTTCAAATGTGTCTGCGGAAATTGCTCTACATTCTGCAACAATTCTTTGTTTCAAAATGTGCATACTGCCAGGTGCTGTAGCGTAAACCTTAGATTTTAAGTACCTCCACAGAAAAAAATCTAATGGTGTCAGGTCTGGTGACCGAGCTGGCCATTCTATCGGACCTCGTCGTCCAATCCATCTGCCACGATATTCTTCATCCAAGTAACGTCTTACTGCACCATAATTGTGTGCAGGAGCACCATCTTGTTGGAACGTTATTTCCAAGTTGCCGAATTAATCCAAAATTTCAAGAATTAACGGTTCAATTGCGTTTTGTAACATCTCTAGATACACTTCACCGGTTAAGTTAGCATTGAGAAAAACAGGTCCAACTATATGGTTTCCCAAAATACCTGCCCAAACATTTACTTTTTCTGGAAATTGAGTATGTTTTTCACGAAAGATTTGAGGATTTGTGCCACTCCAATATCTCACATTTTGTGTGTTAACGTTGTTTCCATTGAGGAAGAAAGTACTTTCGTCACTAAAACAAATTGAATTTATGTAGTCTGGGTGTTGGATAATTTGATTAGACATATCTTCACAGAATTCTAATCTTCGGTCGGGGTCATCATCTGAAAGTTGGTGCATCATTTTTAATTTGTATGGATGAAATTTGTTTTTAGCCAACATCCTATGTACTGTCCTTTGACTGACTTTACAGATAGACGCAACTTGGGCTGTAGAAGAAGTAGGATGTACTACCATTTCTGCAATTATGTCGATTTTTTTGTCGTCACTAATTGTTAGTCGACCAGATCGTTTGACATCTTGAACACTACCGGTTGCTTCAAATTTCTGAAGAGGTTCCCTCAAATAAGTCCTCGATATAGGGCGATCGGGGTACCTCTCATTAAAAAGACGTTCCGCTGCATGGAAATTGTTTCTACATTCACCAATTATTAAGATAGCTGCTACTTTGTCGGCTACCGTACGTACCATTTTGTCTATGTAGACACTTAAACGTCGCGTTAAAGAATAATTAAACTGAATAGTCAAGGTATAAAAACATATCAAAGTAAAAACAACCAGAGAATTAAAAAACGTCAACTTTTTTGACAATTAACCAGAGGCAGACTTTACAATCTTGATTAATTAAATGCCAAACTATAATTTTAGTGTTTATTTAATTTTTCTATCAAAATCAACCTAAACCCTAACAAAATTAGTATGACTGAATAGGTAATTTTAATACCTTTCAAACGAGATGTCACTTGCCATAAGGTACTATTTAAAATTATTGGTCACTGTGGCCCTGTGACGTCATATATGACTATTACGTCACTTGTCATGACAAGTTGAGAAGCTTATATCTGTTTATATTCACCCTCCAAATTTCATTAGTATAAGTAAAACCGTTCAAAAGATACAAGGGGCGGAGGGGACTTTTGACTAGCACTGTATAATAAAAGTTAACTATTGATACTCACCTATTTTCTACATTAATACACCCACAAACTCGCACTGATACGATCCACCGGCCCATTGTATTTGTAACGAACAAATTTTACATTTGAAAGAAATAAATCTTGCATTTGTAAAAAAAATGTTACAATGGTAAGTTAAAACTTGCAATTGTAAGTATAGTATATTAAAGTATAAGTGGATAAAAAGGTCTTTAAAACACGCGCTAAATAGAGTAAGTGTTTTAAAGACCAGTTATCCACGAATACTTTACGTTATTTTTTTTTATTGGTGCACCTTGAAATCATAAATACTAGTATTATTACTACAAAAAAATGGAAATAAGAACTAATAATGTAAAATATGTAAATAAAAATTAATATATTTAACAATTCTATCTGTACTTTCTATTTTCATTTATAAAATTAAAAGTGTTAAATAATGTTTAAATAAAGGTTTCGAATTTGTTAGTAACATTTTATTTGACGTTACAAGGTGCTCTTGTCAGATCAATAAACAAAAAATTGTCATTTAGACTTCACGTTTCTTGAGTTGTTGATGTTGCCATGATAACTTTAAAAACGCGCGGTTTTGAAAGTTCGATTAAACACGCTCAGGTGTGTTTTAAATAGGTAAAATGGGGCACCAATAAAAAAATATCTTACAGTTGTAGGAAAAATATATGCATTTGTAAAAAGAAAATGTACAATTCCTAAGAAAAAAGTTTTTTATGTGGCCCTTCTACGCCTTCGTAGTAACATACTATTATATTCAGAAATTATTTGCTAGGGTTATCGTGAATATTCATGTTTTGTTTTATATTCATATCTCTCACGTTTTGAATGACGACGATATGTTTTCTAGACTTGATGGATACTCGAGAACAAATTCCTAAGGACGCCATAAGTAATTGTAAACTTATATATTGTATGCCAAAATGTAAGCAGTAAGTACAATTAGGGTTGGCAAAACTTGAGGTGGACGTTAAAATATCGAAATGACTCGTAATTACTTTCATTAACATTGAATCATTTCACTTTAATTCATTAAGCGTTAAAATAACATGTTTTCTCTATTTAGGTAATGTTTTTTTTTGCTCATGCTTGCATTAGTTTTTATCACAACCATCTAGTTTACGCCTTATGTGGATATTTACGAGATTAATTAGTACTTAGTACCACACATTCGTTATGCTGACAACGTACTGTTCAAGCAAATTATCTGCATTAACTTTCTATGCAATTTAAACAAACCTACGGATTAACATCATTTAAATGGATAAATTGCAATTTTAAACCCACCCAAGTTGACTTTCTGAATTAAATTTGTAAGAAATTGTGATTTTTCTTATGATACCTATGTAACGAGTGTAAAGTTAAAATTAACATTAATGTAAGATCCAATTAACTAATTATTAGAATAAAATAAGATTAAGCCTTTCATTGATATATCAGAATTCATCGCTAGATTATGCAATGTAAAGATTAGAATTATGCATTAGGTGACTGCATACATGTATATTGGCACGTATGCTTGATAGTCAGTTGTACTTTTTCAAGTATCAGTTGATTACTTACATTTACTTAGCAGTGAACATTTAGTATCAAGTAAGTAATTCTTGATCTTCTACAATATGCAAATGTAAATATTTCCCTAATATCTAATAAAAAAGATAAATTGTGACTAGGTATCTTATTCAATAAGAACGTTTAGATTACTTAACACTGTAAGTATATATCATTGTATATTACTGCTTATTATTATTTTTGAACATGTATAGATTAAAATAATTTTTTGATAATTTTCATTCATGTAATTGATATTTTATTATCTTTAAATCCAATTATAATACTAATTATTATCTACATTGTGTTTTACATTTAAAGTAGGTTGAATTTATAATTTCATAACCATCAGTAGCTGACCGATGTAATTGCAACAAAATAAATTATAAGAACGATTTTTATTATCAAATTTAATTTTACGGGAGTTTATGTATGAGCAACTTCTTTTTTTTTGTAATTTCTTAATTTTGCTTTCAAATTTAGGTGATCTCAACGAAGTATGGGTTAAAATTATTTGGTGTGACTACAGAACATGGTGAGTGGCCCGTAAAGTTTATGAAAATTTGCAAATAATTTTGAATTTTGGAAATGGATTGATGCCTTCGCAAATCTCTATACATTTCTCTGTGCATTTTAAATGAATATACAGGGTTAATTACGCTATTCGACTCGAAGTATTATAGCTAAAGTATTTTGTTTTAAAAAGTTTTATTTTATGAATCGGTAGGGACCTATTGGTGCTACATTTTAAAATGATTTTCATGTTATACAAGGTATGCCAAAAACACGAAAAGTATGAATGTTGCTATTTTTTAAATGGAACACCCTGTATATTATTTTATTTTCAGTTTCTATGATGAAAATAAATGCAAGTTTTATTAAGGCTTAACCTACCTAAACCTTATGGTTTTTGAAATACTTAATATTTTGTGAAAATGTAGTAACCAATTTAATGCTTAAATTCTCAACTTTTTTATTTGCATCCAAATTAAGACTGGAGCCTACTAACTGATCAAGTTTTATGTCGTCCGTGTGAAACATGTACTAATTTATACAAGGTGTCTTAAAATTAAGGGTCAATAATTACAATCTTTGAACGGTAGTAACTTATTTATCTTAAATAGGACACCCTGTATTTTACGGCAACAGCAGATGTAAAATTTAATTGTCTATCGAATAGTATTACATATTCCTATGGCTAAAATGTAGTGCCAATCCATTCATAAAATAAAACTTTTTTAAAATCAAATAGCGTGGGTAACCCTGTATATTGCTTTTTAAAATTTGGTTTCTAATGTGAATTATTTTGCACTTTTTATTCAACACTTGCAAAGTTTACATGGTCTGACGTATTCTCACCAAGAAAAAGATAAAGACAAGCCGCAAGCTTAAGTGTGTTGGATGTAAATGTAACGTCTGTCATTACACTAAATAAAATTAATTTACAGAGTTTAAAAACACATGTGAAAAACTTTTGGGAGTTACTCAAAACAGGTTAGGTCAAAAGTTAT
This sequence comes from Vesta saturnalis, assembly GCA_036346205.1. NCBI lineage: Eukaryota > Metazoa > Arthropoda > Insecta > Coleoptera > Lampyridae > Vesta > Vesta saturnalis. The sequence goes on along the minus strand of JARFJB010000567.1, from coordinate 219,320 downwards.
CTATTACCTATTGCGTTTTGCAATAAAAAAAATAAAATGTAAAATATTTCATTTCAGGAAAAGGCAGTTTATTAGACTCTTCTTTAGAAAAAAATTTAGTTAGCCACTGTCAAATAAAAATTTTATTTTCTGTTAATGTTCATCAATTTTTTCTTGAAAATCAAACGATTACAAGCATTTTTTAATCCCCGGCGAAAAAACAGGGGTGTTACAAGTTTAACGTGTATATCAGTCTGTGGCATCGTAGCCCATAATGGAGAACCGATTTTGATTTAGTTTTTTTTTTCTTTGAAAAGTGAGTTGATCAAGAGCGTTCTTTGCTATGATTCAAGAAAATATGTTCAGCCGTTTGAAGATTATCAGTAGACATGTTACCAGCTAAGAAGTACATAATGACTCATCAAAATCTGACCGAGAGCCGATGATCAGTGGCGTAGGGATTTTATTGTAATATTGAGGTACTTCTGTATTATAATTGAAAATTAAAAGAAAAAAAACCGTAAAATAGTATTAATAAAATTAATATTATAAAATACTAAAATATGCTGCTAACCTTTGATTACTGGTGTGCCTAAATTTAACGACTAAAAACGAACAAAATAAAGGTGTATAAAATTGACTAATCTAGTATATTTACATTTATTTTTCTACACTAATACATAATAGTACTATAACTGAATCGAAATAGTAACACCATTTTCAGCTTCGTTCTTGAAAAATTCAAACGCATTGAAAATTATCTCACGTGCCTGACTGTGGATTATTTTACCCCGCACACCAATTTTCTTTCTCCCAGCCATATTGTGGAAATAAGATAAAAACGTAGAAAACTATAAACTGCAGGGTTAAAAGGTTGCAGTCGTTACAAAATAAATGTTACCTTTAGCAAGCAGATATATTTAAAACATTTTTCTGCAAAGAACAGTTTTTTTCTTAACACAAGAGAGCACACTATGAAATAATAATCTAATAACGTTATAACTTATAAGCAAACAAAGAGCGAGGTTAAGTTATGCATAACAACGCGTGCGAAATGCTGACTAGGTATACCAAACTCCCAAAACATTTCAATATAGATCGGTCCATACCAAAAGTCGTCTCTGCTTATTGTGTACTTTTTACCTGGTAACTAGTCTACTTTTCTAGTTGACGAAAGGTTTTTTACTTTTTAAAATGTTATATAAGTAAATAAATATAAGCTTTACCTTCTTACAATCTCAGTAACAATTACAAATTTACAACTATAAAATTTTGTTAAAGCCCACCAGTATGACTTAGCTTTCCTGGTGTTCAGAGGCGAGAACGCCACGACAGACCAACGCCCAACCAGTTTCGTCATTATCGATTGACGATATGGGAGAGTTACGAGTAGCGCCATCTGTATCCCACCCTATCAAACTGTTATATATTAATGTATATAAGAAAAATAAGAAAATTAATTTCCCAAAAAGGAAGGATATTAATATTTGGTTTTTAAAAAAATTGTTAAAATAAGCCCACCAGTATGACTTAGCTTTCTTGGTGTTCAGAGCCTTATTTTTCTTATATACATTAGTATATACCAGTTTCAGAGGTCCCACTCACGGGATACAGATGGCGCTACTCGTAACTCTCACATATCTTCTTCTATTGTGGCCATCTTATATACGTTCAGAGTCGAGATATTCCATACCGAGCTGGTATAGTAGTGGTGACGTTATCGTCTACTTTGTATGAGGTTTTTTCGAGGCACATGTAGCGGCATGGTCACTCCGTATATGCACGCGGCTACTTAGGTGAATGCTGGGGTAGTATTTTCCCCCTCGGAACCCTAACTCCGTTCTTTCCGATCCTATCCTGACCACACCCATCCTTTAATCCAACCATGCATATATACGTAATGTATGTATGCATGCATGCTGGCTGAAGGAGCTCGGAAAGTTTGAGCAGCCCGCCCTCCCCCTTGCGGAGGGAATTACGTGGCCCTTTCCCAGATATTCCATGACAGATCTACCCGCTCCTGATGAGTCACAATAATGACGAAACTGGTCATGCGGTGGACTGTCATGGCGTTCTCGCCTCTGAACACCAAGAAAGCTAAGTCATACTGGTGGGCTTATTTAACAATTTTGTTAAAAACCAAATTCAATATGCATTCTTTATGATAAATTAATTTTCTTATTTTTATTATATACATTATTAACAATTATAATTTTAAAATGAATACTTTATTAAGTTAACATACCTTATTAATACACAGACACTAATTAATTTATTCAATTGATTGTGGGAATGCAGCAATTCTAATTTCGTTCGAGTATTCGAAGGTGTTTGACGTCGTAAATCATAAATTGTTAGGTGCCAAGTTACGATATTATGGTTTAGATGACAAAGCAGTGGTTCTTTTCTAAGCAACAGATCTCAAAAAGGATCTCAAAGTGTCTGTATCGGAAGTGACATATCTTCTACATAATGGTTTATCTTCTACAATAATGGTTCCATCCGGAGTCCCACAGGGGTCAATTTTTGGGACCTATATTATTTTTAGTGTATGTATTTGATTTGCATAAATCGTTGAAATCATGTGAACTTCATGCGTATGCTGATGACTCAATTAATACTAAATTTCCATCCAAATGAGTATTCTAGTGCTTCCAACAAAATTAATCGCGATGTTAAAGCCGTAGCAAATTTTAGTGATAAACACCAGTTAACTTTAAATAATAATAAAACAGTAATGTTATTGCTTTGTGCTAAAACTAAATATTCATTATTAACTGAAAACATGAAAATTATTTTAAACGGTGTTTCCTTACCTTTTATGCAGAAAATTAAAAATTTAAGTTTAGTTCTAGATCGTAAACTAAATTTTAGTGGCCTGTATGTTATGTGATCAAAATATGAATCTTCGATTATTATATACAAATAAGTCAATAATTAAGTTAAAAAAAAATTATGTGAAATATTAATTTTTCCCATTTATGTATATTGTTTAACTGTTTATTACCCATTTTTAAACTCCATAACCAGAAACAGGCTTCAACATTTACCAAGTACATGCTGCAGATTTATCTATGGTCTACGTAAATTTGGCCATATCAACGAATTCATGCAAGATTTAAATTGGCTTTCTGTTAAAAACTGTTGGAAATTTCGTTTCTTGAATTTTGTACATAGAATTGTTAAAACGAATACTCCTGCATATTTACGCCGCAACTTAATTGGTAGAAATGAAATTCACGCTAAAAATATTAGATATGTAAATAATTTGACCATACCTGCACATCGCACAACATTGTTTGAATGTGGATTTACCTGCAATGCGACAAAGATGTATAACACCCTTGATATGGTTGTTAAAAATTATTCCCTAAATAATTTTCGGAAAAACCTGTGCGCTATGATTGACTGTTAGAAATTTGATCATTTTCTTTACATTGTACATTTGATAAATGCTCATAGTAACACATGCCGTTATTTTCTTGGTGTTTCTTTATTATTCAGTTATTATTATTAGAGCTCGGATTTATATGCATAAAATTAGTTAAAATATGCGCATATATACAGGGTGTCCAGTTTAAGATGAAATGCATGGGGATATTGGAAACCGTTAGAGATACGAAGATGGTTAAATGGAGAAAAAGTTGCGTCATTATATGCCCAAGAAGTAACCATGGTTACATGTCAAAAAATCCCTTCCATTTACTAGACACAGGGTGATAACTGAAAATATGCGTTTTCTAAAAATTGCTATATCTTGTTTCTTGCAAGAGATACATCCACGATTTTTGCAAGATGGGGGTAACAAGTAGCGAGGATTTCAAAATGATTTTGAAAAAATCTAGGCCTACTAGATTTTGAGATAATGCACGCAACTTTCGATTTTCTTATGGACGCCATATTGGATTTTTGCATTTTGAATTCTTCATAAAAATGCTTTTCAACCATATATCATATGTTTATAATCTGCCAATGAGAAAGTGTCAAATTACACAATTAAATTTATATCAAAGCAACCTTGACATATTATGTATTTTAATTAAATGAAAATTAATCTACAAATTAAACTAACTATTGAGAACAATATTATTGATTATTAACATAAATCATAATAATAAAAGTGACAAAAAACAACAAAAAATAAAATTTAATATTATACTGAATTTTACTATTAATTAATCAAATGCTCGAATAAACCTCCATTCTCTTGCAATAATTAAAGAGATGGTTGATTGGCAAAGGCCTAGATTGATATAAATTTAATTGTGTAATTTGACACTTTCTCATTGGCAGATTATAAACATCTGATATATGGTTGAAAAGCATTTTTTATGAAGAATTCAAAAATGCGCGATGATAAGGAACTCTTGTGATGCAGTGCTAACTCGATGCAGATGGTGTTTGCAGGAGAATGAAGGTTTATTCGAGCATTTGATTAATTAATAGTAAAATTCAGTATAAGATTAAATTTTATTTTTTGTTGTTTTTTGTCATTTTTATTATTATGATTTATGTTAATAATCAATAATATTGTTCTCAATAGTTAGTTTAATTTGTAGATTAATTTTCATTTAATTAAAATACATAATATGTCAAGGTTGCTTTGATATAAATTTAATTGTGTAATTTGACACTTTCTCATTGGCAGATTATAAACATATGATATATGGTTGAAAAGCATTTTTATGAAGAATTCAAAATGCAAAAATCCAATATGGCGTCCATAAGAAAATCGAAAGTTGCGTGCATTATCTCAAAATCTAGTAGGCCTAGATTTTTTCAAAATCATTTTGAAATCCTCGCTACTTGTTACCCCATCTTGCAAAAATCGTGGATGTATCTCTTGCAAGAAACAAGATATAGCGATTTTAGAAAACGCATATTTTCAGTTATCACCCTGTGTCTAGTAAATGGAAGGAATTTTTTGACATGTAACCATGGTTACTTCTTGGGCATATAATGACGCAACTTTTTCTCCATTTAACCATCTTCGTATCTCTAACGGTTTCCAATATCCCCATGCATTTCATCTTAAACTGGACACCCTGTATATATATATATATATATATATATATATATATATATCTAAAATCTTTAAAATATGCATTTGATTCTGTAAAATATGCACAAAAATATGCAGCATACGCACTAAATTTTACACACAATAATAAACAAAATATTTTTATACATTTATTTTTAAAATAATACGTATACAACTCAGGGATTAAGAATGGAACACCCCAAAAAGAAATGTCGGCAAATAACCACAATAATGCTTAATAACCCTTAAGCGGAAAATCCCTTAATCCGCTTGAAATATTTCTGAGCAAGTTAGTCAAGATAACAATGGAAGGAATTAGTGATGGAAATAATCGAGACATTTCCATAATCGATTATTTTATTACTATTTTTTATTAATCCAGATGTTTTAATCATCGACTAATATTAGTAGTTACTAATTAGTAGTTAGAAAATTTCTAAACTAAAGGATCATAAAAAAAGCTACTAGATAAATGAAAAGTACTGAAACGAGCTTTTCCCCCGCAAAATTTCACGGTAAACATATGATTTGAAATTGTTTCTTTGAAAACAAACTTAAAATGTTCAAGTCGGTGCTAAACTTTTGCAAAATTGAAATCAAATTTGTAAAAAAATTAAAACCTTAAAATCAAATTCTGGCCCCGTTATTTCTTTCTACACAAATTTACCTTCATATCAAAAAAAAAAAAAAAATCGTCGAAATCCGTCAAGCAGTTGTCTCGCAATCTGCGTGGACTAAATGACGCGATTATTTTAATATATAGGATTATATAATTTCATTTTCATTTCATTGCTTGAGTAGGTTAAAAAAACATCTTTAAACTTTTGATATAAGCATTACGCATATTGCAATTGCTTAGTAACATTAAAGTATCCAGTCTATTCACCCATTCATAGAAATAATCTCATTAAATTTCTATTTGGAATTTGGATAACAAATGTAATTAGTCAAACGAACAATAATAGTAACTTATATTGGCAATGGTCCTCAGAACAATAACCTATTGAAAATTTGAAACTGAAAGATTTATTTCATTCTACCTTAATGAGCTTCCTGTAGATAAATATGCAAGTATGCACATAATTTAATATAATTCCATTGAATCTCCAAAATGGGAAGAAAAAAAAACGGCGAAAAACTTCACGAATGTATAGAATAAATGTACTTGTTCATTATAAAAAAAATTTAAATTGAAAAAATATGCAATAAAATGCAGGCAATGAGTGAAGTATGCAAAATATGCACAACATCACGTAAATATGCAAAATATGCAAAATAAAGTTGGTGTCAATCGAATTTAAATTATGCGATTCGTGTATAAACAAAATATTTTTGATGGCTTATTTATATTATAGAATATGCATTTTGCACATAATCCGAGCTCTAATTATTATGATTATATTTATGTTTTTTTTCTCTTATGTTTTTCTTTTAATTACACGAGGTCAAGTGGTGGAATAGCTCTAAGCTAAACTTCGCCTCATCTCTGTGATTTATATTATCTGTTATCGTAACAATTGACTGTTTTATAATATTTAGTACTTATTAAATTTTTTCTTTTATAATGCTTATATATTTCAATAAAAACGATTATTATTATTAATTCAATCGTAATTTAGAAAAATAAAAATAATTTTTTAGTACGCATGTATTATAAATGACCATTAAAACACGCTGGAGCGAGCGTAAATCGACAATTATAGCACGGCGTGCTTTTGCTTTATAGTTTGTTTACTAGGAAACAGTAATATTAATCTGACAATTATAAACATCAAAATTTATAATATACCAAATTTTACTATTTTCATAATGTATGCTAGCATCAAAGGTTCAGTTACAGTCGTAGAGTCTTTTTCACTGATCCAAGCTTTCAACTTTTGGTACTCCTTAATGTACGTGTCTCTTGATTTATAAAAAATCTCCATGCCAACGAAACCAACCATTTCTCAAGAAAACAAAGACCTTCTGTCTACATTAACGACGGAATAACTGAACGAAGTAGCAGCCAAATAGTGTCCGATTTCTTGATTCCTACATTATGCTCAACTACTGACGAAGAACTGCTGGAGAAGGAATTTGAAGGCAAGGCAGTGTCATTATTCAGCTACAATCAATTTCTAGCAAAGATTGTAAACTTGACGGTGAAGAGAAATGTTTGCCACTTTCTGAGTATACAGGGTTATGGCCAAAAGTTTTATTCCCCCATCATGTTCATTTATTAATAGATAATGGACCAGGTCATTATCAGATTAAAAATCAGATGTACCCTAAAGACAAATCAGGAGGTAAGTTTTCTGACACGTATGTTAGTAGAATTTTACATAATAATGAAAAATTTAAACGAGAATGGTTATATTTTAAAGAAAAGTATTCTGTATATTGTTTTTATTGCAAAATCTTTAATGTTGCAAATTCTGGGAAATCTACAAAATTAAGTGACGATAATGGGTTTAATGATTGGGATCATTTAAGTGAACATTTAAGTTACCACGAAAAACGTAAGTCATATTTCCAGAATTTGATGCAATGGGAAAATCTCTTAAATCGAATGAAAAAGAATAAAACTATAGATTCTTAAGCACAAAAGATATTCAATAAAGAAACAAAATATTGGCATGTCGTTATGGGGCGCATTTTTTTTCGGTTCAATTTTTGGTTGAACAGAAACTTAGCCGTTCATATAATAAATTATATGAAAAAAATAATCAAATGTATCGAAATGATCGCAAAATTCGATCCTATTATGTCTGAACATTTCAACCGGTCTCAAATGAAAGCGCACAAAAATTTGACCATTACCTTGGGAGCATAATCCAAAACGAAATTATAACTTTATTAGGAAGTAACGTTAGATCTAAAATTTTAAACATGGCGAAAAAATCTGAATATTTTTCTATCATCCTCGACTGTACAACCGATGTCAGCCACCGAGAACAGATTTCAGTATGTATCAGATTCGTCAGTTTAAACGACTCGGGAATTAGTATTGAAGAAGACTTCCTAACTGCTTGTTCTGTTACTGATGTTACCGGTGAAGGTTTAACACATTTTTTGTTATCAACGTTAGAAAATTATGTATTAGATATTTTTAAATTACGTAGTCAAGACTACGACAACGGGGCAAACATGAAGGGTAAGCATAATGGTTTACCAACAAAAATCAATCTAAGAGCATTCTCTTTGTACCCTGTTGTAACCATAGTTTGAACCTTGTCGTTAACGATGGTGCAAAGTCAAATATATTATTTATAAATTTATTTTCTATAGTTCAAGAACTTTATAAATTTTTCTCTGCTTCAACCCATCGATGGGCGATTTGGAAAAAACGTATATCAAATTTGCCTTTAGTCAGATACCAGATGGTCGAGCCAAATTGATGCTATAACATCTCTAAGGTATCAACTAAGCGAAATATACGATGCTCTTTTTGAAATTACTTCTGTACAAAATTTTGGTAATGCTGTAAAGAATGTAGCTATGGCACTTGCTAAAAAGTTAAAAAAAATTAAATTTGTATACCGTGATGATTTTATGGTTTAATATATTGAGCAAAGTTAATACAGTGCCCAATCTCAAAATTTTAAGATTGTGCAAGCGTGTGCTACTGTAAGTAATTTAATTGATTTTTTAAAAAACTGTCGTTCAGATAACAGTTTTAATGAAGCTAGATGAAGGCGTTTTAAGACCTCGAAAAGTTACAAAACAACTTAGTTACGAAAGTGGCGATGAACCAATACAAAATGAAGAATTAAAATTTAAAGTACATTTTTTTTTAATTTGATAGATATTACTACAACGATAGATTCGAACTATTATCTATCTGCCCATGCAGCAATTTTCCAATTTGTATGGAATATTTCGGAATTTAACAGTCACTCTGAATCGGAAGAGTTTTGTACAACACTTGAGAGTATATTAAGTGATAAAAATCGAAATTAATTTTGATATAAATGGGATAGAACTTATGCAAGAATTACAGTTCTTGCAAAATTTTCAGAAAAGTGTCACTTATTCGTCAATTACTACCCTAAATTACATTGTAACCAATAATTTACATTATTCTTACCCAAACATTTTTGTGGCATTACGAATTTTATTGACAATGCCAGTTTCCATAGCTACACCGGAAAGATCGTTTTCCAAATTAAAAATCATTAAAAACTATTTACGTTCTACTATGGTAGAAGACCGATTGAAAAATCTTGGCATCTTTTCAATCTAGTCTAGTTTAATTCAAGAGTTAAGACATTGAAACGTTAATACAACAATTTTCAAAAAACAAAGCGCGTAAAGTCCAGTTCTGTTAAAATATGTTCAATGATCAACTAATTTTGTTTAACATTTTTGAATTTATGAATAAAATTTTTAAAATTTAAAATTACTGTATAATGTTATTTTAAAAATAATTTTATTCATTATCTAACATCCCATGTTAATTCATTTCTATTAACAGTTTTGATCATTTCGGTAAGTATTCGATTTAACTTGAAAAATTATAAGCTGAATGTGTGCAAGATAGAAGTTAAAACAAAAAAAATTCTACTATTTTATAACAAGGTTTGTTAATTTTTTTATAACAATGTATAGACGCGCACTTTTTGTTTTTGCACGACGGCCCTCGACAAAGTTGGCGCGCCACTGACCTTAGTACTCCTTATTTAAGGGTTGCCGATATTTAAAAACACGACCATGATATTGAGATATTCCATGGATCTATTACTTTTTTTTCTGTCCAGGTAAAGGGCCGATGCTAGCAGTTTTGCCGCCCGGTGCAAAAACGTGACATCCAACCCCCCCATCAAATAAACGTCTCCCAAGAATAAAGAATTGCAATAATTTTTAAACTAGAAAGAAGAACGCTAAAAGTGTTTTTTCTTACTTTTTTTCTTTGCTCTCTATAGCTAATGTAACCAAACCGTCTACCCGATTTTTGGTGGTTGTAGAACGTAAGAAATTTTTAATTATTTTTAACTCCTTTCTCCACTTGCCACACTTACTGGCATGGTCAACAAGATTCTTAAGGCAATGCTGAGGTTAAGAGCAATAAAGTAGTGATAAATTTTAATACCTCAATTTTGTGTTGCAGTTATAAACCCTAAAACGGATTCTATTTCATCTACTAGCACAAGTCAGTAGTATTTTCACGTCCTTAAAATATTTAATTAACTCTCTTTTGGTAAATTTTTCAAATCATGTACGTTGAACAAAAATTGAAAATGGTTACTGTAGGTATGCATCAAATCAAATCTGGATTCTAAAGCATTACTAACTTGACCTATTGTAAAAAATAAATTTTTTTTAATTGTTAATTTCAGATCTGTGACCGGATCATTGTGCGCTTCGTCGAACTCTGTGACGGGATTGTGTTAACTCCAAATTAGCTGGGATGTCAATAGCGTCGACTAGTTCATTTGCATCACAGAGCATTTTATTAAAAGTCTCATCAGAACGAAAATCCTTGAAGCAGATGATAAATCATAGTCTTTGGTCTGTAGTAGCTTGCTGATAGGATTACTACAATTTAACATTGTATACCAAATTACAATGGAGCATAAAAACTTAAATTGTTTAATACCGTGTAACAGGTCAGGAGCCTCATCTCGTGTAGAACTGTCAATTCAGTATCATCATAAATACTTAATAAAACCATCGTAAATACTACCCAACGGATACCCTATGGGTTTTAGAGCTTCTGCTTGACTTTCCCAACCAGTATCACTCAGTGGTTTTAGAAGTTTTTGAAGTATATTAAGAAAAATTGCGGCTTCTAAACACGCGTTTCCCATATCATTGACGACTAAATTGAAAGAGTGGCTACTATATGATAAATAAAATTCTCGTGGATTCATCGCTCTAGGTTGTACAAGTTTTTCAATTAGGGGAAAGGCGAGTAAGATGACATACTTAAGTGTTTGTTACCACAAAAACTACATCTATGTAAAGATAAATACAAAATTTTATTGTAAAGTGGTAACTGGTAGTATTTTCTATGATGTTATGCACTAAGATTACTAGTGGTATAAAGCGCTTTATTGCAAGTACAAAAAACAAAAATTTTATTAAAAAACCATCTTTCCCACCCGGGGCGGGCAATATGAAATACAATGTAAAACTAAAATAGCTACTATGCTACTCAACAAACAAAATAAGCATCACTAAAATATTAGTCCTTAATTTTTGCACAGGTCGCAAATAAAAATTTTGGCGACAGACCTGCGCCTTCTGCATGTGCCAATTTTTTACAAAATTAGCACCGTAACCACGATTCCTTAGATTTTGACCTACTGAAGAGGTCATTACAATAGATACATGCACAGTCATCTTCTTCGTCGCTACCACTGTAGGGATCTTCTTCGCCACTTAATTCATCTTTCATTAGTTTTTTTCTTACCACATTTCTGTTGCTCTTCCTCTGTTGCTCTTGTTTCTTCTCATTTTCTTTTTCGAGAAGGCTTTTGAGGTAGGGACTTTCGGTTAATAGATCTTGATAGAGTAATAACAGAAAAGCTGTTAAGCACAAAACTGGTGAGTTTTGTGCTTAACAGATTTTCTTTTATTACTCCGAGGAACTGGTGACAGATCCTTCAGGATAGCCTCAATATCATTTTTTTCTGAAGTGGATGGACAACCTTGGTCATTGTTTGCTGACTCTTGCATCTAGTGATCATCAACATTTGATAGTTCTCTTTCAGCAGCAGATGCATCTTCAGGCAAATCGGTAGTTAGACTAGGCAAAAATACTGGAATTAAAAGGTGATATCCCCGTTGAACGAAAACCACTTGATGCGTTCTCTAGTGTTGCTGTTTTTTCATATGCTTGTTTAAAAAGTTTGAATATTTGATAAATGCTAACAGTGCGACCGCGATTCTCTCGCAACCATTGTGTGACTGCTTGGTTGTAATATTTATGGAGGGGGCCAAAAAATGCAACATCCAAAGGTTGGAGGCGATGTGTACAGTGTGCAGGCAAGCAAAGCAGTATCACAAAATTCTTTTTAGCAAATTCCAAACCTTCGTAGCTTTTATGACTTGAATGACCGTCAAGAATTAATAAAGCTTTATTCTCGAAATTTGGTCTGACATGCTCAACAAAATGTCGCATCCATATTTGGAACAAATCCCCCGTCATGCAGCCAGATTCATTATCTAGTTTTAATGTCCCTACTGGTGCCCCGTCATACAAGACAGGATTAAACCTTTTCCTGGGAAATATTATTGCCGCTGGTACGTATGTCCCTCCAGAACTAAAGCAGGCCACAACGGTTGTATGGACACCTCTCTCTGCACTTGTGAGAGCGCCTACTTGCCTTTTGCCTTTTCTGGCGAACACCTTTGGAAAGGGATGTGAACAGTGGTTAGCGCAGATTCATCCATATTGAAGACCATTGTGTTATGAGTTTTATGTTCTTCGATAACTTGTTCAAGTTTAGTAAAAAACTTTTCCACCTGGGGTTTATTGAAAGCCTCAGCTCTAGTAAGAGAGGTGGCTTCAGGGAGACGCAATGACAATTCAGGGTTACGTTGTCGAAAACCACTTAACCACCCTTTCCCAGCCATCTTATTCTCTTTATTAAAAGAATGTTTTATCTTCTTTTTTTCAGCAACCTCGTATGCAAGCTTTCTTACGTCTGTTGTTGTCAATCCAAAAAAACGGGATTCCATGTCCAGAATATGGTTAACTATTGCAGCTTCCACCTCTCCATTGAGTACTGATTGTAAGGAGCCCAAATGTTTTGTGGCATTTGTTGCAATTTTGTTTTTGTTAAGACCTCGACGGCGGAGGGTAGCAGTTGGTACGTTGAAATGTTTACTTGCTTTCAACCAACCCATTTCTCCATTACGAACAGCTTCTAAAGCTCGCTCCATGTCCGCAACATTCCAACTACCCCTAGTCATCTTTCGTTTATAGGAGTAAACCATCTGAAAGAATTCTTCATTCTTCATAGAAAAGGGCGGGCAAGATGACATAGTAATTCATTTTACCGGCCATCTTGCTATGTCGTTTTATCCGCCTTGTTGTTTCTTACTACTAATACTCGTAACAATTAAACAACAAATAAAAGCAAAAAAACAATTTACGTTGTCTGTCGTGAACATTCGTACTATTACTCTAACCTATTCAAAGTAGTGTAAAAAACGATATTTATTGGTGAAATAGTAATTTGAACTATTACTTACATTGGAATCATAAACACCGTTAACACAGATAACGCACTAACTACGTCAAACGTGCATCTATGCACTTCAGACTACACTCAGCACAGCGTTGCCAATATTTACGCAAAATGGTAAGGATTGGGGAACTTAAAGCCAGTTATATTTTTTGTAGGAAACAAACGCCATTTTGCCCGACTATGTCGTATTACCCGTCGCTCCCCTATTACATTTGGAAATTTTTTTTTTGTCGATCTCCCAAAAAGAAAGCCAAAAAGCTTTCATTAATCTTAATGATGACATAAAAATAATAAAATATGAAAAATAAATTGTTTTTACTATAAGTATAGTTATATGGAGACACCTAACCCAACTTTGTAAAATATTTCAAAACACCGTAATAAAATGTGTTTAAAACGTAGTGATTTACGCAACTTCAGCCGTAGGTACATACTGATGGTTTGGCAAAGAAAAATCTTAAGTATTTACCGTGAAAAATTATATCGACGTCCTCAATAACACAGATATGCTTATTGCATCACACCTTTTGTAATTAGCGGCCATTTTCCCACGCTGGCTGTATGGTTTCACTGTTGCCAACTTAAATATTCTTATAACGAATTGAATTTGACGTAAACGCGCGAAATATGAACTAGTCCATTGTATCCTCTTGTTCCGGCGATTCCGGTCTGTCTTAAGTGAGATCAATGCCGTTTAGAATCATTATCAAAATAGTTTAAAACGCCACGTTTGCGTTGATGTGTCTAATTCATTTCTATTAATTGTGATTATCGATGCGGGATAAAAATGCTTACCAGCTACAGTCAAAAATTGTACTAGATGCACTAACTGTAACCATTTTAAGCAAATATCACGCGGAAAATAATGTGATTAAAGCAAATCAAGGGTCAATTAGATCAACAAAATTCAACAAACATAAAGAGTAAAGTGTCAAACCAATAGAGTAGAATAGGAATGTCTCATTACCCATAATGGGTAAGAAGAATATCTAGTTTTAAAGGTTCTTATTAGATCCCAAAAATTTCAAAGTTTGTCTCTTCATTTAAACGTATCAACATTAAATAATCTGCAAAATTTACCATTTTTATTTTTAAATTATGTACGTGTAAATAAAATAGAGGACAGTTAGTTGTAGGTACTTCATGAGCAGCTTAATTATTATACATCTTGGTTCATAACCCAAGCCACAAATACTAAATCAAAATTTTCTTTCAGGTATGTGGTGGGTCATGATGTCGGTGACGGTGATAGTGGGTGTTGCAGCGGAATATCGTACTCCAATATCATGTGAAGAAGCTCGCCTTAAATGTGCATATCGCGTTGGATGTGGAATGGCCCTTCAAAATTACATGGTGGGATGCTCAGCCGTTTTACAAGGACCTGAAGCAACATCATGTCCAGAAATTTGTCAACACGCCTTAATAGCTTTAACGTCTACAGAAGAAGGACGTGATTTAATGAAGGTAAGTGAATTACTTTCACATAATCGGTTCACTAATTAGACAAGTATATACATCTATAATTAAAAGTCTTGACTGCATTCTTTAACAGTTTAATAATAATTACCATAACATGCTTTCTTTAGTTAAAGTAATTTTAAATGCAAATTCCAACGCACTTATAGTTGTTAATCTAATTGTATTTACATAAACAAATAAAATTCTTTATTGGCATATATGGAAAAACAAGTTGTGGAATGAAAACATACTTCCTTGTCACATTATTCAACTAAATTAAGGTTACAGACGCGATGTCGGTAATATGTTATTACTATTCTGCTTTTCTAATTACACCCAGACTACACATCTTTATGGTGTTTATTGAGCACGGATCATAAAATGTCTAATGCATTTACAAGCAATTAACTGCATATAGTAGCATGCCGATAACACAGTTTGGTTTAAACTCAATACATTAATGATTAATAGGATAAAATTTACATTGATTCCCTTATCATACCATCTTATATTTTAATGCGCTACAAGCCAAATGTAGGTCAAACTTATCTATGTAATACTTTTTCTTTAGTTTTTCATAATTACTAATAACTTATTTATTGCAGTGTGAATGCAGTGATGATTATTGTGAAGATGCTAAAAGAAGAGTAGAAGTTTGTAGACCGCATGTGTTAAAAGCCACAAGAAATGAATCTATAGTTTCGTGTCGAATAGCTCAATGGATTTGTTCCGCAGATGCATTATGTTCAACAGCATTGGATTATTACAATCGATTTTGCAGATCAATGTTTCATGGTAAAAAATGTACACATCGATGTTTAAACTCGATATCAATTTTACGGCGTCAAGAGAAAGCTTCAAAATTGGAAACCTGTAAATGCGATGGACACGAAGAATACGATTGCCCAGAAATACAAAATAATATGGCTAGATTATGTTTCCATAAAAAAATTAATCAAGGCACTAGTGAACCCGTGGGAGATGTAGAGACTAATGTTATAAGGGATACAAGTCCTTCAGTGGGTGTTTGTTGTGGTATAAGAACCAGTCTAGTTTTAATTCTTTTGGTTAATGTATTAACAGTTGCGGTGACGTGATTTAAAGTCGCGTGTTTCTTAATCAACCACTATCTACCTCGTTACACCCATCAGTATTTATACTTTGTAATTTGATCTAAACTTTTAACTTGAATAATCTGACCAAAGTTGTTGAATTATTAGAACCAGATGTTACTGATAGTTCCTAAGACCTGACACATTACCAATCAAATTTTATATCAATCAATCATTATTGTAAATTTGTTGTACAGATAGAGATTTTAATTGTATCTTAAAAGTGTGGTTCTCTTGTGTATATGTATTGTTTGTATCGTGTGAATGTGATGTGAAATTAGCTTTAATTAAGAATTAAATCTCCATTGTAGTCATAGTGTTTTTTATAAACTGTAGATGAACTACAGAATTTTGTAGCCAAAGAGGCGCTTCTGGCTGTATATTGCTTTAAATTATTGAAATGCTTTATACAGTTTTTAACCCTACTTTCATATGTATTATAAAGAATAATAGACTATTTGCTGTTAGGACATGACAATCAAACACCTGCGTCCTTGGAACCAACTGTAAGAGCTCGTTTAGATCAAAGTCTTTGTTACTTCTTTTAGAATTTTTTTGTCTGAAGTGGAAGCGCGTACCTTGATTTAAGAGAGCTTAAAGTGTAAGATTGTATTTATGCTACATGTACAAATTGTTATTGTGAGATTGATTTCTATGTAAAAGTTTATTGTGAATATGAGATACAAGTATCTCTAAAATTTAATAAATTACTATAAATAATTTAGTAAAATTACAAATAAGAATGTTTGATTAAATTATTTATTTGTTATATTTTCTATTTTTACATTTGTGTGCTTTTAATACCTGCTAAACCAATAATTACATATTTCCCTTAAACATTTTCATTTTTTTACATTAATTGAGTATAGCACATTCAGAACTGCTATAAATAACATTTACATTATATAAGAACAGCGCAAACATTCTTCTCTTTGCCAAGTTTTTCGTTGCTCCCAGCGGTTCAAAATATTTTTAATTTATAGTTAATCGTCATTTGTGCATATCAAAATAGCATGTTAATTACAACACAGGTATAGTAGCAACGCCCTAGGTTTAGCATTGTGATCAATCACAAAGTAGAAATTTCACAATTTATATCAACCAGAATAATTAAGAGCCCGATTCCGAACAGCTTGAAGACTAATTAGGATAAAATAATGTCGTTATTAATTAATATTTGTAAAAATAAATCGAGATGTACAAAAAAATTACATCTATCTGCAAGATAATTGAAGATTAATTTTGAATTCTGAATTTAATGATGCGCGATCTGTGTGGTCTACGATCTGTTCTACTTTTACTTCTGAATTATCGCCGTTATACAAAGATAATCTAAAGAAAAGCTACCTTTGAATGTGCACTGTTGTTTATAATCTAATGTGTAAAATTGAGCCAATCCATTTTTAAGCTACTCATAATTTAAAGATTAATATGCAAATTAAAGTCAAATGCGGAGGTATTAGAAAGTCGCCCGATCTTTATTACGTTATAAAAAAGACAAGTATTGTTGTGACCACACAACTTTAATATTATTTTTATATCGCATGCCGCTCGGTGTTTTGCAGATGGGAATTTCAAATGAATTTTTAAAACTTAATTACTTTATTACAACGTTCGATGAATAAATATTGTGGTGCAAGAATATTGACTTTTATATTAGATGGCAAATTACAATTTTATTGGCTTAAGATTTCGTAATGGTTATGGTAACGTAAAGATAATTTGAATTTTAAGCATAATTATATATAATTAAGCTACCTACATTCGAGAATGAATTATCTCGAAAATTATAAGTTTAAAATCTGTACAATCAACATATGGCTAGCTTTGCTTTGTACATAATTAAGATATTAATTCTTTGAAAAGGTACGAATTATAGACAAACACACTGCCACCAATAAAAAAATGAACATAAAATGTATGTGCATGAAGTTACATGATTAAAATTTTTCCTAGATACATTTGCAATAATTTTATCATTGTTAAGTAGAAACAAGTAAATGCTTATCATTTTGGAATGCATATATATATATATATATATATATATATATATATATATATATATATATATATATATATTATATATATATATATATATATAGGGTAGCCAAACGAGGAGGGGCTAGGATTTTGTATAAAGATGAAATAAGTTAGAGAAATGATTTTTGGATCAGGGGTAGATATCGATATCTACCACTACATTTTAAAAATATGTTTGATCATACAGGGTTTTTCATGTTATTGGAGCAAACTAAACTTATACTTTTTTAAATGGAACACCCTATATATTATTATTTTTTGGAAACCCCACAAAATACGCTCTCATTTAATACCAAATCGTATGGGTCTATCTCCTTTGGTTTAAGAGATATTCAATCGTTTTTCAAAAAAATATCCCACTTGCGGCCACCGCCACTGATTTGTTAGGCGACTTTTGTTTATTTTAAAATGGCAGAAAATTGTTTGTGGTCCTGTAGTATTTTGAAATTCTTAATTTTCAGAATTTTTTATACAAAGCGTGTCACTGTAAATACAACTTTTTTTTTAATTTTTTTAAATGGCAACCCCCATGCTGTTCCTGTCATTCGATGCCTCGTTCGATATTCTTTCTTTTCATCAAAATTAATAATTTTCAAAATATTTTCACTCTATTTGTGAAATTGCGATTGTAATACAGAAAGACTGAAAATAGAGGTATTAAGTTGGCCATAGGATTGTAGTTTCTTACTAAAAAAAATTTCAAGTAAAAACGAGTTAATATAATAATTACAAATTGATTTCAAGAATGATTTAAGTCCTTTTTAAACAAAATTAATACATAAAACACTCTTGCTTCTAGGCAAATTTAAATCAGTCTTTAGTAAAATTTCTGAAGTACTCAATTTGATTATGTGCAGATCAACTATTTCATTTTTTACGTCTTTTTGTAAATATGAACCTATGAAATTGTAGTTTCATGTAAAAGAATTTTTTAATAAAGTTGTACTAATTTATAAAAGAAACATTGGCGTTCTTTTTCATGTTAAAAATTTTTTCAAGTAGAAAAGATAGTTAATATAACAACTACAAATTGACTGAATTAAATTATTCGAAATTTAACAGCATTTCCTGAACAAAATTGGTGCATACTCTTACACAAGTCACTCTTTTGTTGTAAATTGCAAATTTGAATCAATCCTTAATGAAATTTCTAAATTTAAATCAATCCTTAGTAAAATTTCTGAAGTACTCAATTTGATTATGTTCAAATCAACTTTTTCGTAAATTTAAATTGGTTGCTGATCAAATAACAAAGATTATTTGGATTTAATGTTTAAACTCGCAATTAAAAAAACAAAAGTGCCATGACAATATTGCCTTGAAAAAAGAAAAATTGTTTGTGTTTAATCATGCAGGGATTAAACAGATTTATCTGTTCGCCAAATTTAGATATATAATTAGAATTAAAATATAGGTATGTTGAAATTAGTTAGCACATCGGAAGTGATTATTAAGTATGTTATGTAGAGCAGGTCAATTATAAGCAATTGCAAGGTAGACATAAAAGCCCTTAGGTAAGATAAACATGACCTATGATATAGGACAAAAACAAACTACGTAATATTAAAAACTGTATATAAACTTGTAAGTAGTGTAAAAGAATTCAGTCTTTGAATGAAAACCATTTTGTTCAATTTCTCAAAGAGGTTGTGAGGCATAGTTTACAATTGGTACGAGTGACGGCGTATCCCTAACATCAAAACCCCACAAACACTCAATCTCTTTAACCGGAGATTGATCATGGTCCTTCGAGCCGGATTGAAGGTACTTCAAGCCACCACCAACGGCACATCACCACCACCCGCCGCCATAAGAAGTTAGAACAACGACAATTGTTCTATTCAATTTAAACCTAATTTGTGTTTTAATTTATTCAAGATGTCGAAAATTACTAAATATTCAGCAAATGGTTTTAATGAATTCTTGGAGAATGTCAAAAAAATTGCTTACTTGCAAGTAGAATTCATGCAGCAAGATATCCCGACGCTGTAAAAAAGCCGCGACCTAAGGCGTTTCAAGATCTTTTACAAAGATTTGAAGGAACAGGTAGTGTTAAATTTAAAAAGTCACAAATATACCATATGACTGAAATAAAAAAATCTAGTGTGAAAAATATATTAAATATCCATAAATACCATGTATATCATATAGAACTTTATCAACAACTATATGGTCAAGATTTTGAACAAAGAATTAACTTTTTGAACTGGTTTTTGCAAAAAATTGCAGAAATTCCGAATTTTCTTAATTCTAATAATATATTATTTAGTGACGAAGCTACCTTCAAAAGTAATGGTTTAGTGACAGACATTATGATAGCGCTGAAAATCCTCATTGGATCAGACATATTGACCAACAAAATCGGTGGTTTCTAACTGGCGAGGTGTATCTAATTTTTTTTAAGAAATGTGCTACTTAACCTTCTTCAAAATATTAATAAAGCAGTTTATGGAAATATGTGGTTCCAGTATGATGGGCCACCCGCCCACTACCATCGAGACATATAAACATGTTTAAACCACTGGAAAGAAAATCAGTGCATAGGTCGAGGAGGGCCCATTTCTTGGCGACCGAAGTCACCTGATCTGACCCCACTCGATTTCTTTTTGTGGGGTTATGTAAAATATTATGTGTGTAAAGAAATTCCAACCACACCAGAAAATATGAAGGAAAGACGCAGAAATGCTTTTCAAAATATCACATGGCCGACATTAGAGTTAGTGAAAAATAATTTTGTGCGACGTGTTAAATGTATTGAAGTTGAAGGAAGAACATTAGAGCATTTAATGAGAAGCAATTTGTATTTGTTAATTTTATTACACAGTATTGCATATAAAAATAATACATATTTACACTTATTTTCTCCAGCCTAATTTACTGAAAACAATGCGTTGTTAATTTACAATATTAAGACAAATTTGGTAATGCCAATAGATAAAAAAATAAATTAAAAATACTTTCGAAGATTCGAATTTTTACAGTAGAATTGAGAGTATCTCAGAACCTTGCAAGTGATAGATATTCAAGAACGCCAAAGTTTCTTTTATAAATTAATACAACTTGATTAATAAATTCTTTAGCATGAAACTACTATTCCATGATACGTTTACATTTACGAAAAGACGTAAAAAATTAAATCGTTGATCTGAACATAATCAAATTGAGTACTTCAGAAATTTTACTGACTGATTTAAATTTGCCTGGAAGCAAGAATGTTTTATGAATTAATTTTGTTCAAAAAAGTTTGTTAAATTTAAAATAATTCATTAAATCAATTTGTAATTTGTAATTGTTATTACCTGAAATTTTTTTTAATAAGAAACTGCAATCCCATGGCCAAATTAATACTTCTATTTTCAGCCTTTATGTATCACAATCGCAATTTCACAAATAGACTGAAAATATTTTGAAAATTATTAGTTTTAGATATAACACATGCTTGATGAAAAAGAAAGAATATCAAACAAAGCATCGAATGACACGGCCATCATGGGGGGCGGGGTGCCATTTAAAAAAGTAAAAAGAAGTTGTTTTGACAAACAGTGACTCGCCCTGTACATTACAAAAAATATGAAAATTAATATTATTTCAAAATACTACAGAACCACCAAAACTTTTTTGTCATTTTAAAATAAACAAAAGTCGCTTAACAAATTAGCGGCGGCGGCGCAAGTGGGATACTTTTTTTTCGAAAAATAATTGAACATCTCTTAAACCAAAGCAGATATACCCATACAATTTGGATCAAATGAAAGCGAATTTTTGGGCTTTTCGAAAATGTAATAATATACAGGGTGTTTCATAAAAAAAAAGTTTAGCTTGCTCCAACAACATGAAATACCGTGGTACAAAAACAATTTCTCTAACCTATCGTCTTTGTATAATATTCCACCTCCTCCTCGTTTGGCCACCCTATATTGTATACGGGTAGCGAGAAAGTCTAGCAACAAAGCATTTTCTTTGAAAAGAATAAACATGTAATTTTTAAATTTTAGGGTTATGAACGTGATTGTATTTTGCGTTTTTCAGAGGACTTGTCAAAGTTATCTGACGTCAGCACTCAGTGTACCGCCGTCATCTTGATTTTTTTAAATAGTAGTAGGTCAAGTGATATACCTCAGAAAAGCTTATTCTTCCTCTTTTCAAATATAGTAAATAAGTACAACACTACTAAGAAAATATCCTATAAAATAGCATTTCTATTAATTTACTTGTATTTTGCACTGTTGTTGGTACGCCACTGGTAGATGGTTAATGTAAAACAAAAGAGTAGTAATCTATGAAAAACGTGTCAAAAGATACCGTAAAGTGTCAGAGTGTTTTTATTTGATAACTAAATACCTACTATTTTTAAATAGCAAATTGATTTAGTCTGTATTTGGTATCTACAGTGTTTAAAATGTATTTTCAAGCAGTAAATTAAGAATGGCGTATTTATCAGAAAAACCAAGAAACAGACGGTCATCATTTTGAGCACTTGTTATAAGGAAACTTCATTATTTGTTATTGCCCTAGTTAGTATTGTACTAATTTAGTATGTGTTCAAAAATTACATGTTTTAAATCTTTGCCAATTGTTTTTTGTTTTTTTTTAAGTTACGTTGTACTTATTCACTATTTTTAAAAGAGGAAGAAGTAAGCTTTTCTCAGATATATCACACGACCTACGTTGCTATTTTAAAAAAATTCGAGATGGCGGCGGCTGACGTCACATACTTTGACAGGTCCTCTAAAAAACGCAGAATACAATCCCGTTCATAACCCTAAAATTTAACAATTATATGTTTATTCTTTTCAAAGAAAATGCTTTGTTGCCAGACTTTCGGAATCAATTACAGCTATCGTTGTCAGTAAAAAGAGAAACATTTTGGAAACTCAAATAATACATCTGCTATTAAAATTATATGTACGATTAACAATTAGATCTTTGACAGATTACATTTTAAGTAAACGGCCTCGAAAATGGCACTCCAGCATACCTTCGACTGACCACGAAGGCAATGAAAAATATATCAATGCATGATTTATTCTAAAAAGGTAAACGTTTATAACCATGCAATCAAATCGTGAAAGCTTTCACATTTACATAGAAACAACTGATTTCTTTAGAGTTGTGTTCTGAGATGCAGTTTAGTATCACGTTAGTACCATTCTACGTTAGACTATAACGTTAGTGTTACAATAAGCAAAATTTCAACAAATTCTATTTAGAATTTAGAAAGATATAGATAAACTATTATTCTGATTTTCATTATCATAATATAATTTCACATTTATATTCATTTTAGCAAAAGATTACAAAAAAAAATTGTGTTTAATTTAATTAATTAACAAATAACGATTTAACTAAATGCATTAATTTTTAATCATGCCAAAGGATGCAGCTTTAACACTTTAATTTCATTATATCAAACCTTCGCTAATTATGAATATTAATAAGAGATATTAGACTTGCAATGGATAAGGTATATAAACATCTTTTCATAAGCGGCTTATAAAGTTTGTTACAAATTATTTATGATTATGGTGTCTGCACAAAGTGTATTATTGCGCCTTTAGAAATCAGTTGACATATACGTTCAGTTTTCAAGAACATGCTTTTTCATATTTTGGACGTTTTGGCATAATTGTCACTTTAACATGTTTTAATTGTTTTCTTTGCCTTGGGTCTGTTTTAAAACCTTCCTAAAATATGTATTTTTTTACTTGCA
Source organism: Vesta saturnalis (assembly GCA_036346205.1). Taxonomy (NCBI): domain Eukaryota; kingdom Metazoa; phylum Arthropoda; class Insecta; order Coleoptera; family Lampyridae; genus Vesta; species Vesta saturnalis. The sequence goes on along the minus strand of JARFJB010000567.1, from coordinate 195,806 downwards.
TAGCAAGTTGTGCTACAATCCGAATGGCACGGATATTTTTATTTATTATCCAAATCAGTCAAAATACTTCTCATATGTATTTTAATTAATATAGAAGAAATTGGTAAACAAGTAAACGACCAAACACGTAAATCCCAAATATAGACCCAAAAAAATTGGAAAACACGTTACTCAACAATTATATAAATATACAGTACCAATACCCCAACCACCCGAAACATGCACAAAATTAGAAAACATATCAAAGTAGCTAAAACATGCAAACATCTAATAACAAACAAACCCGCCCAAGTAAAGAAATTAGCAAACGAATAAACCCGAACTTACATTGAGAAACATACAACTTACCAAACCCAAACATATAAATATGCAAACGTGCAACCCTCAAAACAGAGAAATTAGTCAACTAGCCCCTGCTAAGACCCAATAAAGCAAGAAAGTATACTAGAGAAACTAAAACATGCAGAAAAACTAGAAGCAGGCAACAAACACATATGCAAACAAGTAGACACCCAAAACAAAGAAACTTGTAACGAGTAAACATCCAATGACGTAAACAAAAAACTAGAAACAAATTACTCTACAGGTACACAAACATACCTACAGGCACTCAAACACCCCAAAGATGCACCAAAAATAAAGGAATATAACATACCAAAGTAACTAAAACATGAAAAATCTACCAAATAGGTAAACACCGAATCACGTTACTCAAACATACAAATAGGCAATTTTAAAAGCATGCAGTAAATACGCAAGAAACCAAACCTAAAAAACTAAAACTGCAGAAAAACTAAACACCTAGAACAGAAACTGCCTTATCACGTAAACTTTGAAACAAATAAGCACGAAAACTAAGAAACTATCAATAAGGGAAAGTTCAAAACATCTAGGAACATACGAACAAAGAAACAAACAAGTTACTCAACGTTTAAACATACCAACACGCAAACCCCAAAACAAACAAACTAGCTAACAAGATCCTGAAAACACCCAAACACCTCCTTTCAAGCATGTTTTTTATTTATTCTTGTATATTTTGTGCACGTTTGTAGAGTTTGAGTGTGTGTACGTGCATGCTTGCTTATTTGCTGGGTAACATGTCAGTTCGTCTCTTTGTCTTTAGGGTGTGTTTTGAAGTACCACCATCCTTACCATGGGCTCTTTAATATTGGTTCTCTGATTTTCTGAGTTCGATAAGGGCTAATGCTCACCTCTGTATCCTTAATCCATTCTCATCATCTTGCCCTCACTTCCTGTAATCGGATTGAAAGTCAAAAATTTAGAAAAAGATCGCCCTGGTTTCTAGGGAAGAAAATACCATACGTAAAATGCTATCCTGTTCGGATCTCCGGGAAGGCAGGAGCGAAGTGGCTTCGGTCATCGAAAGTACCTAATTATCTTCTGATCCATTATTGTAACTTCCGCGATATCACGTCTGTTACTAATGCTGTTCACCATCTTGAACGATTACAATCTAACATTTTGATTTTATTAGAACTCTGATGCACTCGACTTACTATTTTCGCATTTTCATCTACTGCTAATCCTGCTGGTCATTGTGCAGAAACATTTGCTATTTCAGGTGATCTCACACAAATGATTTCTGAACCCACAAAAATCCCTGACAACCATACTCGCCATCTTTTTTATGTATCCTACTCGTTCACAGAAGATTAGTTCTTTTCCACTAGGCCTATCTGACCATTCTTAAATAGAAATATCTTCTGCTGTCCCTAATTTCTATATTGTTCACAACATTGTTTTAAGTCGTCCTCGTCCTCGGAAATTGCTTTTTCAGTATCTGAAGTCATCCTCATGAAATACATTCCCAAAAAACAAAATCGTATAGGTCATTCTGGTTCCCAAACCTGGTTCAATAGGGCTTGTACCGATGAAATATTTTTGAAAAATACATCTTATACCAAATTACCCTGATGCAAAGTGTTACCGCTAAAGCCAAAAAGTTTGTTGAGCAACGAAAACGCAATGAACTAGCTACATCTCATCTAGTTAAATGTAATGTTAGCAAAACTCGTTGTTGCCTTCTGAGATGGATCATTTCCTGTTGTAAGTATGAATAGTTCAGATTTTTTATTTTCAATCTCTATTACTATGTTCAAATCTGTATTATATTCTTGTAAATGGCCTGTCCTTAACCTCGGACCTTAAGCACAAAATAATCTTTTCAATTCTCTGTTTATACTATTGGTATTACAATGGCTTAAATATACGAATTTCCCAACTATTAGTCGAGTTTTGATCAGAAAATGCATTTTTTACACAGTATTCGTCGCAATATCAAATAAAATCCTTATCCACCTGGAAGACGCAATTATAACGCTCTTATAGGCTGCACTTATGATATATATATATATATATATATATATATATATATACCTTATATATATATTATTGGTATTACAATGGCTTAAATATACGAATTTCCCAACTATTAGTCGAGTTTTGATCAGAAAATGCATTTTTTACACAGTATTCGTCGCAATATCAAATAAAATCCTTATCCACCTGGAAGACGCAATTATAACGCTCTTTGGTACGGACGCACTTATGATATATATATATATATATATATATATATATATATATATATATAATATATATACATATATAATTAAATACTTTTTGTTTATTAGCATATACATATATTAATTACGACATTACTTCAACTATATAGTCGCAGAAATTTATGATTAGATCACATACTGCATTTTTACACAGTCTTCGGTTGTCAAATATCAAAATCAAGACTAGTATCCACCTGGAAGACGCTAATTATTAACGTCTTGGACGTGACTACTGACATAAGATGTTTAAATATATATATTTATACGTCAATTTCATTCATATATAATACACTATATACTAGTAGAATACTTTGAATTTAATGATTTAAAATCTAAATTCGACATTTACTGTTGAGAGATACTCAGTTCTATTAAAATGAATATTAATCACATACTGACGTTTCAGCTTCGGTTGTCAAATATCAAAATCAAGACTAGGTATATCAAAAGTTAAGTTTTTTCCGTTTGACGTGACTACTGACATAAGATGTTTAAATTAATATTTAACGTCAATTTCCATTCATTATTAAACACTTTACTAGAGAATCTTTGAATTTAATGATTTAAAAAAAAATGCTTTTAGTGTTAAGAGCTTTTTAGATATAGATCTAGATATAGAAAAGCATATTATATCACATTACTGACGCTTCAGCTTATTACTCAAATATCGGAAAATCAAGACTAGGTATATCAAGGAAAGTTTTTCCGTTTGACTTAGATTGACATAAGACGTTTAAATTAATAGCGTCTTAACGTCAATTTCCATAAATATTCATACTAGAGAATCTTTAATGTAATGATTTAAAAATGCATTTTAGTGTCTAACGCACTTACTTATAAAGTATGTATAACAAATTTCACTGTAAGCAAGATATTTCAACACAAATTTACATAAATTTTTATTGTGAGTTATCTTATAGCTTTAAATTATCAAACACACATTCATCAATATCAACAAAACTTAAAATATTAACAAAACTTATTAACACACAATCACACACACAACACATTTAACACACACACACACACACACACACACTTACAGACACACACTACTATTTACACACACACACACACACACACACACACACACACACACACACACACACACACACACACACACACACACACACACACACACACACACACACACACACACACACACACACACACACACACACACACACACACACACACACACACACACACACACACACACACACACACACACACACACACACACACACACACACACACACACACACACACACACACACACACACACACACACACACACACACACACACACACACACACACACACACACACACACACACACACACACACACACACACACACACACACACACACACACACACACACACACACACACACACACACACACACACACACACACACACACACACACACACACACACACACACACACACACACACACACACACACACACACACACACACACACACACACACACACACACACACACACACACACACACACACACACACACACACACACACACACACACACACACACACACACACACACACACACACACACACACACACACACACACACACACACACACACACACGACACACGCACTACACACACGTACACTCACATACTCACTCACTCGCTGATTCACAGACACACCTGAAAAACGCGCCTGTGCACACACATCAAGCCAGAAATGGTCTAGATGGTTTCTGTTTATGTTGTAAGACGAATCAGGAAATTTTCTTAACCTAAACGTTTTGAGTTGCTTAGGTTTGCAGGATGGTATTTGTTTCAAATAGTGAGGATGAAATTTAAAACAAATTTTATGTAGCGTAAACATCTCAAAAACGCGTAGTATTTTCAACAGGACTTTTTACCCATCTACAATATACTTTCTTCTTCATAATTACTTCTATCTTTGTACATCAAATAAGATAGAAGCACTTCATAATAAAATAATGAAGTATATGCACACAACAAAGTAGTAGAATATAAACCTAACATTTAGAAGCAGCGTATAGAAGGTTAAGTATGTAGTTTTTAATATTAATCAAATTTCTAGAGTACATCCTAGATCATCTTTCGAATTCATAGGAATATGGGACTATGTGTTTCTTTAGAATTGTAGTGTTGTGCAGAATATAATACCTGTATCCATAACCTGTGTGATTTTATAGTATATTACCTAATATGGGTGGTAATTATTACGCTCACCAGCAAGCGACTCGAGCGAGTATCGTAATATAAACACAATGCATTATCAAATATAGTGTTTCAAGTAAAATTTACATACATTTAAGACAAGTCAAATTCGATACTCATAGGTTTTCATTTTCTATTTTAAAACATAATTTGGGGAAAGCAAGAATGTTTAAATGAAATTAATTTTTTTATTCAATATAATTTCCCTCAACTTCATATACACTTATTCCAATGATCCTACAATAATTTTATACCATCTCTGTAATGATTTCCCGAGAGCCCTGCAAAATACTGTTCCACCGCTACAATAGCTTCGTCATTCGACGAAGGAATTGTTTCAAGTTTCTGAAGATGTACTAGTCGCTGGGAGCTAAATCTGTTGAATACGGTGGGTGTTCAAGCAATTCGTACTTCAATTTATTCAATTTAACCATCGTCAAAACACTAGTGTGAACACGTGCATTGTCTTGAAGAAAATTGATTTTTTCTTCTGTAAACCAGGTCTTTTCTCACGAATTTCTTCATTCAGCTGATCCGAAAGGTTGGAATAATATTCAGAGTTCATTGTTTTACCTTCCTCAGGATAATCAATCAACAAAATTCCTTTTCCATCCCAAAAACCCCATAACCGTTCATGCCGATCGTTCTGACCTGTTTTAGAGCTGAAGAACCAGCTTTAGTCCACTGTAAACGTTCTTGTTTCAGTTTAGGATCACGAATGCGGCAGTAACTTCCGAACAGCTTTTTCATGTAAAATGTGGAGTACTCATTCATCTGAGATACCTATGGTATCAGCAATTTCACGGTTGGTCAAGCTTCACAAGCAATATCACACATTTGCCAAAGATTTCTGGTGTGGTTGCACATATTGGGCGTCCACTACGTGGTTCATCTTAAACGCTTGTACGACCACGTTTAAACTCTAAAATGCACCGATGCACAGTTGGAAATGAAGGAACAGATTCGTTTAACATTTTCACCATTTTTTTATGAATTTATGTTGCTGATAAACCTTCCAAAACAGAGAATTTAGGTCGTTTCCACGGTAAAAAAATACATTGACACTTAAAATGGCTTGTAAACAAAGAATGAATTGACAAATGGAAATTTTGTGTGTGTTCTAATGAAAGACGAAATATTAAAATGGCGTATACATTTTGATTCCTCTACTGGTTAATAGGTGTCGCATTCAACACTTATCAACCAACCGCTACAAGCAGGCATTAAGATTATTAATCCACTAAACGTAGAAATGTATCAAGTAATCACATACCCATCGATAACTGGTACTTCCTATATGTTATTTCATTATATTCTTCTCTTTTCTAGAATGAAAATTAAAATTTAATGCATAGTACCATGTTATTATATGGTGCTTAAAAGTCTTTCAATAACAATATCAATACACGTTTATCTAAAATCCATTTCAACATACCTAAAAGTTGAGGTTGATTGTGGATTAATAGGAACAAATCGGCTGAGACGCCCAATTACGCGTTTTTACTGCAACTAATAAATAGATTATGTATGTACCAAATATTTCAAAATTACATTAAAAGTGTTCCCATTTTACAAAATTTTACAAAATGTTAATCTTCGCTGTACAAATGGAATAACTTTTTGACGTTGAATTTCACACCAAACAAAACATTCAGGTTAACTCAGTGAAATAAAACTATTTCAGTGTTACCAAACTAAGAATTTTGAATTTTCCTTAAATTATTACGTAACATATAGATGGTGCTTCAGATATAACCAAGGACTATAATAATCTGAAAACAATTAACTAAATCTTTACCCACCTGATCTACCTCGGGAAAATATTTTCAACTTTGTACCACTTCCGGTTATACCGAAAGTAGCTAACAACTTCTTAAATGGAACCGTTCATTTTTTGCCATTTTCAGATTACTCGTTTAATTTTAAGACCACGTTATTAAGTGCGTGATACAAAAATTTACCTTTTCCGAGTTATTTCGAAGAATTAGAAAATTTTTAACAGTTGTAGATTCCCACGGAAATCGGCGCTGCCCCTCACCGCTTCGAATTTCGGAATCGGAGTTTTGGGTTCGAATAGAACCTAATAAGCTACGTTGTGATTTATTTGAATTCTAGAACGGTCTTTCACAACCCCCAAAATATTCCTCTAAAGTTACATGATTTTAAACGTCCATAAGTTGCTTCTTTCAAATGAAATGTGTAACGGGAGCTTTAGAAAAATTTCGCGCTAAATTATACGAGATGAGATATTTATATATTATTTTTCTGGATAAAGAAATGGTTATTGTTTATTTGCATTTGAATGTAATTAATATTAAGATGAAAAGCTTGAGTTCATTTTAATAAGTTATCTATATACTTAATTTGAAAATATTTAAATACGCGGCATTTATAATAATAAGTTGCAGTTTTTAAAACAGTCGCTTACAGAGAGCGAACACATACAGTCGCAATAAGTAAGCGAACAGAAAGGGTCGTATAAAAAAAAGCGATCAGAATTCGCAGTCTAAGCGACATTGTCTAGTCACGCTGCACTATAAAGTGTTAAAATTACAAGTAAGAATTAATTAACGGTGATAGAGAAGAAGTAGAAAATTACCTTCCGTATTAAAATAATAAAAAGTAACGTAATAACTGAAGATAATGCGTTTTATATGTCTCAAAACCGTAATCAATTGTGTTTAAATAGTGAACAATAAATATAATATACAATAATCGACCCAAATGGGGAAATCGAAGTATGAAGGACAATAACTCGAATTTATTGATGTATAAAAAGGCAGCATTCGTGGGTGGTAAATAGCTTGCATTTTGTTGCGAAGGCTATTTGTAGTTAAAACTGAACGGTTGAGTAAAAACTGCATAGTGTAAATCGAATAATTATTTACTATAATCATTAATTGATGAAAGGCAATTAGAAGCGTATTCAACTACACAAAAGTATAAGAAAGGATAAGGCCAACAATAGAGAAGCGGTTCCAGAATGCCGGACAGGTGACACCATCGGAAGATCAGATTCTAACCTATCTGAGACCCCCTTATCATCGGTCAAAGAAACGCCAGCATTACATCATCAGTTTTGCAACGAAAATAAGTAAGAATCTGTTTTGTTTGTGTTAATAAATAAAACTTTTTTGTGTGTTTGATTTCTCGAAACTTTACATTTGACTGTCACAATTAAACGAAAACAACGTTTAATTCTGATAAGGATTTTATTTGTTATATGTTAGTTTTAAGAAGGTTATTATAGATATAGGTTTGATTCTATAAATATTTGTAACCAACATATTGATGCATTTTCGTTCACATTTGGAATTTAATTAAATGAGTATAACATTTGATTTAATTTTATTGTTAAGATTAATATCACAAGCTTACACAATTATTGAATATGTAAATGCAGAAAGAAGTCAACTCAATTGGAATACAGATAAATAAATAAATCAAAATGAGCATACTTGTGGGCAATGATAACAGAAATACTTTCTTTATATTAACTGGCCGTTGTAACCAATTAAGAAAGAAGTTAGTAAACATAAAGCTTCAAATTCATTTACGCAAACTGAAATTAACTAGCAAGCAAAGTAAAAATTAACTAGTAAATGATATCTTTATAAATTGAAGCTGTTCAGTTTTAATAAAACATAATAAAAAACAATCATCTCAGGTATTAATTTTTCTTCAATAATGTTGATATTATAAAAAGGTTTAAAATAACTCAAATATTATTCTTTGGAGCGGGTTAAATAAACAAAAGTAGTCTCTAAGGGTATTACGCCCGTTGAACATGCCCCAATTTTGACAACTGCCGTTACTAAGTTTAAAAAAGATTGCTCTTCTTTTGGGTCAAGTATAAATCTTACGCTAGTCGTACCGGTGAGGTAACGTTTGTCTACACACTGACGTTTTCTTTTCAAAATTTTTGACAGGTGCAAGCCTTTTCTATTTGGATCTCATTTGGTCGGTTGATGTGTCGGTAGTTGAATCAATGAATCAAAATAAAATTTATTCCCAAAAAACCAAACAAAATAATAATAAAGTGAAATATAAGCAATTTATAATAGGTGCTCAAACTGCGCCCCATTAAAATTTATTAAAATCTAAAACACATACTTTATCATTATCCAGGAATAACGTAGATGAGTTTATTTGCAATGCGCCTGATGAAGAATATTTATTAAGCAAGATAAAATTCTAATACTATTTAAAATGTACCCATCGAATTTTATCTTTGAATATTGGACAATAGGTTGTCCTGATTATAGATAATGATACTATAGATGAAGGGACGAGTTGATAAAAATGAAAATTGCCGATCTAGAGTACAAAGAACATCTCTTATAGTGCACATTCCAGATTCAAAAACGGAACAAAGTCGCATGTTTGCAATAATTAATGACAAAACGAAAAATGCTATTAATTATGTTAAATACCGCAAAAAATTATATAGATTTAAGATAACAGTGGCAAAATAATAATTCGCTTATTTTTTTCGTTATTCCAAAGGAAGGTGCACAAATCAACTTGTAGAAATGAATACCATTGCAACATTGCCAGATATTTAAACTTGCCGAATCACAAATCATACACCGGGCATTATTTTCGACGCACCTCTACTACATTATTACTAGGTGGTGGCGGTGATTTAATTCAATTAGTTACATAGTAGCGAATTACGACTTGAATTTTCCGTTTTGAATTTGAATTAAGAAGTCGTTTTGGTTAATTTTAGTAATTATCTATTATTTGTTACTAATGTTTGGAAGTTAATGGGGCGCGGTTTGAGCACATATTATAAATTGTCTATATTTAACTTTTTTATTATTTTGCTTGTTTTTTTACAACAAATGTTGTTTTATTGTTTTGATTTATTTTCTTAAAGTACAGATACACCAAGCGACCCAATTAGATCCAGATAAGTAAAGGCTTGAACCAATCAAAAATTTTGAAAAGAAAATGTCAGTGTGTAGAAAAACGTTACATCACCGGTGTAACTAGCGAAATATTTAGGCTTGACCCAAAGCGCGAGCAATTTCTCTTAATAGAAACGGCTGCGTTTAGGGATAGAGTCATGTTAACAAAAGTGGAATTCCATATTTAATAGCAAAATACAATATAATTCCACAATTTTTTATATAATTATTTATTTCTCCACGAATTTCAATACAATGGGTACTACTATCAACAGAAAATAAAATAACAAATAGTACTTATGGTAACAAATCATTAAGGAAAACAGCAACCTTGATGTAAATTATAATTCTATATTTAAAAGATCTATTAAAGGAGAGTCTATAAGATCAAAGAAAGGTACTTTTCTTGTTATGTTTATAAATTTCGAAGGCTTCCAAAACATCTTGTCTTTTCTATTACAAAAAGATGGTTTACCTAATCAGTTTAGCTAATATCTTTATGGATAATGTAGAAAATCAAAATTTTGAATTAAACGGTTCTGATAAGATAGTATTTTGGTTTCGTTATGTTGATGATATTTTTGCATGTTTTGATTTTTCATCAGATTTAACTGATGAGTTTGTAATTAATATTAACAATTCAAATTCTAACAAAAAATTTACACTAGAGAAAGAACAAATTATAGCCATTAACTTAATAGATTTAAACATAATGGTTAATACACAGATTCAGTTTGATTTATCCATATTTAGAAAACCTACACGTTCAAACATCAGAATTCCAAACGATTCATGTCCATTAAATCGAACAATGTTAATAAAGAAATATCAATTATAAATCGAATTGCACAAGTACATGGTTACATTTTAAACATAATCGACACGAGTTAAAGATCAAGTTTACAAATTATCTATCAAAGACATTTACACAGTTATAACACAAAACAGAAAGAAAATAAATGCATATAAATTTCATATTTTGCAAAAATATTAAAGCGTTTTTGACAATCCAGGCCCTAGGGTGGGCAACATTCAAACGTCATTAATCGTCCTCTATCCATAAACTACGCCCAGCTTGTATCTGATTGTGCCAAAGGTATTAAGAAAGCGAATGCGATTCGGTTTTAAATTAGGTTCGTTTCTTGAGCCGAAAAATATGTGCCTTTCTAAATACATTTGCATGTTTAAATGCTTTAGTAGACTTTGCTAAAAATTAGAAGGTTACCTACCAAATAATTTTTGGAAGGTGTTCAAAAGTGCTATGAAGTCCTCGCACTTACAAGGTTTTAATATCGGAAATATATTGTGTAAGCCTGCTCCATAAAATGCAACTCGTAAGAACTACATGGCCGTTCTTAAATGACTATTTGAGTCTTTCAAATGTACATCGTCCTTGATTGCTAAAAAAGCGCCACTACAGTGGATCTGATATTGGGCGACAGACGACTGAAATTAAGGCAAAAATTATTCCTTTGAAGATTTAATAAGATGTCCTTTTACACTGGATCATTTTCCACTTTCGGAAGAGTATCTGTATTGTTTTTCAATATCAACTGGCAAGGGTCATTGTCGTGTATTTTGAGATGAAAACAAGGCTTTGACAATCAGCTGTCTTCTGAAAGGGCAAAATATAAATTGGTTTAATTGGTTTTAAGCAAGTCACTTCCACGTCCACCTGATTATTTAGGTGGCCAAATATTTTTTTGGGACGAAGACGTAACAGCGGTTATTGATGCTGATTTTTAAGGTTTTGAGGTTATATTGAGAATAAACATTAATAATTCATATTCATCAAATACTTACAGAGGTCATAGGTACCTAATCATAATTAATGACCGATATTCTATTGTAAAGATAACTACTCAACTAAGTTACCAGGAAATAGTCTTTGTGTGAACAGATGATGTGCACTGTACTTAACAAGCTAAATCGCGTTGTCCCAGATTTGTAAAATATGAGAATGTGTTCAAAAACTGTAGTGGAAATTCTTAAGCTGGTATGTTTACTGAACTTAACATTTTATCAGCATATCAAATATACAGTGCTCATAAAGTGCAGGACCACTTAAGTAAATTTTGAACAGATTGAAATAGTAAATGAGAGTTTTGAGGAAATGTGTTGATAGGTCTGACTTTAAAACCTTTACCATTAATAAAAAAAGTGTCAAATATTGTTTCTTACTTTTGGAGCCTCCCAGAGGCTTGGAGACGTATTACGACACAATGTTGCTTTAAAGCAATTATTTTTACTTAAAATTACTTTGTATAATTAGCTATCAACAGCTATACAGGTGAGGCGAGGGTCGTAGCCCTTATTAATGCAATATTAAGGTGTTACACAACATGATCCCCGTTCACCGTTATGTTTATTACGTTGTTTTTTGTCGCACTGTACATTTACACATCTGTGGACACCGTCCTGGAAAACGTAATAGGAAAATGATGCCGCTAACTCTTACTGGGCGAGGGTCGTAGCTCTTATTAATACAACTGTAAGATGTTACATAAGAGGGCGCCACTAATCAGAAGAGTCCTACTAAAATTTTCACTCCTCTCGAGACAAGAGCGCTTAAGGTATATGCCAGATACTTCCAAAATTCATCCACTCTACAATCAACAACACTCAACACAGATACGACTATACGTTAAAAGATATTTATAAACAAACCATTAAACTTAAATTAATTATTTATTCATAAGACTAAATGTAAGATAATAAACTCTGCCACTTTCGGGTAAAAATAAAATTATATATTACAAGTAATTAACACATGTGCGGACAGTAAGGTGAAAACGGAAAGTTCTAAACATCAACTACCAAAAATATCAACTAAAGACATCGACCACAAAATAAATAGCAATAACCACATGCCATTTTGTTTTAGATAAAACAAGCGGTATATGCCGTATTATCCCTAGGGAAATGTTTTTTGACACACTGGGACAGTGACATCAAATACTGTCAAGGAAAACACATTATTATTTATTGAACTGAAATACAAAACAAAGTTACCAACTATTGAAACTACTACTTTTGTGAAACCCTTCGACGCACGGCTAGACACACACAGAGCTGGTTTTCGGAGCACGTTTTACGTTTGCGCATTGGTAGGATCTTTTGGATTAGGTAATTTATATGTAAAATGCATGACATTTTGTGATTCTCCATCTAAAGAAAGTTAAAATCGGGGACGTAACTACTATTCTACAATCTTGAGGTACTTCAAGAAACTCTTTGTCTAATTCTTCACAAAATCAAGCAAGGTTTGCTTAGAATTTTATTTCCGCTTGGTGTAAAAGAATTCCAGATTGCTATGTACAAGAGTCGAAACGTTACCTTCTTGCACCATCATATACTTTTACGAGGAGAATAATAGTAATTTACCATTTGGTCATTTCTATCAATTCCGGACATATTATCGTTGCAATGTGTGACCTCCTTTGGGTTTATTTTTTCCTGTTCGAACCGGTTTTTGACTGGAATAAGATCAGGATCGTATATGGTTGTCAAGCATAAAACTTCAACATCTCAATTTTTTAGTTTTAATTTTCTTAATTCCTTTGGATTATTTTTTCTGTTTGTGCGTAGAGTTCCAGTCGTATACCTTTTCCTTCGTAACAGCTTTTTAGAAATTCCCACACTATTATAAAAATTGTCCATAAATATATGATGATCGCGATCCAGCTAAGGGTCTAATAGAGAAATAACCAATGTTTCAATGTTTGACGGTGCAGCCTCTTCACATTTTCCAGAATAAATCAGGATATTTAAAACAAAGCCATCTGTAATGTAGTATATACAGAGTAAAATTTTATCCTATACAGAGCCGTTTTGTATTTTATGTATTGATAAGTTCTCTATATGATAATGAGCATCTCTAAATGGTTTAAGTAATTGTTTCAACAACGGGTTTATTTTGTTCGGTTTGTCTCTAGGATTGGCTACTTGAGCACTGATACAACTAAATACTGTAGTAACTGTTCAAAGCGCCTCTCTGATATTTTTTAATGAAATACGGGGCAGTGGATCTTTGCTAAATACTTTCCCAAATGAGGGAAACATATAATAACCCCGGAGAATGCACAGTGCCAAAAATTGCTTCAACTCCTACAGGGTGATTGGCTTGATCGCTGAATATAGACTGCATTTTCTATGTGGCCTTCCTGGTTTACATAAGTCCCATTTTTTAAACACTGTATAGAGGTGGTAATAGTTTGACACTGGAACTACACTCCAGACTTCGAGCTGTCAAAATGAAAATCTGTTATATAGTCGATATCGTCATGCCACTCGTCGTCACTCAGTTCATCATCTCAAGTCACGTAATCGGTGGTAGGATCATTATCGTGAGCAAAAGTTTGATCGATATTATTACCATCTGACATTGCACCATCTGAGCTGTTTTAACTAAACTGACTTTTTGAGATATAAGTAGGATCCGCAATATCATCATCTGCACAGTTATAATTTAGAGTGGCAGCATTGCATTTTAAATGGGAAAGGTCCGACATGGTTGCCAGACCGTTCGCAGGGCCGCACCTAAAACATTTGATAAAATATTGTTATTTAAAAATATTAAGTGGCAATGCTGTTCTCCGTACAGCCTGTACTGAATTTTAACTATAGGCCAGAGTATAGGTACTTCCTATTCAACTTTCTCAAGTATTTAAAACTGTTATAACACTCCACAGATGATATGTAAACAAACACAGCAAATGCGAGTCACCAAAACGCGGGCATGAACATTTCACCTAATTTTATGTTTTCTACTGGAACTGAAGCTTCCATCACTTAGAAATCATAGGCAGTGCTGTCGGAAAACGCCGCTTTGGATCTAGAATAACGTTAGTAATCTTTCGATATCCCATATTCTCCGAGCGCATTGCGCGACAAATGCTACTCTGTCCGCGAACGTGTTAAATCAAAACATACACATGCCCTATAATTTTATAAATGCAAAATGGTATGAATGACAATGACGAAATTAAAATTTTTGTAATCATGAAAATGTAATGGGAATATATTTACAATCACTCAAAATGACGATGATCCTGAAATAAAACTTACAAGTAAACATTCATATATAAAAACGACAAATTATATTGATTAATTGCTGGAAAAAATTAAAAGTGATCATTCATGCTTTTACATTTGTAAACCCTAAACCATATTTTTTTTTTTATGATTGGTGACCTGAACAGGCTAATTGTCCTATCGTGCTAAAGCACTATCAGGAACACTTAGGAGAAGATGGATAGAGATAACGAATTGCCAATAGATGCCTATGAACAGCTACCTTAAATTTTATCATACGCATAATGTAAGAGGTTAAAGCAGGAACTAGGGAGATCATTCCAGAGTATTAGAAGCCGTGTAGAAAAATGTGGATTTGTGGAGATTTGTACTGCATACTGGTGATGTGAATGACCTTGAACCGAGTGTTTCTTCGCAAAGATAACTCGAGATAGTATCAAAGAATATAATTCAGCAGCACAATTAGCCGTTGTAATAACGATAATACAAAGAAAGAACTGAAACCATCCTTCTATGCTCAAGGGAAATTACTTTGTATAATTAGCTATCAACAGCTATACAGGTGAGGCGAGGTCGTAGCCCTTATTAATGCAATATTAAGGTGTTACACAACATGATCCCCGTTCACCGTTATGTTTATTACGTTGTTTTTGTCGCACTGTACATTTACACATCTGTGGACACCGTCCTGGAAAACGTAATAGGAAAATGATGCCGCTAACTCTTACTGGGCGAGGTCGTAGCTCTTATTAATACAACTGTAAGATGTTACATAAGAGGGCGCCACTAATCAGAAGAGTCCTACTAAAATTGTCACTCCTCTCGAGACAAGAGCGCTTAAGGTATATGCCAGATACTTCCAAAATTCATCCACTCTACAATCAACAACACTCAACACAGATACGACTATACGTTAAAAGATATTTATAAACAAACCATTAAACTTAAATTAATTATTTATTCATAAGACTAAATGTAAGATAATAAACTCTGCCACTTTCGGGTAAAAATAAAATTATATATTACAAGTAATTAACACATGTAAGGTGAAAACGGAAAGTTCTAAACATCAACTACCAAAAATATCAACTAAAGACATCGACCACAAAATAAATAGCAATAACCACATGCCATTTTGTTTTAGATAAAACAAGCGGTATATGCCGTATTATCCCTAGGGAAATGTTTTTTGACACACTGGGACAGTGACATCAAATACTGTCAAGGAAAACACATTATTATTTATTGAACTGAAATACAAAACAAAGTTACCAACTATTGAAACTACTACTTTTTGTGAAACCCTTCGACGCACGGCTAGACACACACAGAGCTGGTTTTTCGGAGCACGTTTTACGTTTGCGCATTGGTAGGATCTTTTGGATTAGGTAATTTATATGTAAAATGCATGACATTTTGTGATTCTCCATCTAAAGAAAGTTAAAATCGGGGACGTAACTACTATTCTACAATCTTGAGGTACTTCAAGAAACTCTTTGTCTAATTCTTCACAAAATCAAGCAAGGTTTGCTTAGAATTTTATTTCCGCTTGGTGTAAAAAGAATTCCAGATTGCTATGTACAAGAGTCGAAACGTTACCTTCTTGCACCATCATATACTTTTACGAGGAGAATAATAGTAATTTACCATTTGGTCATTTCTATCAATTCCGGACATATTATCGTTGCAATGTGTGACCTCCTTTGGGTTTATTTTTTCCTGTTCGAACCGGTTTTTGACTGGAATAAGATCAGGATCGTATATGGTTGTCAAGCATAAAACTTCAACATCTCAATTTTTAGTTTTAATTTTCTTAATTCCTTTGGATTATTTTTTCTGTTTGTGCGTAGAGTTCCAGTCGTATACCTTTTCCTTCGTAACAGCTTTTTAGAAATTCCCACACTATTATAAAAATTGTCCATAAATATATGATGATCGCGATCCAGCTAAGGGTCTAATAGAGAAATAACCAATGTTTCAATGTTTGACGGTGCAGCCTCTTCACATTTTCCAGAATAAATCAGGATATTTAAAACAAAGCCATCTGTAATGTAGTATATACAGAGTAAAATTTTATCCTATACAGAGCCGTTTTGTATTTTATGTATTGACAAGTTCTCTATATGATAATGAGCATCTCTAAATGGTTTAAGTAATTTTTTCAACAACGGGTTTATTTTGTTCAGTTTGTCTCTAGGATTGGCTACTTGAGCACTGATACAACTAAATACTCGTAGTAACTGTTCAAAGCGCCTCTCTGATATTTTTTAATGAAATACGGGGCAGTGGATCTTTGCTAAATACTTTTCCAAATGAGGGAAACATATAATAACCCCGGAGAATGCACAGTGCCAAAAATTGCTTCAAGTCCTACAGGGTGATTGGCTTGATCGCTGAATATCGACTGCATTTTCTATGTGGCCTTCCTGTTTTACATAAGTCCCATTTTTTTAAACACTGTATAGAGGTGGTAATAGTTTGACACTGGAACTACACTCCAGACTTCGAGCTATCAAAATGAAAATCTGTTATATAGTCGATATCGTCATGCCACTCGTCGTCACTCAGTTCATCATCTCGAGTCACGTGATCGGTGGCAGGATCATTATCGTGAGCAAAAGGTTGATCGATATTATTACCATCTGACATTGCACCATCTGAGCTGTTTTGACTAAACTAACTTTTTAAGATATAAGTAGGATCCGCAATATCATCATCTGCACAGTTATAATTTAGTGTGGCAGCATTGCATTTTAAATGGGAAAGATCCCGATATGGTTGCCAGACCGTTCGCAGGGCCGCACTCTTAAAACATTTGGTAAAATATTATTATTTAAAAATATTAAGCAGCAATGCTATTCTCCGTACAGCCAGTACTGAATTTTAACTATAGGCCAGAGTATAGGTACTTCCTTTTCAACTTTCTAAAGTATTTAAAACTCTTATAACACTCCACAGATGATATGTAAACAATCACAGCAAATGCGAGTCACCAAAACGCGTGCATGGACATTTCACCTAATTTTATGTTTTCTACTGGAACTGTAAGCTTCCATCACTTAGAAATCATAGGCAGTGCTGTCGGGAAACGCCGCGGTAGAATAACGTTAGTAATCTTTCAGGATATCCCATCTTGTTCGAGCGCATCGCGCGGCAAATGCTACTCTGTCCGCGAACGTGTTAAATCAAAAACATACACATGCCCTATAATTTTATAAATGCAAAATGGTATGAATGACAATGACGAAATTAAAATTTTTGGTAATAATGAAAATGTAATGGGAATATATTTACAATCGCTCAAAATGATGATGATCCTGAAATAAAACTTACAACTAAACATTCATATATAAAAAACGACACAATTATATCGATTAATTGCTGGAAAAAATTAAAAGTTGTACTTTCATGCTTTTACATTTGTATGCAAACCCTAAACCATATCTGCGTAAAGCAATTTTGAATTGCCTTTATGAAAATCCGACCGCTGAAAAGCAAATTGGTAACAATGCCTGAAAATACTTTATTACGCACATACAAGAAAATGTGGACATTTATCAGTAATTAAAAGTCAACAGCAGAAATGGGCAACGCTGTAGTTATTTTATTTAGAGTTCTTTTTAATTTTGCATTTTATTTTGCTTTACTTTGGTGACATTAATTTTTTTATACATTTTCTATGTGTACTTACAAAATAATTACACTTTCCAATAAGACATCAGACATTAAATATTTGAGGTAGGTTGATCTATTACACAGGTAATTTGAAAATGGAAGCTTTCACGAATATCATTCATAATTAAAATACTTATCTTTTAGATATTTATTTTTATTAATTTTTTAGAAATTTAAACATTTCAACAAGAATTACAGTCATCATCTTGAGTAAATGATCATAGTTTTTGAAAGTGATTTAAACCATAATAATATATTATTTCTATGTGGTTAATTTTAGTGAAAACGACTAAGAATTTAGTTCAAAAACAAAAGAAATCTCTCACTTGTTTCCACAAGTATTAGTATACTGGTATGTAAAATTGAAATCCAAAACTGAAAATGGAAATCAAATTAACAAAAAGCTCAATTTACTTATTTCCAAAAAATTTCAGAAATTTTTTATCCACACCTTCTCGTAACTTGTTTTGTTCTTTTAAACGCTCTAAGTTCCGTTTGGTCGTCGGGCTGTTCATTAAGAATTTTAGGTAAATTACAAATTCTAGTGAAGGAGGTAGGTACGCACTAGACCTCACTTTGCGTCTGAGTATGGTAACTTCTCCGGCTAGTTGTGTGCTTAGATGATAAAGTTTGGTGAGTAAACTTTCGTCGTTGTACTTAGGTTCAGGCTCACGAGAGTACCACGTAAGGTATTTACATTAACTAAAATATTGCAACATTTCTACAGACTACATATAATATAGTTTTCAATTTGTCATTTATACCTATAAAATTTAACTGATCGTATTTGTAGTAAAACTTGATTACGTTGATTGGTATTCACCGTAGAAAAAACATAAAATACAGCGACGCTATTGGTTGGTTTACGCCACGAGAGCAAAGGACGAAAAGTGCGCTTTTGTTCTGCTTATATTTAATTCATAGAGTTTGCTCGGTTTAAAAAAATCCTTATTAGCTGGGATAGATTGCTGGTTCATCATCGAATTATGCTGGCTAATCTGGAAGCAAATAACTAAATGGGTGGGGGGGGGGGTGTTTCTTTCGGTGGAAGTTGGTTGATAAATAAAATCAACCACGGACGAAATGTGTTTGATAGACCAAATAGCTTATCTACATATATGTTACTTCACCTCTTAGTAACGGAATTGATTGATACTTTCACTATTGTATAATTGAACATTCTGGGTGGTACCTTTAGGCGGTAGAAATGATCAAGGTACACATTTTGTGCTCCATATGAACTACAGGATTCTTTTAGAAGACTTTCTACTTATTCACTATAACGATTATACGCGATAGCTAAATTAGATTTGCTGCCCAATTGTATGCAGTTTTTGATCCGACAAGGAGAGCCACGGCATACTTGATATGATATTAGGTGTTCATTGGGTGGAGTTTGAAGGAATCTAAGTAGTATTTGTTTTGACATATTTTCGTTAATTGCTTATGCTTATTGCTTTTAACCAACTATAGTGCGGAAATCTCCATCCCAGAGGTCATCCAGGCCATAAACCTCCCGCATGTAACCCGGGCCATCCGGATCATCTCTATAACTACAAACCGCCTAACATCCTTAATCCGCATCCTCACCCACTCCAAAACCACCCTCGACTGCCCACCAGCACGTGGACTCTGGGTGTTCTCCAGACACTACCTCTGCAACCCACCCCGTATTCCTAAACTTACGCAGGTGGGCCACCAAGCAGTAAAGTGCCACACCCACCGAACCTTTAAATTCCCATTCTGTGGCGGTATGCACAAACCCCAATCCTGCAAATCCCTTTCCATGCCAAAGTGTAACAACTGCGGCGACTCACACGCAACTTTCAGCTTTTGTTGTGAGAAGCGGCGAGTGCCTCCCTCTTCCCTATTCAAAGCCACCAACGCCCTCGAAATCGTCTCCACTACCGATTCCACTTTCGAACCAGACGACCCCACGGTTGAACACTTCCTCCGCACCAACCAATTCCTAAGAGTGATCTCCTTTACTCTCGTGTTGATCTTTCCTGATAAACGCGAGCGAATCATGAAACTTATCGACCAGGCGGAAGCCGAGTTCTTGAACCGACGCGTGTATTTTGGTTGGGTGGGTACACGAGTGACGTTCTTCACCATTATCCTCCGTCCATAAACAAACCCACGAATACCATACCATCCCATACCTAACCCATAAGTACAATGGCTCTGACAATTGGAACAGTTAACGCAGGGGGCGTTCGATGGCAACGCCCCTTACTAAAGAACCTACTAACTAACGACGAAATCCAAATACTCGTCATAATCGAAACAAAATTACCCACACGAGGCATACTTAACGTTTCTCAATACCACACATTCCTCAACACTAATCAAATTAGAGGAAGACTTGGTGCAGCTCTCGTAGTTCACACTAGATATCCCACAACCAGTCATACACTACCACAGCACCTGCAACACACAATTACAACACATCTCTGACCTCCCTAATGCTGTACTATTAGGGGACCTCAACGCTAGATACACCCAATTCGGTGACACACTAACCAATCCTAACGGGAACATATTAGCTCCGCTTGCCCTTCTGGCGAGCGGAAAACTTCCATCATAGACCATATCCATATTATATGTTCCGAACCACTAATTCAATATTTCAACAACCAATGCCACTTAAGAACAACAATAACATCAGACCACGTCCTACTCCTTATCATTACTACATTAGGACCAGCTCCTCTACCTACCCCAACGACGATTATAAGACGAAGCTTCAAAAACGCAAACTGGGACCTATTTAACGAACACATCACCAACAACCTATCCAACGCCAACCTTGGATCACTGCAGAACATAGACAAAGCAATACGAGAACTCACACACACCTCATAACCTACGCAACAAATACTGCAATACCGAAAAAAACCATTGACATCAACAGAAAACCACTTCTTCCCCATATACTATCCATGATCACACAAAAAAGACGGATATAGAGACAATTCATAAGATACAGATACACAGCTCTCAAAATAGATTACAACAGACTCAACGCTCACATCCGACTAGAAACAAACTGCGTCACACAAAAGAACTAGATACAGATAATCTCTAAACTAGACTATCGAGACGGCCCTAACTTCTGGCTCAAGGTAACATCATCACTACCGATCAAGAGAAGGCTGATCTATTCAGCCTACATCTCCAGGATATTTTCTCTCCTCCGGACGACCGTTGTCTGATAACGAACTCAAAGGTCAACTCAAGCAAAACCTTGAGGATCTCAGACAGCGAAACGATGCTCCGTATGTCCTAACGCAAGATGATCAATTCCTCTATCCGATATCCCCAGACACACTACTTGACATACTCCTCAAAGTCAGAAACTCAGTCCTCGTACAATACGACCCCAACCGACTCATACTACGAAACCTACCACCAAACGCCATTATACAACCAATGCCTATCACCCTTTTCATATAGACCTCTATCCCTACTGAGCTGCATGGGCAAATGCCTAGAAACTATCATGTCCAGAAGACTAAGAGACCACCTCGAAGTAACAACACCATCCCAGACAGCCAATTCGGCATTATATCCATCCGCTCATGTCACGATTCACTAGTCAAACTTTACACCGACGTCTCTAAATCCCTTAACTACTAAAACTGCTGCCTGACAGTATTCCTCGATATCACACAGGCATTCGATAAAGTATGGCAAGCCGGACTGATACACAAAACCCTAGCACTTAACATCCCAATTCACTTCGTCCGACTCCGTCTTTCATACTTGTCTGACAGGTCTCTGAAGGTCAGGATAAGCACAACCACATCCCAGTCATTTACAGCAACAGCAGGCGTACCACAAGGTTCAACCGAAGCCCCACTGCTTTACCTAATCTACGCACACATTCCGCTACCTGCAAACCAAGACCTTACAATAACCTAATTTGCAGACGACACTGCGATATAGGCGACCAGCCGGAAAAGTGAGACAACAAACAGACTAATGTCACAACAAATACAACAATTCCCAAACTGGGCCAACCAGTGCAAAATCGCTATCAACCCCAACAAAACTCAAACAATACTATTCTGACATCCAAACCTTACAAGACAACCTCGACAATCCACAGATAATATCAACCTACAAATAAGAGAAGTACAGCTACAACCCCAAGACACCATAGTATACTTAGGACTTATCTTCTCTAAAACACTGAACTAGGACCAAGACCTGAAAAAGGCTCTAAACAGGGTGCGCAACCGCTCAAACATGTTGAAAGCACTACGAGGACAGGACAGAGGCTGCCACCCCAAAACCTTACAACACATACAAAACATACCACTAGTAGACTACCGTGCGTTATTGTTCCCCACCATCAAAACCAATAACCTAAAATCCATCGCCGCCTATGAACGAAACATGCTACGAACCATCCACAGGTTGGACTACAGGCACCCCAACGTCATGACAATAGAAACGGCAAACATACAATCCGTCACAGACAGACTTAAGACATTACAAACAAAATACACAAACCGCAGAACTCACAGCGACACAACCGCTACAAAAAACATACTCAAAACCTCGTAACCAACAACTGAGACAACTACTAGACGACTTACCAGAAGACTTCGACAGGATCCTAGACGCCACCCCTTACCTACTCCGCTAAACTCTATCCCCCTGCTAGAATGATGACGACCATCGCTCACGAAAATGACCAACCTCCCAAATACGGAAAACCATAGCACACCACATCAATTAAGAGTTAATTAAGCAAATTAATTAAAATAAAATTATAAAACTTTTTTTTTCTTTTTTTTTACCACACAAAATATACAACAAAATTGAAACCATAAACAATTCCACCACTAAAACACCCAAAAGCAAGAAGACCCAGGGCTGAAGAGGGAGAAGACCCCTAAAAAAGTACTATTTACTATACCTTCTATATATAGGAAATAGATTTAGACGTGACTTATTCAGGTTATAATTTAGGTATCTAAACTGCTTTATTTAAACTAATGTAATTGATTTTTAGTCGTATAAGTCTAAATGTTTGGTAGTGGTAGGTGAAAACACATAATTTTCTCCTTTTCCAAGGTATTTATATTTAATAAAAGCGAATGCTTAATAGTATATTGAAAACAAGTTTCATAAGACCAGTCGAAGCACGAAGTTTAAAAGAACGAGTGACGTAGCCACGAGTTTTTTAAAGAATGAGTGCTTCAAGGTCTCGTGAAACACGTTTTTTGTAATTTGCCCTTTTTTTTTAAACAAAAATTTTTACTTTAGTTCATTTAGGGACTTTTGTTAAGGTTGCTAATGTCTTAATTTTAAAAGTAAAAATTTGAACTAGTCGCTTTTTGTTTTATTCAAATTCTGTCACAAAACGCGAAAATGGAAGATAATCAAGATAATCTTGCATAAAATACGCGAAATTGCCAAAAATACGGTAGCGAATTTGCTCACATCATAAGTTTTTTTGAAAATTAAGCGACAGACCGGAAGTACCGAAAGCGGTTAGGGCCATAGTCGAGAAACGCGTTCTATATTTGCTTTAAGGTTCAAGCTCATTCTAGGTTTCGTCAGACGCTTAGATTTGACGAAGGCCTAAACTAATACGCAGGGTGATAGCGGCACTAAAGAGTGAAATACAGCTGACTCTCCGTAAGGATTATCTCGGAGAAGTACAACAGTATCAATTCTCAACCATTTCCTATCCTAAACCTATTTTACTAATTCAATGCAACATAACTGAAATTCTTTGGCTAGTTTTAAAATTGGCAATTGAATATAAAAATAGCTAATTACATCATTTAGGACATCATCAGACAATCTAAACTTATTGGATTCAATATTGTCAATTATTTTAAAACTGTCTTCTGCTTATTTTAAAGTTCTAAATAAAACCTTGTATATAATTTTAATTTAGAACTTTAAAATAAGCAGATTATGGTTTTAAAACAATTGCCAATGGCAGATTAAGTCCAAGAAGTTTAGATCCCTGGTTATGGTCAAAATTGGCCGAAACATATGTAGCAAAAAAAAATTGTTAATACTTAAACTTAATGGAACTATTCGAGAAATGCCTTCTACACTTGCTTTCGGGTTCAAACTACCTGTAGGCTTCCTCCGAGGCTTAGATTTGGCGAATCCCCAAACCGTAATCTGTGAAGCTTTATTTTAAATTTTCGTTTTCGAGTAAAAAAATAAAGAAAATCAAATTCAGTTAACACCGTTTACCATTTTAATCAGAAGCTTGACGACAACTTACTCGAGTGTGATTATTGTTGATATTCTGGTGAGTCAAACAATATGTTATTTGTAATTTTAAACGTATTCTAAAGATGATCACTGGATCTTGGCGCCAAAATTCTACCATTGTGTACCTGAGGTCATAAACACACTTTATACCCTGGATCGGTGATCCAAGGGACACGATGTTAATGTTTGCGTCTCAGTTGTTGCAGATAACGATGCCGAGAAGTAAAACTGGGAAAAAACGTGATCCTGTCAACCCAGAGTCAATCAAAAATGCCATAGAAGCTGTTAGAGCTCCTGAAGGACAAACAATTTCGATCAGGGAAGCTTGCAAAGTGTATAATGTCAAATTTACGACCTTGCTTTGTCATTTAAACTCTTTTAAAAATTCAGGGAAAGACATCTATAGTTATGATGTTAAATATGATACTAAAGGGGTATTCACCGATACTGCAGAAGAAAGTCTAGTGCAGTATATCATAACAATAGCTAAGATGAATTATGGTCTTTCAAAGAAGAAGGTACGTTTGCTAGCGTACAATTTTGCAGTAGCTAATAATAAGAAGATGCCCTCCAAAATTGGAAGATGAGCATATCGCAGGAAAAGAGTGGATGAGACTCTTCATGAATAAACACCGCAATTTGTCTGTAAGAAAACCAACAATTTAGAAGATGTCCAGCATGTGTATAGTACAAATCCGAATAAAATTGTATCACCTAAAGGTTTGAAACAAGTCGCTAGTGTCACTTGTGCCGAACGAGGCAGTTACATTAAGTTGTTACAAACATGCTATAAGAAACCATATACCGCCGTTGTTTATAATCCCGAGGGTGAATTTTAAGGAGAACATGCTGAAAGGGGCCCCACCTGGAAGTGTTGGGGGAGCTAACCCTTCAGGGTGGTCTAATGAATCTCTTTATTTAAAGTTTCTGGATCATTTTATCGCACATACAAAACCAACTAGAGAACAATGCTTCTAATAATTGACAATCATGATACCCATTTATTAGTGGAAGCTATACAAAAAGCTTCTGAAGCGGGTGTTGTTATGTTAATGTTCTCACCTCACACTTCCCACAGACTTTAACCCCTCGATGTTTCAGTGTACTCTCCTTTAAAGACCTACTACAACCAATGGGTCGATTGTGAAGCACTCATAGAAAGACATTTGATATCTGCAGCGTCTCAGAGCTTATTGGAAATGTTTATTCCAGAGCATTTCGTACAAGACAGATATTTACCCCTTCGATAGCAATGTTTTCAATGACGATGTGTTTTGTGGTCATGCGTAACAGACTGTTCAGACCCAACACCTGATATAGTTGAAACTAACGTCATTGAAACTACTATTAATCCCCAGTCAAATCCTTCTACATCAACAACCTTCGACACACTTTAAAAATTTAGGCCCTTCAACGTCAATAGGCAACTTTGTTTTATCTGAGCAGGTTCGGACTTATCCTAAGGCTGAAGCAATATCAATTGGGGAAAAAGGAAGAAAGCGTGGTCGAAGTAAAATAGCAACTGATACTCCAGAGAAAGAGGAACTGTTAAGAGAGAAAATGGAAAAATTACAAAAAGTAAGAGATAAGGGAAGAAAAGCAGTGAAACGTAAAGTAACAGATAGTAAGTCAAACATCGTTTATGAAGAAACTGTTTGATGAATTTAATGATGAAAGCTTTTTTCAAATTGCACAAGAACAAAAAAACGCAGTTCACGAAGAACTACAGTTGGAGTCGATAAACTTTAATACTGGTGATTATGTTCTTATTTCTTTTCCGCAGAAAAAAGGTCTTCCACGACATCATATTGGACAAATTATTTCCCAGGATTCTGAATTCCAAATTCAGTTTTTGGAACGAATTGAGAGTAGTAACAAGTTTCGTAAAGGCTCTGATGAGTTATTTGATGTAACTATTAAGGATTTTGTTTGTAAATTGGCAAAACCCTTGGAATGTACTGTTGGTTCAGCAAGGGTATCAAAAAAAAAAAGGTTTCCATTAGATTTTCCGTCATATTATAATGTTAAATAATTAATTATTATTTTAAATTAATGTTTATACAATAACCTTTCTAAAAACTTACCTGAAAAATAAGCTTGATTTACGTTATTTTTCCCTTTTCTTTGCACTCTGATCTAAGGTACAAGAGGGTATTATCCATGGTACAAGAGCATCGTGTACTATGAATCAAAGTTCACCATTTTGTTAGCACGTCATGAAAAATTATTCTTTGTTTATATTGCCTTTTAAGGCCACTACGAATATAGTAAAATATCCAGTTGATAGCATAGATTCATTTTAAGTTCAAATAATATACGCAAAAGGGATGTAATGAAAAATTGATCCAAGATACAACGGTCTCGCCTACTCAAACAATTACTCCAGCTGACCGATTACAGGACACATTCAATCCACACAACAAACCAACTACAATAATACCCACATAAAATACGACTGACCTGTGCGGAATGACCCTCCGTGAGGATCACCTCGGAGAGGTACAACAGTATAGATTCTCAGCTATTTCCTATCGCAAACCTATTTCCTACTTACTCTATATCGGCTCACGGTGCAATAATCCTATTCTGTCACCACATAGTAATAGAATCGTTATCATTGTGCATACATTATGGTAACTAAAACTATTCCTTTTATTTCAGATATCCAAGAGTACTCCAACAACTACTACAACTGACCGACCACAGGACATATTCAATCTACACAACAAACCCTCTACCACAATAATCACACAAAATACGACAACCCTCCGTGAGGAGAAGTACAACGGTATCGGTTCTCAACCATTTCCTATTCTAAACAACTAATTAAGTCCAAGAAGTTTAAGATTGCCTTATTATGGTCAAAATTGGCCGAAACATATGCAGCAAAGAAAAATTTGTTTTGCATAATTAAACTTGTGGGACTACTTAGACTCAGAGTTTGTGAACTGCTTAATTTTGGTTAAGCGGTTGTATTCATTATAAATTCTTTGGAGCAAGCTATCTACTGCTTGAAGTATTTTTCGTTATTAATTTAGGATATTTTCAGTACTTTTAATCAATTCTAATGGTATTTTGTTAAAATATGTTTTTTGTAGATTTCGCCTTTGCTAATTAAAATACTTATCTTTTGGGTATTAAGCCGTGCATTCTCTATTTATTTTTTATATAAACGTTAACGGTTCGATAAAAATTACAACTATCGTCTTCAGTAAATGGTAATAGCGTTAAGAATTAATTGAGATGTCAAAATAAATTTATGAATTATGAAAATGCAAATATGAGCCTGCTATTAATATATCAGTTTGATAAACGTATTAAGCCAACTTTGTAATCTAATTCTATTTTAGTAAGGAATAGCTATATCGTTAATACATTAAGTATTATTAAACTGCTATTAAAGAATTATTTTCATATTTCACCTTGGCTGTTTTGTGTATCATTGCATGTGTATTATTTCATTTGTTTGAATTAATGTTAGAAATTAACAGAGGCATCATGGAGGAAATAACTTTATTTTGGTCTTAGTGAATTAGAGAAGCGCTGCATTAAACTGTTCATATTCTACTCTTTAGTTTTATATTTTCACTACTAAAGTATTATAGGCATTTATATCACATTTGTTGATCAGCTGTGTTTGGTTTATTACTTATTGCATATTACAAGAAGTTCATTAAAACTCAATCCCACGAATTACTTAAATATCTAAATATAAAGTATTGAGTAACATTACGTAAGCTGCAAACTATAACAACGGTGTCAAAATTTTAGCTAGTTGAAACTTTTTTAATCGATGTACTTACCAATACTGAATTAACGCACAACAAATTTCATAAAACCACTAAAAGAACTGTTTACTACAGAAATAATTAGTAAAAAACGAATTACGTATGTATCTGATTAGTAAAGAAAGGAAGACGATGGTGAACATTAATTTTGAAGCTTAGGGATTAAAATTGAAAGTGGTAAAAAGCACATGGTAAGCGCAAGCTGCAAGGCAAGGCCCGGCCGGTGATAAACAGTGTCTTGGGGTAGGAGTATCCACTAGGCGAGACGGCGGGGATCGGGGCCCGTGCCACACACGACGGCGGCCACACCGAGGACCACCCAACAAGGCGCCCGAAGCTACGAGGGGGCGCCCAGCTTTCGTAGCTTCAAGGAATCGCAAATATTGTAATCAGTGCGTCAGATAGCAGATTGCTATTGAATGGGTCACTCTTCCATGATCAGCTGGTTGATCTATCACAATATCACGGTAGCCTGCCTTGAGTAAAATGGAGTTGCCTTGTACGGCAGGAATGTGTGTAAAGTAGTAACAAAGTTGTGCGCCTGTGCACTTTTTCTTTCTGATTGACTCATTTAGCGTTGTTTTGGATTTTACCTCTTGTAACGGATCGCGACCTCTACATGTGCTCAATTAACCTATATTGTTTTTTGTGATTTAAATTTAATTAACACTTTAGTATTTATTTTACTACATTTTGTAATCAACTATTTTATATTATGATTAGATTTTGTGTCAATGCTCCGTTTATGTATCAATAAAATTTTTACGTTCTGTTTTAAATAAAAAATTGGTGGAGTAAAGATGTTAAGTTGTAATTAAACTTGGAATGTTGTTACAGGAAATCGTTCTGATTGTTTGGTGATTAATGCCAAGTAATAAAATAAAATAAAAAGTGGTATACTTTGAAATGAATTAAAACTGGTAAATAGGTTAATAATTCTTGGATTAACTGTTAAACTTTTAAGATTAGCATATCTAATTCGAAAACTTCCATAAAATAGCAAACAAATTCTCACAAAATTGTCAATTATTTTCCAACGAACATGTTTCTTCTCTGCTTAATAATTTGAATTTTGCTCAATTTCCTTTTTACGAAAGTAGATAGATTGTAATATGAAAATGTAAACTTTCACCATTATCACACATAATAAAATACTTATCTTTTGGGTTTTTAATGGTGCATTTTAAATTATACAATTTAAACGTTCCGAAAACACTTACAGTTATCTTCGTCAGTAGTAATATCTGTTAAAAATTGTTAAAAATGTTGTAAACAATTTTGTCAAATTTGAAAAATTAAAGCATAAGCATCAGCCTGCTATTAATATAACACTTTGAGAAACGTATAAAGCCAACTATAAAATTAAATTTTAGTAAAGAATTACTAGGTCATTAAAAATTAAATATTGTTAAACCGCCTTAAAGAAAATCAGAACACTCTCTACGGCGAAAGCTAACAATGAAAAATGTCAGCCAAAAAACACATTTAACAAAATTTAATCAAGTTACGATGTAAGTGTAAAGTTGTGAAAAACTTAATTTCAAAATGCTAGAAGCATTCACAAATTTTTAGATTTTTAGATATTAATATGTCAAGAAGTGGTAAACTTCCGTTAGGTTCTTTTTCCATGGTAAACTGAATACTAGGATGTGTACCATTTATAAAAACCAAAAACTCATGTAGTGCTTCTTCTCCATGTCTCCAAATAACAAATGTGTCATGACATATCTATACCAAACTGAAGGTTTTTTAGGTGTATTTTGTAACGCTAATGTTTCAAATTTTTCCATGTAAAAATTAGCTATAACAGGACTAAGGGACTACCCATTGCTACACCTTCAATCTGTTCATAAAATTTACTATTCCACTGAAAATAAGTTGTAGTAACACAGTGCTGAAAAAGAATGGTTATGTCCTTTGGAAAAAGATGATCAATGTATTCAATAGCTTCTTTTAGAGGCTTTTGTAAAAAGTAAAAACAACATCAAAACTAACCATTATATCACCCTCTTCAATTTTGAAACTATGCATTTTTTCAACAAAGTCGGCAGAATGTTTAATGTAATGGGGTGTTTTTCCTATATCAGGTTGTAATAAAAATGTAAGATGTTTTGCAAGGCTATATGTAAGAGAATCAATTTCACTAACAATAGGCCTTAAAGGAATATTAGGTTTATGAATTTTTGGTAAACCATATAGTTTTCGTGAAATAGCTTTAGAGTTAATTAGTTTCCTTTTTATTTCTTCCGGGATAGATGATAATTTAATCAGTTCTTTAGTTTTTAAAAGAAACTTTTTTGTTGGATCTTTTGGTATTTCACTATAAGTTTCTGGTCCCAACAATTGTTCTAGCTTAATGTTATAATCGTTCATATTTAATATAACAGTTGCATTACCTTTATCTGATTTTAATATTATTATACATTCATTGCGTTTAAGATCAAGTAAAGCATGTCGTTGATGAAAGGATAAGTTGCTCTTTGGAGGTTTTGTTTTACGTAATATGTTAACGTGTCATATCTAACTTCATTAGCAGCATCAAAAGGTAATAATTTAATGGAGTTTTCGATATTGGAAATTATATCTTCAAAAGGTATTTATTACTCTTCGTATTATCGCAAAATTTCCTCCTTTAGAAAGCGCTTCAATAGCATAATCTGAAACAACATTATCAGAAAGGTTTATAGATGTTTTTTTGTATAATCAATAGATGGTCTATTATTTTGTTGTTTGTATAATTTATTAAATCTTTCTTTTTGACGTTGACATTCACAAAAATTAAATATTGTTAAACTGCCTTAAAGATGATAAATCAAAACACTCTGCGGCGAAAGCTAACAACTTTTGGTATGTCTAGGTTTTTCGCTGTATTTTAATCCTAGACATTGAAGCAAACGCTTTACCAATTTTATGTTACATTACCACAGCACTATAATTTAACATAAGTAGTTGAAATTAAGATTAAAATTAAAAATTACAAAAACGTTCTGCATTATGATTTTCATTGTTAATAACACTTGCACTTATTGATAAAGATATGTCTTTGTTAGGTTTAACTGGATTATTTTATTTGATGTGATGTTTAAATTTGTGAATGCTTCTATCATTTTCAAATTGAAATTTTTCACAACTTTACACTAACATCATAACTTGATTAAATTTTGTTAAATGAGTTTTTTGGTTGACATTTTTCATTGTTAGCTTTCGCCGTAGAGAGTGTTCTGATTTGTCATCTTTAAGGCAATTTAACAATATTTAATTTTTAATGATTTAGTTATTCTTTACTAAAATGTAATTTTATATTTGTTTTTTCTCAAACTGTTATATTAATAGCAGGCTGATGTTTATGTTTTAATTTTTCAACTTTGACAAAATTGTTTACATCTTTAACAATTTTTAACAGATATTACTACTGACGAAGATAACTGTAAGTGTTACCGAAACTTTTAGATTGTATAATTTAAAATAAACCATTTAAAAAACCCAAAAAAGATAAGTATTTTCTACATAATTTTCAATTTATCAATTACCATTATAATAAATATATGGTGTCAAACAACACACGACCTTCCAACCTACAAAGTCGAAATTAAAAGAAATGAAATAATTGTAATGGTTATTCAACTAGCCCTCTCCATGTCAACTATCAACCAATTACAATTTAGTATTTTTTATATTTGGACCAATTAAAGCACAATTGTGCGACAACTCCGCTAGCGGATTATTCCCGACAATTTTTTTCTCTTCCTGTGAAGTTTAATCGCCTTCCTCTAAAATGTCTGACGTTTACTTTGTTCGTCAAAATAATGGATACTCCGACTACCATCGAAACCACTATATAACCTGCAACTTGTTCTATATTAAACCTAATTAATTAATTCACGACTTGTCAATTGCCCGTCAATTTTCTTCGTTACATAGTCTAGTGACCGACGAATTGCATAAATCTTTGTAAATGTGCTTAATCGTGTTTATTGCTTATATCGAAGCACTCATACACTTTGGCAAAAATTTTCGAATTCATCGGCCACATGAGGTATTGTACATGATAATTACGAGGATTGCTAGGATAATTATGCAACCTTCTTTTAATACTTGCATATCGAAAATAAGCAATATTGTGAAAACAAAACAATAATCTATGTAAGATGGACCTTTAAAACTTCATGTCAGATAGAAGATAATAGACATATAGATGCTGACCTAAAAACCAAAGCGCTTAATTAATTTTTTGTCGCTAAATTACGAGTCGTATCAAAAAATTTCATAGAACATAATCAATCGAAAGGTTTAAGATCTATATCTAGGTACCTATACTTTCTTACATAACAATTATAGATAAAATCTAACCACTTTTACAAATAATTTTGCAGAAATTAGTGATTGCTATAAAAGGTAAGGGAGATTTATTGTTTCTGCCTTTTGACTTTTCAAAATTTTAAATACCAGCGTTAATTAATTACAATTCTGACTTAATACAACAAAAATGGGTGAACGTGAAACTTCTGAAAGCAAGGGCACCTACGTGTTGTCGCACTCGCACGCGCACACGCACAAACGGACACGCACACGCACACGCACTCGCACACGCACACGCAGACGCACACGCACACGCACACGCACACGAACACGCACACGCACGCACACGCACACGCACACGCAAACGCACACGCACGCGCACACCACTCACACGCACACGCACACACGCACCACGCACACGCACGCACACACGCACACGCACACGCACCACGCACGCACAGCACGACACACACACACACGCTCACGCACGCACACACGCACACACACACACACGCACACACACCACGCACGCACGCA
>JARFJB010000567.1:70000-160000 GCA_036346205.1 Vesta saturnalis | reverse complement strand
CACAGACACACAGACACACACGACACACAGACACACACACACACACAGACACACACAGACACACACAGACACACACAGACACACAGACGCGCGCGCACACACACACACACACACACACACACAGGAACACACAGACACACAGGGACACACACACACGAAGACACACACACACAACACACACAACACACACACACATACACACACACCTACACACACACACGCGCGCGCACAGAAACACATACACACACAGACACATACAGACCCAAATAGACACACACAGACACACACAGGCACACACAGACACACACACACACACACAGACACACACAGACACACACACAGACATACGCACAGACACACAGACACACACAGACACACACACAGAGACACACAGATACAACAGACAACACAGACACACAGACACACACAGACACACACAGACACACACAGACAAACACAGACACACACAGACACACAGACACACCGACACAGACAACACAGACACACACAGACACACAGACACTACAGACACACACAGACAACACTACAGACATACACAACACACACACACAAGACACCAGACACACACAACACACACAACACACACAACACACAGACACACACAGACACACACAAGACACACAGACACACACAGACACACACAGACACACACAGACACACAGAACACCAACACACACAACACAACAGACCACAGACACACACAACACACACAGGCACACACAGACAGACACAGACCCACACAGACACACACAGACACACAACACAACACACACAGACAACGACAGACACACAGACACACACAGACACACACAGACACACACAGACACACACAGACACACACAAGAACACACAGACACTACACAGACAGACACAAGACCCACAAACACACAGACACACAGGACACACAGACACACACAGACACACACAACACACACACACACACACACACACACACACACACACACAACAACACACAGACACACACACAGACACACACACAGACACACACAGACACACACGACACACAGACACACAACACAACACACACACACACACACACAGCACACAGAACAGCACAACACACGAACACACACAACACACACACACACAACACACACACACACACACACACACACACACACACAACACACACACACACACGACCACAGAAACACAACACAGACACACAACAGAAGCAAGCGGTCACCACTTTGCACCAGAAAAAACAGACAAACAAACAAAACACACACAAAAACCAAAAAAAAAAACAACAGACCAACAAAAACAGCAACAACACAAAAAAAAAAAAAAACAAAACACAAACCAAAAAAAAACAAACCAACCACAAAAAAAATTTCAAGGTTGGTAACATTACCGGCTTCAAGGTCACCGCAAGCCACGTGGTAGGTTGGTAACCCTGTCTCTTCAAGGTCATCGATTCAAGGCCACGTGGTAGGAAAGCTTTGTAACCCCGCTGAGTCTCTTCAAGGTCACATTGCTTCAAGGTCATGCTCGAACGTTGCCTTCAAGGACACATACTCCGTGCATTATTCCTCAAGGTCAGTAACTAGATTTGAAGGTCGCTAGAAAAGTTACTAGATTGTTTTTCAAGGTCATTGAAGCAGATTGTCCACGTCAATTGTAGGTTATCGTACACATTACCTACATCTATTCCTCTACGTCTAAGTACGTGGTTTCCAAGGTCAACACATTGCCTACGTAAAAACTAAAGGCCCTAGTCTTCAAAGCCATGGTCACCAATCAATTCTCTAGCTGAGTGTTAATTGGTCACGCCCCTCAGGAAGTTCATTGAGCTCTGTCTCAATCATTGTTGTCTATGCATGTTTCGAGGTCATCAAGCAATTCTTGGAAGTTTACTATGGTCACGCCCCCCAACAAACTGCCCTCAATTGGTTCCGTTCCCCAAAACAGGTAACCGTTTTCCAAAACAGGTAGCCGTTTCCTAAAAGCAGGTAGCCGTTTCCTAAAACAAATAGCTGTTTCGCAACCGTTTCCTCCAAGGTCACATGAGAAAAGAACAAAGGCGATTCATTGTTCTGGTCGACTTATAAAAATAGATTGTTATCTAGCTACCCCCCACCACCATTCTAAGAAATCAATTTTCAAGAACAAAGACGATCAATTGTTTAAGCCGACGCTTCAAAGTCTATGCTTACAATTTTCAAGGTCACGCCTTTGAGAAAAGAACAAAGACGATCCATTGTTCCGTTATAATTTCTAAAAATAGATTGTTATCTAGATACACCTCAATTCTGAGAAATCAATTTTCAAGAATAATGAACCGCCTTTGTTCTTTTATCAGAGGTGTGACCTTGAAAATTATAAGCATAGACCTTGAAGCGTCGGCTTCAACAATGGCTCTCTTTTGTTCTTGAAAGTAGAGGAATAGATGTAGGTAATGTGTACGATAATCTACAATTGACGTGGACAATCTGCTTCAATAACCTTGAAAAACAATCTAGTAACTTTTCTAATTTCAAATCTAGTTACTGCCCTTGGGGAATAATGCACGGAGCATGTGACCTTGAAGGAAACGTGCGACCATGACCTTGAAGTAATGTGACCTTGAAGAGACTCAACGGGGTTACAAACCTTTCCTACCACGTGGCCTTGAAACGATTTTTCCAAATCTGGTGACAAATCTAGTGACAAAAGTGAGTCAGAACCAGCCCTTTATACTACTCACACAAAATGCACAAGATACACACAGACACACACACACACAAACACAGACACACCAGATACACACAGACACACACAGACACACACACACACTCAGATACACACAGGCACACACACACACACACACAGAGGTACACACAGACACACACAGGTACACACAGATACATACACACACACACACACACACACACACACACACACACACACACACACACACACACACAGACACACACAGATACAAACACACACACACACACACACACAGGTACACACAGACACACACATGTACACACAGATACATACAGACACACAGACCCACAGACACAAAGACACAATAGACACACAAGACACACACAAGACACACACACCAAACACACACAAACACACACACACACATACACACAAAGGTACACAAGGCTCACAAACCCCACAGGCTCACACAGACACACAAACACACGGACACACACAGACACACACAGGCACGGACAGACGCAATAGACACACACACAAATACACACAGGCAAACACAGACACACACAAGGCAAACAGAGACACACACACACACTGGCTCACACAGACACACACAGAACACACAAACACACAAATACACACACACATACACACACACACTCACACACACACACAACAACACAACACACAGATACATAAGTAAACACACAGACACACACAGTCACACACAGACACACAACAAACAAACAACACACACACACAGACACACACACAACACACAGACACACACAGACAACACCACAAAAGACACACACACAGAGACACACAAACACACAGAGACACACAAGACAGAAACAGACAGACACAGACACACAACAAAGACACACACAGACACACACACACACACACACACACACACACACACACACACACACACACACACACACACACACACACACACACACACACACACACACACACACAAACACACACACAGACACTCACAGATACACACAATAAACTCTTTCCCTTTATTAAAACGTTTACTGTCTGTAATTTAGATTTGGTATGTATTTTATATGAAAGTATAAACGTTCACGATAGAAAGTCACAATTAAAAATAATTATCTTTTAGGTTTTTTAAATCGTGTATCTTAATATACAATACACAATCTAAATATGATAACCATTATGATTATCGTCGTCAGTAAAGAATGACACTTCCAACAAATTAAATGCCTGTAAAGAAATTTCTCTACGGTGAGAACCCAAAGAATAAGACTGCATCAACGATTAGATGTACGTATTTGAAAGGTTACTGCCAAATGTTATTTAGTTTTAGTAGCTATTGTTAAACCGTGCTGAAAATAAATACGTACGAAGGCTAACAATAAAAATGCCACAATCAAGAAATAAATTTAACAACATTTAAACTCATTATAATATCCGTGAATAGTAGAGAAAAGTTTAATTTGAGAGGTGCAAGAGCGATCACAGCTAAAAGCTTGGATGTACCAATTAAAAATCTAGTACAATCACAAAAGCTCCAACAAGGAATTACTAACCTTCTGTTGTTATGTACAAACCCAGTAATTGTTATGATATATCGATAGTTTGAATTTGAACTATATATTTTAAATCATTGCAATGCTGTGATGATGTAAATTACTTCTCGTTGTTAGTCTTTGTCCGTGGAGATATTCTGTCATTTTCAAGGCGGCTTAATCAAATTTCATCTATTAAAGATCTAGGTATTTATTAAAATAATGTGCTATTAAATAGGCTTTAGAATACATGTACACTTAATTGTTATAGTAGGCTTTTTAAATGTCATCTTATACAGATGACGATAACTGTAATTGTTATTGAAACGAATCTATAATCAAAAACCTAAAATATAAGTATTTTATATATCTAAATTAGTGAATAATAATGGAATATGGCGTCACGACTGGATGTCACGGGTAAACATTTTGAAATTTACATAACAGCTGAAAGTACTCTTTCATTATCCCAAGAAAGAGATGCTTACAATTGTGGATCTAGAAATAAATTATAATTGAAACTAAATCCGTTTTACTAAAGAGACCCAATACCTCAAAGCTTGATAAACCTAATATTTTCAATTAACCTTCCCGGTTCTTTTATATTGTTTATTTTAGTGTACATAACATTTTGAAATGTAATTAACTGCTTAATATTCCATTATCGTGTGAGGGCTATTCCACTGGTAAAACGCGGTGGGTTTTAGTATTTAACTAAAATTGGATTATTACTCTACGTTGGCCATTTACAATCATAAATACGATAAACAATAGAATTGGATCTTACACGTCTAGTTTTATTGCTCGGGTTGACTTTCAGGTGGTATAAATAACTATGTTTTGAAAGCAATCAATTATTAGTATCAGGTAATTATTGGCAAATGGAAGTGGAGGGCAATTTTGATATTATTTGACGTGATTTAGATTGGTCACTAAGATCTCACTTTCTCAACCAGCAAAAAAAAAAGTTGCGACACATTTAGGCATTGCAAGAACTTGTATACTGCTTTACAGAAACTAAATAATAGAGATTATGATAGTAGACTGAATCATTTGCATTGGTTATTAAGCATGACTCTGGAATATCCTATTTATAAAATTTTAAAGGATAAATATTTAAAGTATGGAGGATAATTGCATAATGTGCATTATGATCAGGAAAATTCTACTAATCCACAATCGCCGCATCGGTACATAAATGTAGGAAAATTTAGTGGATACTTGTAACAACTTTGTTCCTTATTTGTTGTAAAAATTAAAAAGGGTTTTATTATTAATATTTAAAATTGGAAACAATTTGCTTAGTTAACTTAATTCATATTTTTTCTTAATTTATACTTCCATTTGGAATTATTTTTGACATTTTGCCGATGTACATCACCTATACCGGAGCTCCTTTTTAGCTTCTTGATTATTGTTTTAAGAAAAAGCCTTTTGGTTTCCACCTAAATTTTGTGTAAAGCGCCATTGATTTAATCGTAAGATACCTTTAACTCGTATTATATTAAAATCTGAAACATTTGCTTTTTGCGGGCACTTCTACTTATACTTCTACTTACCCTTCTACTTACACTTATAATTATACTTTTACCATTTTTTGGTACTTTTATTTTATGATTGCATTTTGCATTTAATTCAGATGTAAATTTACATCACCACTTTATTTTAACCTACACGAGAATGCAATAAATTCTGGATTATTCAGCTTTCAATGAATATAAATTTGTAAGAAGTAAATTCAGCTTTGGTATGGTTTACAACGTAAAACATTGAAAATACGGCATATTGCGCAACATTGGTACGAAGATTACTTCATCTATGGTTTACATTTCCGCATTCCTTATGATAACAGAGGTTCTCAAGAAGTTGTACAAAAATTTTATAACAGGTATTTATACCCCAATGACTTATTAGGATAAGGCTATTAACACTAGTTTTAGGATTTATTTTATATAATCCCAAATTTATACAAACATAGTTTGTATATCTTTTATTTTGACATTTTGGTGAATGCTTTATTGTATCCTCGGTTTAGTTATTCCTAGCGTAATAAAAAAAAAATAACTTGGCGTCTGAGATAACTTTTATTATTGAAGTTACTATATTGATGTTAGGTGGAAATAACTAAGCAGAAATTTGTTGGTAATTAAGCAAATCAAAAAGCAGGAACCAGGCCCGATTTTATCTACCTACTGAGTCAGCGGCATTATCCTTTATTGAGTGGTTGTTGTCTCTAGTTACTTTAACGATTTGTATTGAGAATGCTTTAAAACATTCATTTACACCATTATTATACATTTTCGAGGAAAACTAAACGGTGATAGATATTTTGAATTCCTCAACACTTTTTTGCCCCCTCAGAAGACGTTTCCTTTGCAACTAGGGGAACTATGTGCTTTCAGTTTGATGGTTCCCCAACGAAATGTCCGTTAGTACTTAAACGAACAATATCCGAACAGAGTAATTGGTTTTCATGGCTGGAGCGTTCGCAGAATCTTACCTGTTTTGATTTTTGTCTTTGGGGCAGATTAAAAAGTATTATTATTCAGGAAATACCGAAAACCTGAAAAATATGACGAAAATGATGACTACAGTTATAAACTTGTAAACTGCTGTAGCTGATTCATCCAATGGAAGCAAATTGCGAAGGTGAACATAAAACTGATGGAAAACATTTTGAATATTTGTAATTCTATTGTCGTTGTATGTTGTTATTTAGAGTTAGTACCAACAGTTTATTTTCCCGAAATTTTTTCCTCGTTGTTGTTAGTTATGTTCGTTTGCCCCGCAGGCTTTATACAGGCTCAAATACACATTATTCTCTATTTGGACCAATCTTAAACCTGGATAAAGTGCGAGGGGATATAAAAATCTGGGAAAGGTTGAATTAAAAATATTGAAACTTTCACCATTAACACATTCAGAATACTTTCTTGGGTTTTCAATGGTGTATTTTTATAGTAATGTTTTACACAAATCTAAACGTCTCGATAACACTTACAGTTATCGCCCTCAGTAGTAATAGAATCTTTCAGAGTTGTTTAAGAGGTTTAAACAAATTTATGGAATTTGAAAGAGTGAAAACGCGAACATACGCCTGCTATTAATATAGTAGTTTGATACAAGTATAAAGGTAACTATGGAATACAAATTTAGTAAAGAATAACTTGTAGGTAGCGGACCGCGAAAATTTTATTATTGTAATAAACGTTTGTCAAATCGCCATTGTTACTGCGATAGAAAAGATAATTAGTGAATTTTTGATATCTTTGTAGTACGTCGTAATTTGCTGTTTTTGGAATATCTTATTTTATGTACGAAATGTGGGAATGTTTGTAATTAATATTTGAGTAAAGGTTGAACAGAAAAAGGAAACATATATTTTGAAAAACAGGTGTTCTGCCGAAACTGGCGTGACAAATTGTTGAAAATTTCTATACGCGCGCTCTTGATGTAAAAATGTCACTGATTTAATAATTCACTAGGGCGAAACATAGCACAAATCCAAAGGGATCTTTGTTTGGTACGTTGAAACTTGAGACCTAAATGTAGCGCTTGTTACGGACGAACGCATATTTTTAAAATTAAGATGTAGTGCAATAATTCATATGAAACTGTTCCCACGTAAATTAATGTTTCTTGTTTTTTTATTACTTTTGAAAGACGGGTTGATTTTCGTGAGTAAACGTGGTTAGTTTCATTATTTACCGGATGCAACACTTAACCTCGTCTAGCCTATCTCAGTCAAATACCACAACGTACCTACCACTAGACGGCCAATTCGTTTCATCAGATTTGAGGTTTGCGAGTAATTACATATCAGACTTGTAAATAAATTCTAATGTTTTAATTATTGCCCGGAAAGTCAAAGTAAGGCAAGCAATCAATTTGACTAATAGTAACATTATTGTCAGTAAAGTCAAGATAACCACTTAGCGATTGATTTGTTCTTGAATTTGCATTATTGCAAATAAGATAGGGTACCTGGGGGACGCTACAAACTAGATCATTAATAAATTAAATATTGTTAAAAATGTAAATATTTTAATAAAGAACTCTGAGTTTAGATAGTCCCGTAATTAATAGAAATTAGTTTTAACACTGTACATATTATACGTAAATTTTGGATATAAAAATATCGATTTTCTTTTTAAATAAAATTCTGGACCAAGTAAGGAAGTAATTCCACCCTTATACCTGCTTCTAACTTCAAAAATCAGGTGATGTTGTGTATTAGGCACTGTGGCAGCTAAAATATCAAATAACCCACCCCATCTCCTAATTTAAGCAAGAATCAATAGAAAATGAAAGTGAAGTAATTAGAAGAATTTCACTTTTAATTAAATAAATCAAACGTAACAGAAGTACTCGTTAAACCCTCAATCTTATTTAGGATTGAAATTTTTGATACAGTTTTGTATGGTAAAACTGCTTTCAACG
Source organism: Vesta saturnalis (assembly GCA_036346205.1). NCBI lineage: Eukaryota > Metazoa > Arthropoda > Insecta > Coleoptera > Lampyridae > Vesta > Vesta saturnalis. Next base: position 151,322 of record JARFJB010000567.1, on the reverse strand, counting down.
TTTTTCCAATGTAACGTTAAAAATCTGATGTGTATTATCATAAATGGGTATATGACTATGATGCAAATAAGTTTTATAAGAACAGTAGTGCTTAACCCGATAGAGTGATTTAAAGATATTAAGTGTAATTATAGATTTATTGTGTAAAAATTTAAAATAAATACAATTCAAACTCCCTATCTTGCTTTTAAAGAAACAAATTTATTTATTATCCTATTAAAGTTAATATCCTAGGCTAATTCGTTCTCAATGTAGAGTATTGCGCAATCAGTCGGTCAATCGATGGTCACAGTTGTACAAAGATACATTTTAATTAGTTTTAACTTCATAAAACCTTTTTCTCCGCTTGCTATTGTTACTGGAATAGTGAGCAGAATTCTGAAAGATATGCAGAAACATTGTCACCTACTAGCCTTCTTTTAAGTCGAAAAAATTTAATGGGCGAGGTAGATTCACCTAAAAGACGCAAAATTTCTAAATTCTTGGTCAGCAATATCGCTGCTTTCTGTGTTTTTTAAGGTGTTCCTAGGTCTTCTTGGTGGAAGCTTTTTATGACTACTGTATTTTTATCTTTATTACTCATTCCCATAAAACGTTAAGTGTAGTCATTAAACAACCATTCAATTGAGCTAGAAGTGTGAAACAATGTAAATTTTGTGGTCATGTATTGAACCGCCATCTGGAAGTAGACTTCCGTAACAGCAATAACTTTGTATATTACTCGAGCAGAAAATAAAGCGTCACTTGCTTCCATGTCGGCATGCGACCTCTCACGGCACTAACGCTCGTCAGGCTTTAACACGTTTTCCGCTGTTGAAATATAAATTAGTACTAAATATAGCTCTGACGTTCATCCATATTTCAATGTGGATAAAGTAATTTTAGTCATGTGTCATACTTAGGAAGGTTTGGCTTAAAACTGGCATTTTAAAGTTTAACTATTAGATGACCTGTATTTGTTTTTTCCTGTTCTTCTTATACTTTTCTTCAATTGTGTTGAATAATATGGTAATTATTGTGATGTAAAATATCTTAACCGACACCTCTCGTTGGTTTTTAAGAAATCTTTTTTTCTTCGAACTAAAATAATATGAAGGTATTTACCACGAGTTTGAAATTTAAACGTCCTGAATAAAATTTATCTGTATTTAGTATATTGAAAATGGAATCGAGCGAAACGAATTTGTGGTCCTGAATTTTTGAAAGACGAATGTAAATATTTAACAGCATCCTTACAAGCTAATGGATACTCAATTAATGATATTAATGATGTTATTACACCTGTTAGACATAAAAAAACAGTGCTTAATGTTGGTACTGCTTTTCTTCCTTTTATAACTAATGTTACAGACAGAATTGAAAAAATTTTAATTAATCATAGCACTAAGAATGTTATTAAACCTACAAGAAAAATTAAAGGACATTTAAGGTCACCGAAAGATGTTTCAAACCTATTATCATCTTTCGGAGTGTATAAGCTATCTTTTTCACGTGGAAGTAAACATTGGAACCACAAAACGTAGCTTTGATGCAAGTCGTAAAGAACATATGAGATTTTGTAGATTACCTTAACCAGAAAAATCTGCGGTAGCTGACCATACTTTAAATAATTTGTAACGTGCACAAAAGCCGAGCACGTATGCAAAAAAAATGAAAAGAAAAGGAAGGGGAGAGAGGGACACCGCGGCTAACAGCTAGAGAGAATTTAGATGCGTGGGGAACACTAGGTCAGAAAGAGGAGGGAACGCAATATGTATATATAGAATGAAAGAGAAAAATTTGGACACCACGAGTGTTTACATCAATGCACAAAAAAAGGAACCCTTTCCTCAAAACCTGAAATAAGAAAGGTAACTTGTAACACGGAGGAGTATTTATATACGACGAGACAAGTAGTTAACTAGGTTCCTGAAAAAGAAGGTTACACTTACACAAGATATACATATGAACGTAATCGACAACAAAATAGTACCAAAACTTTTATTAAATCAACACACTAACGTAACTCCCAAAGAAAAATAGTTGTTTAAAATAATATTTGTTGAAATTAAAGCGTAATGCAAAGAAAATTAATGGTTCGGTGTATTCAATACAATCTAATGGATCAAAAGAACTAAGAGCAAGTGTCAAATTTAAATAAGTCAAACTAGACTAGATATCTGGAATTAATATCCAATTACAGTTAGAACGTAGCATAAAGAAAGAATTAATTTGTTGTATTTCATGTAATGTAATAAAAGGAACTTAAACTAATGTCTAATTCACATATAAATCGGAGGGCGCCAAGGCTAAACCATTTTTGAATATAGTATAATCTTTGTAGTAAAATAAAAAATTAATTAAAACAAAATGGAAATGCTAATTCAATGCACAGACCAACCATGAGGCATTTAAATGTATTGTACAGTGTACAACGATAAAACCAATAATAATATTCAATTAATCACTAACAGTCAACAATACATTACCGTCTCTCAATCAGAGACCAATATTTAAACCTTTTAGGATTAATAACAATATAGCAATAATCCACATAAGAGGCTACGAGGATAAATACATTTACCTGTAGATTGTCCTGTTTACAAAATAAATATTTAACATTATATCGAAGTAATGTAAGAATGAGTTTGCAAAAACACAGCACAAACTAGATTTAATTTTGAAATGAAGGATTTAAAAAAACAACTTTATAAATAATTATTTCAAGTTGGCCTATAACACAGTTGGGCAAGGCTGTACATTTAGATAATTTAAAGTGTATTTGCATTTACATAAAACGCATATACGTAATGTTTAACGTAGCTCTGGAATTCGTCCTGTCGTCGAATTTTAGTTACAGATCTTCCTGCAATCCATTAGTAAGTATCAATGTGACAGCTCACAAAGGTGAGAAGTAAGTTACAGGTTTAGCAAGTTGTGTGTATAGTTATCGGACTCCGAGTAAAAATATATTTAAGGTGGCCGGAATTATTCCCAGCGTAGAGTAGAAACCTCTTAACGAGGTGTACAATAAGATCAGTTCACACAATAGAATTTCGAGAGAAACGGTTATGTTAGTAACCCAAATTTATGATTATAAATATCGGAATATGCATTTTCCTTAAAGTTAGTAATTATGAGAAAACTGTGGTGTTGATGGTTGACACTTTAACGTTCAAATCCGCACGATGCGTACGAAATAAGTAATACTAATTAATCATTTCGCATAATGATCAATAACTATAAATCCGACCCTAGTCGATAGATTAATCACATCCAGAAAATTATTAGATTCCTCTGATAATTAAAACTCGGCCTGCACCAGCTTGGTGAAGAAAAATGAAAATAAAAACGTTTTTTATGAACTTCATAACTAAAACCAACCGTAATCCAGTGGTTCGCAATCGTGAAAAGAGTAACCACCAACCATTTTAAATATTAATTGGTTTATTTAATTTAGGAAAATAGTATATTGACAGCGTTAAATGAGAAAGTAATAGAAATAGTAATAACCAAATAATTGTAATATCTATCTAGTTAAATAATGTAACATCTGAAATAATGGATGTTACAAATTTAAATCATGACATTCAATTTGTTACGTCTAGGTTTTTTGCTGTTTATTGATAGACCTTGAAATAAATGATTTAGCAGTTATGTGTTAGATTACCACAGCACTACAATTTTACATATTTAGTTGAAATTCAGATTAAAATTAAAAATTATATAAAACGTACTACATTGTGTTTTCACTGTAAAATAACACTTACATTTATTAACAAATTATTATTTCTAATTGATGTCAAGTTTCTATTTGTGAATGCTCTTATCAATTTCAAGTTTTTTACAACTTTATCCTTCCATCATAATTTGATCAAATTTTGTTAAATTTGCTCTTCGATTATGAAATTTTCACTATTACCCTTCGACCGTTAGAGGTGTTGCTTAAAAGTACTATGCGTAATGAGTAAACGCAATAATAGAACAGTTTGCTGCATAAAAGGTTAAAAGAGCTTTCAAAGAATCGTTTATTAATGCGGATTATTAAGCACCTCCAAACAATACATTAATAGGGTCAATTAATAAACGATTTTAAATAAAGTTGGTAGATGGCACTGCGTTGATTTGCATCTAACAATGAATGGATTGGGTCACAGTAACTGGAACTGTCAAGAAAAAAGAATTCAGGCATTCTGTACTTTTATTACGAATGGAAGTCTGGTCGATATAAAGTTTTCAGTTTGGAAAAACAGGAAAATTAAACAAAGCGATCTGTGAAAAATATTGTAACCAATTCGAATATTACTGAGCGATTATCGATCTCGACTTTTTTTACGCGTCACGCGTTCGGTAATCGTCTTCATTAATCCACTTGATGTTTATATAACTATTAACAGTCTTATATACAATATCTCAGTTATAATTTAAGGAATACATTGTGTTATTTCGCTTTAAATTTTGCACATGCTCTAAAGATGCCACTACATTCACTAAAATTTGAAATGTGCAGCTATCGCGCTCGGTGTCAAGGATGTGTTAGCTTACTTGTTTTAAAACATTCAAAGCAAATAAGACCTAATCAATAATCTGCAAAAAATTCTGATCTGACTGGGCTTCTGAATGTATAATATTTATAGGAGTGGGAAGAGAATGAAATCACTATTTTCAATATCTTACATGTAATTACACCCACGATAGAAGAAAGAGCCTTTCATTCACAACGTAAAGTACATCACGAAAGACAAATACTACAGTTTCATGTTCAAATTTTTCTTATGCGTCAAGCAGACAAATATAATGCTTTGGTATGTCAACTGATTGGTGCAGTTTTCCTTAAGTTATTTAATGAGAAAAACAGAAAAATAAATTTAGAATCAATTAAACACAAACTGAAGATTGCTACTAAGAGTTGATAAAATGCAAATTTAATTTTCATAACATCTTTCTAAAGTTCCAATTAACCTTCAAACCTATTAACATGTTTTTTTAACTTAGCTTACCAGTAAGTTCTATCAGTGTTTTATTCATGCAAACTTTAAATTGTGTTTTTAGCAGTCTACCGTCATAATATAGATAATATTCGAACGAACACCACATTAAGCTTCATGGGAATAACCAGAACATTATTGTCTTAAACTTAGAATGGGGTTAAGACCCCAAATGTAATCTCAGTACCGATTAGCCCATTGGTGCAATTGTTACGGGTAAAACAACTACACCAAATTTAATCAATCGTTTTAACATCGCTGTTACAGTGGGTTCTCAGTATAATATAATGTATTAATAAACGTTACTTTCCTCAAGTTGCACGCGTATTAACAAAATATATCAGTTTGATCAAACACATAAATTAATTCACCTTCACTTATTTTGTTACTTTTACCCTCGTTTAATTACTTAAACACAGATAAAATCATTATTTAAAATAAATATATTTTGTATTACCTAAAATTCATGATCTACTAATTTTAATTTACAGTCACTTTGTTTATTATTGTTGCAGATACGTTAATAGATTACCTACACTTACGTTTGTAGTTTATTACATTACAGACCACACACCTGCCTATGGTTTCATTTAATTTACGAATAATTATTTGTTATTCTACGTTAAAATGAGAGATGTTATCTGTGATAGTAAGTATGTATTATAAATTAAGTATGTAATTTTGGCCTGAAAAGTGTTAATTATTTAAATGAATACATCATAAATTCAATTCAAGTTCAATGTAGGTACAACGTGATCAATCTCAAGTGTACTGTAGTGGTATGACAAAAATCCCTAGTTGTTAATATTGTTGTGTTTTGCAGTTGGCTGCTTTGGATTTTTAGTGTGGTTTTAGTCGTTTTGATTTATGTCAATTTATGTCATATTATACCTTCGTTTTTCACTTTTGTATTTTCTTGAGTTATTTACAAACTGTCTATATCAAGACAAATTATATATTCTGAATTTCAAATTGTGATATCGAATTTAATCGTCATGGCGTTTTCAATCGAACACGACACATTCATTGTTGTGGCTCATTTTCGTAGCGGCTTCCAAGATGGTAATGGGCAATGGCATTATTCATTGCAATCATGCATCGATCAATTTACTGTTGAGTACCCAAATGAAAATATTAATTACGAAACATTTAGTCAACATTGTAATCGATTGATAGCTCGATTCATGGAAACTGGTAGTGTTTTAAAACGCAAACGTGAAGCTTCGGGTACTGTCTTAACAGAGGACACCTTAGCAGGTATCCAAGCAAGGATTAATGCAAGCCCCAATAAATCTTTGCGAAAACTATCTGCACAAACACGTATGAAAAATTTTACCATACAAACATAATTTTACATAAATAATTTTTAGATGTATCCTATGGAAGTGTCCACAGTGCAGTAAAGATGAATTTACATTTGTACCCGTACAAGGTGTCGGTATTACCACAGTTGCGAGATAGAAATTTTCAGCTTAGAGTAAGCTACTGTCAATGGTTCAACAATACGATGAACAATGATTTACTGGATGTATCTTTTTTTTCTGATGAAGCTTAGTTTCATCTGTCCGGTTACATAAATAGCCAAAATCATCATACGTGGTCTGCAGAAAATCCACATGTATTTCGAGAAACTACCTTACACCCTATCAAGATCTGTGTCTGGATAGCAATGTCGCGACAACGAATATTTGGACCAGTATTTTTCGATGGCACAATTACTGCGGCAAGATACAGGGAAATACTTTTAGAACCATTTATTAATAATTTGGATGATCGTGAATTACGAAACGGGTATTTCCAGCATGACTCCGCTACCCCACATACTGCACAGGCTACAATTAATTATTTACGAGACTTCTTTGAAGATAGAATCATTAGTGTAAATAGTTGGCCACCGAATTCACCAGACTTGTTACCGTTAGACTTTTTTCTTTTTGGTTATTTAAAAAACAAAGTGTTCAGCAGAAGATTGCATACTCTTCAAGAATTGCGAGATGCTATAACTCATGAAGTTCATAATATTGGTGCCGAAATGTTACAAAATGTATTTGCGAATATGCAACGTAGGGTGAACTTATGTTTACAATTTAATGGCAGTCATTTTGAACATATGCTGTAAAGCAAAGTGTGATAACTAATGTGTACCTAAGGAGTTAAAAAAAAATTTGTAAAAGACATTGTCATTCCATAAACATGTACTGTAAATTTTATTTAACTATAATGAAATTATAACATTTAAATACTTAAGATTCATTATTTTGTAATGATTTAATCCAATCATTAAATAATACTTTATTTATTTTGTTGTATTTTATAGGGATGCAGTCTAATCAAATACAAAATAGTCATTATTTAAATTAAGATAATATTTTATAATATGTATAAGTTAATGACCTTCATACAGATTTGAAACTGATCGTAGTTTTTACTCGAACCATGATCTAGACTAGCTAGAGCAATGCAGCTTCTTACCAACCTATCAGTGGTACCAACTTAAATATTTTGATCACGTGGTATACACTTGAGACTGATCACTCTGTATATGATTCCGCTTTTCTGCAATTATTTACCCGCTACACCTATTGTATTAAATCATCAACATCAATTTAAATGATGTACAGGGTGATCCAGATATATTGAAGTGGTCCGCTTACTTCAAAAAGGCTATTCTCCACTTATCTCATTTAGTGATCCCCACTATGGGGTATGGTGTACATACGGGTATTACTGATTGGGCGGAAAATTCAAAAGTTGATATATCAATAATAAATACAGCAAAATTTTAAACGACATAAATAGTCTGTATTTCTTGATTGTTGAACTACCTCTATCTTAATGTTATTATTAAAAATGCCCACAAGCCAATGGAATGTTTTTATTTCAATTTAGTTTTAATTTGACTGACGATGGAGACAGATTACAGTCCCCGAAAGCTTATAATAGGTGCTGAACATGTCCATTATTTTCTAAGCATAAATTTACTCTACGTTTAATATTCTCGAAGTCGGCTGCTAACTGTTGTGGGGTTATCGCATTAACGGCGTTCACTATGGCATTCTGTAACGCCTCAATCGTATGCAAACGATTTGGATACACAACATTTTTAAGATGACCAAAGAGAAAGCAGTCGAGCAGAGTCAATTAGGAAGATTGTCGTGCCCATCGATTTTTGCGTATTACTCTATCACCTAAAAATTGTGATAAATATGCCAACGTTGTACTGCCCGTGTGGGCGGAATCTTGCCGGAAATGCCCATTTTGAAGCTCGTCGTCGTGCAGTTATTCAACGAAAGGCCTTAGAATTAACTGTTAATTGTTTTCGGCATTTATATTTTCATTAAAAAAAAATTGGTCAAATTATTCCCCTTCTCGACATGGCAATCCAAACTCCAGTTTTAACTGGATGTAATGGAGTTTTAATAAATACATGGGGATTTTCAGTTGACCAGGTTCATTATCATTATTATTGCGATTTTCGTTAACTCAGGCACATTACGTTCGATGCCTTTCAAAATCAGTTGGCAGCAATTCCTTTAATACAGACATTTTGTACTGGTGCATTTTCAGTTTTACAAGCCCCCTGATATGTCTCATACGAAACCCCTACAATTACAATTAATAAATATTCAACATTTAGTAATAAAAACAAATTTTACTCAATTACCACTTTGATCAGACAATCATCTTAAAGATTTATTGGGACTAGCTTCCAATTGCCGCCGAATATCTTCTACCCTTTTTCGTCAAGTACAGGTCTTCTGCCAGGAGATTTACCTTTGGATACGGAGCCGGTGTCACGAAAACGTTGAACAATTCGACGAACATGCTGTGTGAATGTTTTGTAGGTAACGTCAATGTTGGCGAACCGTTGTTGGAATTCCTCAAAGCAAGAAACTTGCGAATATTTCCAGACACCACCTTCATCTCGTTGCCCAGACCGAAAATAGGCCTCAAAGATAAACTTATTGTGTTCATCCGAAAGCATGACACTAACAATTATAACCTAAAAATTATTCGCATTTTGTTTTTATTCTAAACAGAGCTCTGTATTTATTTACTTACCAGATAAATCAATTAAGTATGTCCAGTTTTGTCTTGAAAAACACAGATTTTGCGTGAATTACAGGAACAATAAAAGACAAATAAAACGACAAGAACAGAAGGAAGCAAATTATGACAGTTTATACATACGTATTTACACACATTCATGACCACCAGCGGATGAAAGTTTTAATAAAGAAGTTACACTTTCCAGTGTTAGAATACATTTTTGATAACAATATGACCATAGCGGAGTTACAAACCGCACAATCTATCTGGATCACGCTGTGCTTCTTTATATCCAACCAGTTGATTTCTTCTAATAGTTTGCTTAACTGTAGAATGCTACTGTTAATAACTTTTAGGACATGTAGTGTAATTTGAAAATTGTAGCTTTGTAACCTTTGCCATTGAATAAAAATATAACTCAAAGAATAAAAAAATAGCAAAAAGCGACTATAAAATTTTAGGCACCTTCTATAGTTGAACTCCAAAAATTTATAGTTTTAAACCAAACCTTACACATTAATATACAGTTTGATCACAATATAACGGATGTTTGACAGTTTCCCACCTATCGAAAGGCTCAGACTTCGCCCAACGTTTTAAATAGTCTTTTATATAGTTATCCCTTTTCTTTCTGTACTTGCTTAGATAAGAGCTAAATATGATACATAATGTCCTCTTTATTTTTATTAATACCTTAATATAGTGAAGGTATGAAGATTAATGAATGTTGTTGCTTGAAGCGGGAATATCAATTAAATGCAATAAGTAAAACACGAAACCTTCCACATATACTTTCACTTTTACAAATAATAAACAGTGTACTAGGTTGGTAACTAGCCTATTACGCATGAGTGTATTATTACGATCACGAGCAACTAGCAAGCAAAGCGAGTGAGTTCGTAATATAAACGAGTATGTGATAAGCACTACCACTTGTATTGTGTACTATCCTTTAAAGTACGAGAGGAGTGACTTAATGAGTAATACGGAGTTACCATTTAGTAAGTTTTTTTTATTATCGTTGAACGTTTTATACACGTACCTGATTTTGTAATGAACGATTTTATAAAAAATAAATTACTGTATAATGTATTACAGGATTTTATGGTTTATTTCAATTCCCACATTAAGTTAGAGCTAAAACTCGAACTAAAAGACTAGTGACGCTACTGGTTTTGTTAATTGCCTTGAAATTAAACACTTAGCCACTTTGTTGATAGTTAATCATGATATGAAACTTTAGAGTTATTGTTCTAAGGTAATGTTAAACTTAAATGTAATAAAACTGTTAAATGTGGTATAGATAAATTTTTGTAATTCAAACTATTGTGTTGTATGGCAGTTGAACACAGAATTATCATTGATTTACGCTTTATGACTATCACTAACTGCATCGATTCGAATGGTGATAGAAATAATACCGCCAGTTAAAATAATATAAATGTAATACATACCTTGTTACATTGCAATTTAAAAATGTTAAATATACGTGGGTATAAAGTTAACCCCCCATTTTTTAATTTTTAATATTTTTTAATTGTTCCAGGTTGTTCTATGTTTGTTCCATATTGTTCCAGAGCTCCAGGCTAAAACTCAGGGAACAAGAGAAAAAACGCAAGAAAACGGTTTTTATAACCGCCCCCCCCCCATTTTTTAAAAAATCCAATTGTTTTTGTTGGTCTGAATCGTTCTACTTGTTCTAAACATTGTTCCAAAGTACGAATTATCCTAAATATGTATTTACAAAGATATAACAACAAATGTATTTTTTGTGGCCCCCCATTTTTTGAAAAATCCAATTTTTTGGTTATATTGGATTGTTCTAGTGGTTCTAAACATTGTTCCAAAGTACGAATTCTCGGAAAGATGTATTTACAAAGATATAACTAAAAATGTTTTTTTTGCGGCTCCCCATTTTTTGAAAAATCCAATTTTTTGGTTGTTCATAAATGTTCTAGTTGTTCTAAACATTATTCCAAAGTACGAATTCTCCGAAAAATGTATTTACAAAGATATAACAAAAAATGTTTTTAGTGCCCCCCCCTCCCATTTTTTGAAAATCAAATTTTTCAAGGTTGTCCTAGGTTGTTCTAGTTGTTCTGAAGATTGTTCCAAAGTATTAGTTTAATTGGTCAAACAATTTAAGAGATATTAAAAAAAAGTTTTTAGCTACTTTTTCATAAACAAAATAACTTACAGCATTGTCGATTTAGATCATGTTTATAACAGTGTAGAACAATTCAGAACAAAATTTTTCAGACCGGAAGACCAATATTAGACCTACTTTACTCTTGATCAAAAAATTTTATTTTAGATTTTATTGGGTAAAAGACTTGTTCGAGGCTTCTTGCTTTATAACCATAGTAGAACACTTAACAAAATATTAAAGTATACATTTTATTATCAAGAAGTGATCTGTTGCTCCTTCGGCGGCCATTTTGAAGGCGTGGTTTGTTTTGGTGGGCCTTTTGGCGGCCTTTTTGTCTGCCATGGCGGGAAATTTAAAATAGTATTATAATAACGGGCTCAGAAGACGGGCATAGGATGCAGTAGGTCCCCTGCTTTCTGATTAGTGGCGACCATTTTGTTTTTTAACTATAAGACAAGCAAGGTCCTCCGCCATTCTGTTTTTAATTATAACGTCATAATCAAGTCCCACGGCCATTTTGTTTTTGGCGGGAGTAAATTCAAGATAATAATCTGAAATTGTGTTCTATCAAAAGCACCTTGGTTATTACCGGTAATAAAAAGGTAAACGGGTTTTTAATAATTTATTATAATCTCATTTATCAGTACCATGTCAATCACAGCATCACATAGTAATTATAATACAGCCTCTAAACGAATATTTAATTGGTTGTTTTGCCTGCTTGTTATCCATTTTTTGTGTGCGGATTGACGGCCATTTTGTTTTATCAGCCATTTTGAAGAACATCTTCTCGAATATGACGAGAAATTTGAAATTGTATTCTCATAAGACACGTATAGCACTTCGGAACTTGTTCTTAGGCCTTAGCCCCCTGTATAGGACCCCGGAACTTACTTAAGGGTCTTTGCCCCCTTTTCAACTATAGATCTCCGACGGCTGCATTTTATTGTTTTTAATTATGAGGTCATAATTAATTTCCACCGCCGTTTTGTTTTTAATTAAGTTAGCATTCGATTCCGATGCCATTTTGGTTTCAATTATGCGTCATAATTAAATTTTGTAGGCTAATGGAGGCTATTCTTGTTTTAACGGAGAATTTGAAATTGTATTCTAGTAAGTGGATCTCACAAGACATGTTTAAGACTCCGTAGCTTGTTCTAGGTCTTTGTCCCTTAGCCGAACTTCGTCCCCTTGGCGGAAAATTTGAAATAGTATTCTAATAAGGGGTCCTCATGCCACCTCAAAAGGCTCCGGAATTTGTTCGCGTATCTTAGACCTCTGTTATGGACCCTTGGCGGGAAATTTGAAATAGTATCGGTTTTTGGCACCCATTTTTGCAATTGGAGGGAAATTTGAAATTGAACATACTACCTCATAAGACAGGTATAGGGCTCCTGAACTTATTCTATGGTCTTCTCCACGTGTTGGGTCTTCGCCCCTTGGCAGGTCCCTGATTGTGCCATCTACGCTGTATTTGTAAAGCTAATGAATGCTTTCTGTAATAGGGGCCCGCCTAGTAGTGTATTTTTAAAACTAGATTTGACTGTTTGTGACGCCATCGGTGTATTTTTAAAACTAACTAATGTTTTCTGTAATAGAGATTGATCATGACTTTTGTTGTCCCATCTCTAATTGCCAAACAGAAATTCGATAAAAAAAGTCTCACTTTAGATTCATATAAAATAATATACTATTACCTAAAATTGTATTTTAACGTACCTAAAAGTTGAGATGGTTTGTGGATTAATAGTAACAAATCGGCTTGAACTCCCAATTAAGTGCTTTTACTATAACTAATAGATTATATATGTACTTTGTAACAACCCATTTAGAGTTATATTAAATTATACCGTAATTCATGTTCTTCGTTCGTTTAGTTGGAAATATAAGGAAACAGTTTTTAATTATTATTGAATTATAAGTATGTGGTAGGCAACTTAATTTGCATTTTGGTGTAACTTAAGTGCATATCTTCTTAAGGGTCTATACTCCCACTTCTTTAAATAATTTTTTTCTGCTCATATTTTCGCGCAATGCGTCATCATATGACTTCTTAAGCGTCCATTTTTTTTCATTTCTTGTGGTACACTATTAGATTCAGGAAGCTATTTTTGGGTTTCCACCTAAATTTTGTGAAAAGTGCCATTGATTTAATGGTAAGAAATATTTAACTCGTAATACTAAAATCTAAAACATTTGCTTTTTGCAGGCACTTTCTTTTTTTTACTTTTACACTTTTACTTTTACTACTGTAATTGCACATTTAATTCTACTTTTACGTACGCTTTCATTTTATGATTACGTTTTGCTTTTAATGCAGATCTAAATGTAGATCCCAATTTTTATCTGAACTTTCGAGAGAATGCAATAAACATTGGAATTGAGAAATAAAATTCAACTGTGGTATGGTTTACAACGAACAGCATTGTTATTGCGAGATATTGCGCAATATTGGTGCAAAGATGACATCACCTTTGGTTTACATTTCCGTAATCGTTTAAATACCAGAGGTTATTAAAAAGTTTGTGTACAAAAATTTTACGAACAGGTATCTATGTCCATAATTTAGTAATTTCAGGGTAATACAATTAGTTTTTAAGATATATTTTATATAATTCTAAATTTAACTGTTAATAAACATAGTTTGTATATTTTTTATTTTTTACATTTTGGTAAAATTTTTATTGTAAACCTCGGTTTAGTTATTCCGAGCATAATTACAAAATAACTTGGCGTCCGAGATCATTTTTATTATTTATGTTAAGTGAAAATAACTAGGCATAAATTTGTGGTAATTAAGCAAATCAAAAGATTGAACTGCCCTACTTTAATCAACCGACTGCGACAACGGCATTATTTTTGGTGAATGGGGTGTATCTCCAGCAAGTTTAACGATCTGTTATGAGAACATTTATATACCCATTTATTTACACCATTTATTACTTTATATCTTTTTATAACTTAACACTTAAAACCTATATTTAAAAAGTGTACCCATTTTACATCATTTGCCATACAAATGTAATAATTTGACAGTGAAACTCATACTAAACAAAAAATTGAAATTAACGCCATAAAACAAAACTATTCCAATGTTACCAAACTAAAATTATTGTTTCGCCTGGATACGAAGCGCGCAGACAAATCTCGACCCATAAAAAACTAAATTGCCTCGCGAATTGGGGATTTTCTTAACAAATCATCAAACAACGCATTTACCTACTTGACCTACGCAACACGCTATAAACTCGCAAAAACTAGGGTGAGTCTAACCTTACAATTAAGTACAGAAATGCCGTACCTACCATTGTAGACGAGACGACTCCAAAAAACTAAAACCCGTAGGTGTCTGTCACTTAAATATATGCTCACTGAAAGCAACATTTAATTTATTTACTGATTTAGTTCTTGATAATGATTTAGACGTTATATCGGTTTCTGAAACTTGGCTAAGCCCTGAATTTCCTTCACCTCTTATACAGATTCCCGGATACGTTCTCACACGCTATAATCGATCAACTAGAGGAGGTGGTGTTTGTTTTTACAGCAAATCTACAATAAAACATAAAACTTTAGCACTGAATTTCCTATACAAGTTATGGACTACCTTAACTATCAAAAACGTTAAAATTGTAGTTGGAGTAATTTACAAACCTCCTCATATCCCGTTATCTTGCTTTAACGAGCTAGAGTTAACTCTTGCCCACTTATCACTTCAATCCGATCAGATTATATTTATTGGGGACGTGAATGTAGATTTTTTATGCACTACGAAGAACAATGTACAGGGTGTCCCACATAAGATCCTCTATCCCCTATCTCGAAAGATATTCTGTTCAGGAAAAAAAGTTAAATACAAAGTGTTCTTGTTTTTAAGGGAACTTTTATATTATATACCTTTCACGTATACAGGGTGCTCAGTTTTTCAGGAATCAACTCTTAAAAATTAAATGGGACACCCGGTATATTATTTTGGATATGGATTCCTCATAAAAAATAAGGGTGACTTTCAATAAGATATTATATAGCTATCTTGCGTCGTTTAGGGTTAGTAGATTTTCAACAATATACTGGAGTTTATAATTTTAACTAACATGTCTGTATTTTCTGGGAAAATCATTCTCTCAAATGATCCTTAAAATAAAATACCTATGTTCGATATAACAATAATATTTAATCTTTTATTTCAACGACTTACGATATTTTAACAAATACAGAAATGTTTGAACATTTAACAATACGGTAAGTTTTTTGAACCATTAAGTAAGTAGTAAGAAGTTAAGTTAATAGTGAACATTTAATTACAAATTAATTAATATGTAAAAACAAACAAAACAAATACATATAACGAAAGAACCAATAAACCATACCTAATACAAAACGGAAAATTAAAGTAAATCTGCTACATGGCCTCCATTCTGGGCAATACAAGTTGTGTAGATGACTGCTAATTTTCATAGGGCGTCTCTTACTGCAGCACTTTCATTGGTATTTTGAATTTCTTCCCTTATTCGATTCCTGAGATTATCAACATCTTGAGGTTTATTTTTATAGACTTTATCCTTTAATGTTCCTCACAGAAAATAGGCCAGGGGGGTCAAATCTGGACTCCGCGGAGGCCAACGAATATTTCCATTTCGCCCAACGACCTCTGCATAGTTTTCATTAAAATAATTTCTTACTTTAATGGTGTTATGGAAAGGTGCTCCATCCATTTGGTAAATAATATTATTTATGTTACCCTTGACCTCTAGTATCGCTCTGATATTGTTAGTCAGTAGCTCCAGGTACCTCGCACCATTTAAATAAGTTATCCAGAAATAGAGGACCTATTATTTGATTCCTGTAAATCGCACACCAGCAATGAACACTACGGCGACCTTGATGTTATATATTTTTAATGTTGTTTTTGTTTTCTTGAGTCCAATCGTGAGTATTCTTTCTATTAAATATCCCTGAGGTAGTAAATATCGCTTTGTCAGTCCAACAAATTTTGTTAAAAAAATTAGGGTCACGAAAGTGGCGATCCATCATTAAGTTACAATATTCCAAGCGTAGAATATGATCGTTAGGTTCTAAGTGTTGTAATTTAGCTAACTTAAACGCCTTGTAATTATTTATTTCCAGCGTCCTATGGATATTAGTTCTAGCAATATTTAAGTTTTTCTGCATCTCTGATGTAATTTTCTGTAAATTCTTCGAAATACAAACATATATTTAATTTCGTTTCATCATCCAAGATATTTTTAGGGTTATTTCTTTTTGCATATTTTAAAACACCGTGCTGTTCGAGATCTCGTTCAATTCGCCCAAATATGGATCTTTCCGGTATTCTTCTTTCCGGATACTTTTGACGATATGCTCTAATATTTAGTGCATTGCTTTTGTTATTTTGGAGATAACACTGATATAAATTTAACCTTTCTTCGGCACTATAAAACATTATAAGCTAAAGATAAACTTAACGCACAACAAACCAAAATTATTATTTGACAATTCTTGTTTACGTTGGTTTCCAAAGCACTTTATTTGTTTTTCATGGCAATTCTGATTTTGCAGCGTTAGTTTGTTTGGATTACATACAATATTTGGTTTAATTTTACGATTGGTAGTGAATGATTTTCTCAGAAAATACAGGCATGTTAGTTAAAATTATAAACTAGTCAGCCTGTTAAAAAATATTTGTAAGGTATTTCCTTATTAAATTTAAACGAAATGTATTTTTTATTGCATAAAAATGTTTAATAGCGATATTTTCTAAACGGCTAGAGATGGATATAGGCTATTTTACACAAAGTTACCTTAATTTCTTGTGAAGAATCGAAATCGGCAATGATATACAGGGTGTTCCATTTAAAATTATCCACTTATAGGTGATTTTATATATCCCGATCGGATCAATTACTGATATCACCCTGTCTAATTTGTAGCCAAAGTAAACTAGAATTATATATTATGGTATTGTCTGTAATATAAAAATGGCAGATTCACCAAATATGATATACTTATATTTTTCCTACTACCTTAAATAAATACGTTTTAGCAAAAAAAAATAAAACGACTATTAAATCCTAAACGACGAGGTTATAATATATATATATATATATATATATATATATATATATATATATATATATATATCCTATTGAAAGTCACCTTATTTTTAGGAGGAATCCATATCCAAAATAATATACAGGGTGTCCCATTTAAATTTGAAAATCTTACAACTAGCGTGGCCTTACTGTTTACCAGAATTGGCGAATATGATAAACTAGAGTTTAACAGAGGGAAATTTCCCGGATATTTGGAAATCTTCTCTGATTTCACCACTCCCCAAAGTGAAAACTGCTACATCACTGGATCAGCTAAGACCAATAAACAGCCTATCAGTGCTGTCGAAGATTATTGAATCTGTTGTATTTAAGCACTTATTGGATCATATTGATCAGTATCATATACTTTCCACAATACAATTTCGGGGGAAACACGGCACTGCAACGGCTCTTTACTAACGATCTGGTTTCCAACATAGATACGGGTAAAGTTAGTTCCTTAGTTATTTTGAATTACAGCAAAGCATTCAACTCTATGAATGTTCCACTTTTATTAGCGAAATTAAAGTACTATAGCTGCAGTCAAATCGTACTGCCGTGGTTCTCCAACTACCTACAAAATCGAATACAACGCACCGAACTAAAAGCCAACATATCGGACCCAATTATTACCAATCAAGGTGTGCCACAGGTCCCATTGCATTTAGTATATTTACCGCAGATATGGCTTTCATCTTATCCCACGATGTTTACCTTCACATTTACGCAGACGACGCTCAGATATACGCTTCATCTTACCCTCGCGATGTTAATACGGTTATTCATAATCTAAACAATGTTCTTGACAATATATTAATATGGTCAGTAAATAATGGTCTCTATCTTAATCCTTCCAAATCATAAGCAATGTGTATAGGTTCTAAACTCACTTAATCTAACGCCCTTAGTGATATATCCACACCAGTGAAACTTGGTGGAAGTGAATTAGTGCTTAAAGAAAAGATTAAAAATCTTAGTGTTGTGATAGACCATCATTTATCCTTTGAGTAACATGTCACCCAAAATGCGCACTCTGCTATGCAAAATTCTCGTGTTTATATAAATTCAAACATATTTTGGCCAGTAAAATTAAGTGGAACTATATGAATACCTTAATATTACTGTAGAAATGTATACTATCACCACCTAAGTTCATAGTATAAGCTAAAAATTCAAGTGCTTCAAAATGTTTGTTTCCTTTTCTCTTATAATATACAGCATAGGGAACATGTAATACCATTTTATAACAATATAAATCTGTTAAAAATAGTATATAGGTTTTACATGTTATTTGCAACATTAGTATATAATGTGATAAATTGTTTCCCCTTTATACCTGTTCCGTCTTCAGACTAGGCGATACAGCACGCACAATAGAAGTTTAAGGTCAAATAACTCTCTATGTAAGTAGGTAAGGGAGAACTTGTGCCAGATAGCTGCGTGCGCAACTCTCTGGACCGAAATCCCCTCATGTGGGAGTTATATTAATAGCAAGGTGAAATGTATAGTGAGAAATTTATGTTATAAACAAAAGTAAGTCTGTGAGATTCGAACCGTAGAACTTTGAAGTAACAAACGAGGACTATAACCGCTGCCCCACCGGTCCGTTTACAATATAAACCTATAGATCTTATATAAACGGTATATTTACAGCTTAGCGTATGCACACACCTTAGATCACCGCAAAATAATCATCCTGCAAACACAGTTCCAAACATGAGCTTAGAGATGTTACCTGAGGGAGAGGTGAGGGAGAGGGAGGGGAAGGGGGGAGAGGGAGAGGGAGGGGAGGGAGGAGAGGGAGAGGGAGAGGGAGAGGGAGAGGAGAGGAGAGGGAGAGGGAGAGGGAGAGAGAGGAGAGGAGAGGGAGAGGAGAGGGAGAGGAGAGGGGAGAGGGAGAGGGAGAGGGAGGGGAGGAGAGGGGAGGGAGAGGGAGAGGGAGGGAGGGAGAGGGAGAGGGAGAGGGAGAGGGAGAGGGAGAGGGAAGGGGAGAGGAGAGGGAGAGGAGAGGGAGAGGAGAGGGAGAGGAGGGAGAGGGAGAGGGAGAGGGAGAGAGAGGGAGAGGGAGAGGAGAGGGAGGGGAGAGGAGAGGAGAGGGAGAGGGAGGGAGAGGGAGAGGAGAGGGAGAGGGAGAGGAGAGGGAGAGGAGAGGGAGAGGGGAGGGAGAGGAGAGGGAGAGGGGAGGGGAGAGGAGGGGAGAGGGAGAGGGAAGGGGGAGGGAGGGAGAGGGAGAGGGAGAGGGAGAGGGAGGGAGGGGAGGGGAGAGGGAGAGGGAGGGAGAGGGGAGGGGAGAGGGAGAGGGAGAGGGAGGGAGAGGGAGGGGGAGAGGGAGAGGGAGAGGGGAGAGGGAGAGGGAGAGGGAGAGGGAGGGAGAGGGAGAGGAGAGGGAGAGGGAGAGGGAGAGGGAGGGAGAGGAGGGGAGAGGGAGGGAGGGAGAGGGAGGGGAGGGAGAGGGAGGGAGAGGGAGAGGGAGGGGAGAGGGAGAGGGAGAGGGAGAGGGAGAGGGAGAGGGAGGGGAGAGGGGAGGAGAGGGAGGAGGGGAGGGAGGGAGAGGGAGAGGGAGAGGGAGAGGGGGGGAGGGAGAGGAGAGGGAGAGGGAGAGGGAGAGAGGGAGAGGGAGAGGGAGAGGGAGGGAGGGGAGAGGGAGAGGGGAGGGGAGAGGGGAGGGAGAGGGAGAGGGAGGGAGGGAGGGGAGGGAGGGAGGGGGAGGGAGGGAGAGGGGAGGAGGGAGAGGGAGAGGGAGGGAGAGGGAGGGGGAGAGGAGAGGGAGGGAGGGAGAGGGAGAGGGAGAGGAGAGGGAGAGGGAGAGGAGAGGGAGGGGAGAGGGAGAGGGAGGGAGAGGGGGAGAGGGAGAGGGAGAGGGAGAGGGAG
This sequence comes from Vesta saturnalis, assembly GCA_036346205.1. NCBI lineage: Eukaryota > Metazoa > Arthropoda > Insecta > Coleoptera > Lampyridae > Vesta > Vesta saturnalis. Next base: position 131,193 of record JARFJB010000567.1, on the reverse strand, counting down.
AGGGGAGGGAGAGGGAGAGGGAGGGGGGAGAGGGAGGGAGAGGAGGGGAGGGAGGGGAGAGGGAGGGAGAGGGAGGGAGAGGGGAGAGGGAGGGAGAGGGAGAGGGAGAGGGAGAGGGAGAGGGAGGGGAGAGGGAGAGGGAGAGGGGAGGGGGAGAGGGAGAGGGAGGGAGAGGGAGAGGGGAGGGAGAGGGAGAGGGAGAGGGAGAGGGAGAGGGAGGAGGGGAGAGGGAGGGAGGGAGAGGGAGAGGGAGAGGGAGAGGGAGAGGGAGGGAGAGGGAGGGAGAGGAGGGAGAGGGAGAGGGGGAGGAGAGGGAGAGGGAGGGGAGAGGGAGAGGGAGAGGGAGAGGAGGGAGAGGGAGAGGGAGAGGGGAGGAGAGGGAGAGGGGAGAGGGAGAGGGAGAGGAGAGGGGGAGGGAGAGGGAGGGAGAGGGAGAGGAGGGGGAGAGGGAGAGGAGAGGAGAGGGGAGAGGGAGGGGAGAGGGAGAGGGAGAGGAGAGGGAGGGAGAGGGAGGGAGAGGAGAGGGAGAGGAGAGGGAGAGGGAGAGAGAGGGAGAGGGAGAGGGAGAGGAGAGGGGGGAGAGGGAGAGGAGAGAGGAGAGGAGAGGGGGGAGAGGAGAGGAGAAGAAAGGAAGGGAGGGGAGAGAGAGAAAAAAAGAAACAAAAAGGGAAAGCTGAAAAAACAAAGAAATTAGAAAACAAAAAAGAAGAAGAAAAATTAAAAAAAAGAAAGAAAGGAAAGAAACAAGGGAAAGAGATGAGATTCAATTCTTTTAAAAACCAAAACCCAAATAAAGAAGTTAAGGAATTTCAAAGAGGAAAATAAAAAAGAAATTGGGAAAAAAGAGAAAGGGGGAAAAAAGCAAGGGGTCATAAATTTCAATTCCAGGAGAAGACAATTAGCGTTTATACCTTAAAGAAAAAGGACTTTATTCAAAAAGAATTTCCCACAAATAAAAAAATTAACAAAAAAAAGAGAAAAGATTTAAAAACTTAAAAGAATTAAAAAGGAAGGAGAAAGAGAGAGAAGTAAAATTTACTAATGAAAGAAAGGATTTGAAAAAACAAATTTCAAGAGGAAAAACTTATCACTATTTAGATATTTCAACTTCAGATTGCCTTAAGAAGTTGAGTCTGTGGAGGGAGAAAAAAAAAAATTTCTTCCCATAAGGGGGGCTAAATAAGATCCTTTAAGAAAGAGAAATAATACTTTAACATAACAAAATTATTAAAGAAAAGGAGATTAACAATTTAACAAAGGGAAAAACAGAAAATGTTGGACTTCACTACAACATAGAGGGGATCTTGACAGAAATAAAAAAAAGGAATGAAAGATCATATTTTAAGGTGAAAAATTATTAAAAGGGAAAATAAATAAAGGAACAAACGTAAGTTAAGGAGAAAACACAACCAAATTAAGGGTTTTTCAAGGTCAGAAAAAATTTTAATAAAAAAGGTTGTATTTCATTCCCAAAATCTTTGTTTTAGGGAGATTAAATAAATATTATATCGTATTGAGATATGCCATTTGAATAGTACAATTCCGTTTTATACTGTAAGGTGTAGGCGTATGTATATAATCAAAAAAAATAAAAGTAAAAAGAAAAAAGAAAATTTTAGAATTGTTTGGTGGGTAATTTATTTAAAAGAAAACAGCAATCATAAAGATATTATATTTATAAAATTGTAATAGAGAATATCAAATTGTGAATGGATTTACAACAGAAAAAGAAATGTAACTAGTTATAAAGAAATAAGATATTGCTTTTTTATTTAAGAAAAAAAGATGATGGGAGATTGTGGAAAGTAGTAAAACAGGATTCATTTTAAAAGGGGCAAAAAAGGAGAAAAAGTTAGGAACGGGGGGAGGTTTTGGGCAATTAAGTAATAGTAATTAACGAATCTAGAGGGTAAAGATTTAAAGAGAATGTTTATAAGGAGAAGCGAAGTGACGCTGTTTAAACGAAATGTTGACTTGTTACCACTCGAAACACGTGCATTAGTTTATCATTCATTGACGCATTAATTTACAAAAACCAATAATAAATGCGTATATTAATTTATAATTTCCGAAAATATAACATCACTTCTAGAGGTCGCTTTCAACACTGTGTATTCAATATTAATTTTAATAAATAAACATGATCATTTGAAACGCGAAATGGGTAATGTCTAATTATTCGTTTATGCACCCTGTGCATGCATGTTAAATAGAGTTTAACATGTAACTGAACGAAGAAGGTCGTAAAACATGTTTGTTACTCCGAAAAAGTAATATTAACTCAATACTTTCAAAACACGAAAACCTGACGTTGATGCTACATTCTCTAGTGATCATTCTGACAACAACACACACATATCTCGGTGTAGACATGCCATGTTTTAAACGAATAACACCTAGCCAGCCGTAGGCAAGTTAATGGTAACCACTAAAGGAATAAAGCTAATATCATGCATAAAAAAAACGGATTCATATATAACAAGTCAACAAATTCTACTTTCTCTCGGAGGCCAACGTAAACAAAGAGAAATTATTTTCTTAAATAAGAAGGTAAGTTTGCACCACAGTCCAGCAAGGCACATTATTTACCAGACCTACTGTAGATCGAGAGCTTTTTGCTCTATCACGTCGTAAGTGAGGCAGAGATATATCCAAAGCTATAATCAGTTAAGCAAGTCGGGCGCTACTCACTTTTTTATTCGGTTAAAGAATTAAAACCCCACAAAAATGAGAAAGTTGCACTTTAATACTACATACAATCCTAGTAAAGAAATACAACAGCTGCATTCACTAGTGCACTTAACAAAACAACACAATATCCGCTGATTGGTCCCAGCACAAAGGCAAACAAAACAGTACTCAACTTTTCGCAAAGCTCTACGACAGCAAACCAATTCTTAATCGACAACTAAGCTATACATATAATCTATCTTTACGTAGAATTAATTCAAAATGAAAGGTGATCGAAACTGTACAACTTCAATGCAATAATAAAGTTTAGTTTGACCTATGTCAACAAAATATAACTGAAGTAAGGTTATGCACGCAAATGTGTTTATCTTAGAAAACACCAACTAGTCAGCTGTTCTCCCTTTACTATAACAGCACCAAAACCTCCGAAACAATACCAGACCAGCTCCACTTTAAGGGTCGTAAATCGATTCATCCAATTTGTCCATCTAACAAAACGCACTAAAAGGAGACGTACTCACCTGATATACACTCAAAACAAATTCAATGCATTATATATTATATTACACACATTATATAATATATTAATGTATGCTCTAACCAGGGCAACCAGCACAGATGTTGCGACCACTAAAGCTACCTAACTAAAAGCAGGCCTCCTCCATACTCAATGACACAAAATCAACTCGAGATTTTCTCCAAGACAACGAAATTCACGCCCACCATTTTGACCTCATGGCGTCATCCCGCACACCCTCCTCAACATAAAATAAAACCACACACCTTCAATTGCATACGCAAGAGAGGGATTTTCTTAACACAAATGAGGGTTTTCCCTATTAGATATAATAAATTAATACAAAAATGTAATTAAAAACAGTTGCACGCCTTATGCAGGGCAGTCAGCTTAAGACACATGTACGTTGGAATAATTATAAACACTAAGGAGAAAATATCCACATATCCACCAAAATTTAATTGTAGATGCCTAAATATACCCAAGTAATGTAAATATATTTACAAATAATGACAGAAATTCAAATACTTGCATTAACGATAGTCAAAAATTGGCATGTTACACAGTGAACAAACAGAACATAGAAAAAAGGGAACACTGAAATAAAGAACATTGTCAAAACAGAACTCTGAATAATGAGAACAACGGGAAGAATTAAAACATAAATTTTTAAGGGCAAAAAAATGTATTTCTGTTCATAAATACAATAAAATGTATTATGAAAGTATATAAAATGCATCAAAATAATAATAGTAACAACTCAAATCACTGCAAGTTTACAATTTGCTGTAAGTACCTTAGCTTATCGTTATAATTTGCATACCCTTGCACGACGACTACCACCTGATTGATAAGATTCAATATTTTTTTCTTTACTTCAGGGCGCCCACTATGTGTATTAGCTAGAAACAAACGTTGGCAATAAATGCGCATCTATCCACCAAATTCCGTATGCTAGGGTGACTGCGGTGGAAGAATGGAGATCAAAGCGTTGTGGAAACCTTCACAACAATTTGTTGTGTTTAGGCGGCTTCGAAACGATTCCACAATTTGAATGGAGATTGTGGTGATCGCCCTGCAACGCGTTCTATATATGTCGAGAAGAAATACGTCAACACGTCGTTGTAGTTATCATCATCGGGAAATGCTGCACCTAGGTCGCCATATGTAGGCCATACGTCCCATGCTGGTCAAACAACAAAGCACCCAGAGGCTTAAGTTTTAATTTGGCGTCTATGTCAGAGTCATATTATACTATACCTGATAATTGTATAAGCCATTCGAGAGATCACAAAGGATTAATATCAATAAATAAACATAGTCTTCTATACTTGCTACTCATAATAAGTTTATCTCAAATCTATACATCTATGCAATAAACAAATTCTGATATGGAATAGAAGCAACAAACGATTTCGCGGTTATTACATTATTTTTAAATAATAATTAATTAATTTTTCCCATTATTCAGAGTTTCTCTTGGTCAACGTTCTTTGTTCTTTTACTTCAGTGTTCTCTTTTTTCTATGTTGTGGTTTTTACTTTTCTATTTTTTCATTATTCTCTATTCTCTTCTGTGACTGTTCCTATTTTTATGTTCTGTTAATTTGTGTTCTGATTTTGCATGTTTTGTTCTGTCATATTCTCTTCTGTTCGGTCACTCAAAAACCAAAGAATTGGTTGAATGGAAACACTAAAAGAATAGACGTAGGAAATATGTAAAAAAGTTAGTATTTAATAAGACATTGGCCACAATTGCAAAAGATACCAAGGCCACCTTAAGATTCCCTGGTCAATATCTAAAGTCGACCCCAATAAGTCAATAAATTTATTCAGGTAGAAAAACAAATGTACGACGAGACAAAATATAGAGATTGACTTCTAGAAAAACAACACATTTTTTTTGTAAAAATCTTATTCAGACAGGGGTCTCCGGCCAGGGCCCTAGTTGGCTTGTATGTTAAGACGGTCCTGAGTGATACAAAAACCAGATGACAATCAAATAACTAAGCTAGTTTCCTGTGAGCAAATGCGTATTGTGCCTCAGAGTTTCTGTAACACTTCCGTAAGTAAGTACATTAAGTAAGAAACTGTAAATATCTGCTATCAATAAATTTGTCCAAATTTGTCCATCAGAGTGAATGGAACAATGGTTATCTAAAGTTATAAAATTTAACTCCGATCTCATATGCTGACCACACCCATCCTTTATCCCACCATTCATATATACGTAATGTATATATGTATGCTGGGAATCCGTGATTGTGGCTGAAGGAGCTAGGAAAGCTCTAGCGGCCTGCCCTCCCCTTTGGGGAGGGAATGAAATAAGTGGTCTTTTCCTTTTCCTTTTCCGAAACGAGTGCAGTGAATGCAATAGTTTCAGAATCGCGCTTTGCGTTTCATAAAGAAAGTTTTTTCTACAATCGTACAAATAGATATCGAAAATGTCCAAATTGAAACCTCGTTTCTTCACTTTTACGACATTGTGCTTCATATATGCTTTTCTTTGGCATTTTGTGTTATAATTGAAATCTGTGCTGATGAAGTAAGCATCGTTCTCATGGAATGACCACGATTACATCTTCCGTTTCTCATAACGAAGTTGCGTTTTCTTTTTCTTCAGTTTTGGTATATGGAGGTATTACAGGTATTCAGATAAATAATTTGGAGAATTGTGTTATAAACATTACAATAACGCATCTTAGAAGTACTACTAGCTTTTATGTTTTTATTCCCGCACGCCGTGCGAGAATTGACTTTGAGCACGCAAAATGAATGTTAGAATATTAGATTTCCACACGACTGTAGAAAAAGTATTTGTTTACAACCGTCCGCAAAATGCCATTTTGCACCCCACGCAGCGACCACCAAAATGCAATTTTGCGTCAGTTGCCATGGACAGTGCAAAAATGTAAATGCTTTATATCATGATTTACATTTAGTGGATGTATTTCCTCAACTAAGTGGTTAGCATAATTTGGTTTAATAAAGAAGAAATAGTGTCCTATCCACCAAATTTTAATATATTATAGCATTAAGGTAGCTAGTATTACGGGCATAATGCTCATTACAACACCAGCTTGCACATAAAGTGTATTTTTCCCACTTGCGGGATGCGTTGGGATTCTTATTTAAAGCAACTAGCCAATAGGGTGCTTATTGTAATTCACACAAAAGTCATAAATGGGTAAATGTAAACGTCACTATGGCGGCACCTGTCTTCAGGCTTCTAACGGAACAACATTATCAACCCGATATAATTGTTTATATAAATCAGGGACGCGAACTGTTCACTTACTTTACTATTCGAATCGACTTGTAAAATAGCTTAAGTGGTAACTCATTTAAAAAACAATAAACTGGACAATTTCGTTTATTTTCAAAAATTTACCAGTTGATCTCACAACTCTACGTGACTTTAATTTTATAGTATAGGCAAATCAGGGCCGGACACGGAAAAAATTGTTAGAAAGCTGATTCCCTCTGGAATATCTTGCTTGAGTCCCACTGACCTTTTTCCAGACAAACCGCCAAAAATCTGACATGGAGAACCTCCTTAAATTTTGAAAAATGACCGCATCTGATATCTTTCGAAATGGCTATTTCTCGAGAACGGATTCTCATAGAATCACGCCGTTTGCACTAAAATATGTTGTTCATGTAGGAGAATAAACTACAATGACATTTTTACAATAAAAGTCAAGAACACCCTTAACAACGACCGCCATCTGGGAATTCCCTAAAATGGCCATTACTGCGGAACAGGCAGTCATAAAATTCCTGTTTGCACTACAATTTAAGATTTGCATTAGAAAATAGATTAAAACACTGTAACTGTAACTGAGATCTGGTAAACTACTCTTATCTTTAAAAAAAATTGGTCACCATCTTGGAGTTTTTGAAATGGTGATAACAAGGGATCGAAAATACATTCTATATTCCATATTCGTCATTTGTTTTTATTTTCAAATGAGATCATATTTTAAGGTTAAATGTGTTAAAAAAACATTCCTATATACTATATATATATATATATATATATATATATATATATATATATATATATATATATATATATATATATATATTACCCTGTATATTTTCTGCATTGCCTGTAATTTTGTTTCTTTAATATTTTTTTATTTTTTTTTCTTCTCTTTTTACTATGATAATGGTAGGGTTCATTGATCCCAGTAGGCATAAGGTATTACATTTATTTATATTTATTTTTCTTATTGATTTTATTATACTTTCATAATTTCGCCGGACTAACGCAATCAGGTTCATTAAAGAGAGCATTAGAATTTAAACTTATAAACTTTCATCAATAAAATTCAATTGTATTTCGTTTCCTTTTACTTTAGTATTACGCCACAAGCTTCTATGGTTAGTAGTCAATCTTATGCATAGCAGTTCAAATGACTGCAAGATGCAATTTGTCAGAAACTCGATCATTACGATAAAAATGTGTACGTATAATTCTTGTTGAATTGAAATAAAAAAAATTTATTTACACTGCATATTAAAATTTCAGATATGGTCAACACCTCGTTCACATACCTATACATCTATTTTATTACAATGATACACAACAATCAATAAACCAATCAAGATAAAAATGGGGTTATGAAAAAGAATTTGTAAAAAAAACCTCACATATAATGTTCCTGTTGATGTCTGGAATCGTTGCATTTAATTCCATCTCCCTGTTGCTTGTCTATCCATCTTCCATCGATTTCTGTACGTGATGTTATCTTCATAGAAGAAAAACACTGGCACTTTGGTAACTTGGATATACCACTTTACACTTTCACGTTTAATTTAAATTGAAATAACTTCTAAGAATTTTAATATTGGCTTACTTATTCGAATAAATTTTATTCTTTAATTGCTTCTTGCGTTATTAAGCTAGTAACCACTTTTGTTTTAGGTTCTAAATGAATTTGTTGAATATTATTTCATCTCACTTCACTTGCGAAAGGAATAAAACTAAAACATCGAGTTCAACGTAACAAGAGAACTTTAATAAATAACAAGAAAAAACATCTACCGATGTAAACACGAGAAAAATCATCGGCACACAAAACACAACTTCTGAAAACAACAATCGGTAACTAATATCGCGACGTTTAGTTACAAAAGCAATTGCTTCGGAATATCACTTCCCGATAAATATTTACCGTTATGATTACGTTAAAATTTCTATTTATTTAAACTCACGTGATCAGAAAATTTGTTGTTATTATATTTTTTTTGTTATAAGTTAACAAAATACAATTGTACATGCTCAACTGCCTGTAGGTTGAATAATTTCAAAATGACTGAGAGTGAGAGCATGAACTGCACTTGCTTTTATACCTAATGCTTGGATACCTAAAATGCTACAATACAAACATTAGCTAAATTCAAATTACTGGACTTTTTTACAAAACAATTGACACTCTACATTTTATCTAAAACTGAAAATTAGCCATAACTTTCTTAGTTGTTATCTGAATTACTTAATTTTTTCATATTAGGATTCAACACAAAAAACGCATCTGTAGAGATCCAACAACCTATATTTTCTATGCATATTTTACGTTTACCACTTCACATTTTAATTTTCTAATAATTCAAAAAATTAAACATTTCTCAGGCAAATGATTAGTTCCACGGATTCAGCACAAAAAACTGTATAGGAAAACACCTATCTACATATCCTTTTATTAATATTTCCGCAAATTTTTCTAAAATTTTTGTGGTTTTCAGTTAACCTCAAATATATTTTTTTCCGTTTTATTTCTATTTAAAACGTTTTTATGCTATAAACTGTTTTCCCAACTTAATTTTATACATATCTCTATCATTTTTAATGTTCACATTTAGCCTATATTGTCACATTTAGTCAATTCTTGCATGGGCTTATTAACACATTTTCGAAATTTTAGTACCCCAAATCAAGCTCTGTTTTTAATTATCAACCTAGACTAGTGTTGTTCATGCTTATAATTAAATTTTCAATGCACTTTCACTGTTGTTTTATATCTTGGCGCTTAGTTGGTGAGTGTCTCTTCGTTTAAGTTACGATAACCCCTTTTTATACCTTACATCCTATTTACAAGCATTTTACTTACATCTATACATCTAAACAACCTCAATTGCAATTGTACCGTCACCCACGTCTGAAATGTGTACTGAACTTATATACACCCCTACTTATGTAAATAAATTCGTTATTGAAAAATGTTAAATTGTCATTATTTCAAAAACTACATTTTTTTGGAATATACACTCTTATACAAAGTCACCCTTATTTTTAATGCTAAATAAGATAGAATTAAAAAAATAGGGGGTTTCCATTAAAAAAAAAATGACTATAGGTTTTTTGAATTTACTTTTTAGTGTCCATTTTTGATCACCCTGTATGAATGTATTACAAAAATATCAATACAGCCCATTAGAGTAGGTCCCCATTTCAAAGGAAACCAACCATAACTAATTGATAAAGGCTTCGTTTAGAAAAGATTTCCACCTATCTTTTGGCCTGCAAACGTCATTTTTGACAAAAAAATTGAAATTTGTCAAAAACGGTTAGACTTAGGAATAGGACATTATACATAAAATGTATCTAAAATTGTATGTAGAATATAAATATGTAATAATATATAGGGTTTTCTATTTAAAAAAAAATTTAAAATTACTTCTAAGCTATTATGATCTACCCTGTATAATTAAAAATATTTTTGGAATATGCACCAGAACATATCTTACAACTTTTGTATTTAATTTTTTTTTGTATCTCTTTAAATAAAGGGGATATGGGACTTTGTCACACTAATGCGCCACCCTGTATATATATATATATATATATATATAATATATATATATATATAATATCGTGGTATAGAAAAAAAACAGGACTTGAAATTACAATAATAAACTTTCCTTAAACTTTTCTCCATTTTACGGCTTCTGTAGTGAAAGCCCCACTTCACATCTACAATATTTTCGCGTTCACAACCGTGTTCGAGATCACCATCGGGGCCGCCTTCCTCAGTGATTGGTTCACTACGGTTCAAACACGATTCGCCACCACATCTACCGCACATTGAAGTGCAAGACAGACCACTTCGCCATATGTTTAGTCATAGTACCTAGGCCGTCATGTAAGTCACTTTAGCAGTAAAATTTCCTAGCGGTGGTGGAATTAATTGGAATTAACACATACACGGCACTTTCGGGTTGTGTCAGGGCAGCGATGAGCACTAGTAGGTCAGAGCCGGCGCTTACGATGGCAACTACTCGTTTTGATTCCGCTTGAGTTCTCGCCGTTTCAACAAATCAAGACATCCGCGTCACTTGAGGCCTGAAAACAGAGAACTGTGTTTTCTTGAATTCTAACGAAAGGAGGTTTAGGAAACCTTTCTTGTTCTCAAAGTTCGTCAAGAATTGCTCTCTTGGAACAGTCACGGAGTTCGACGAAGTTACTTCAACCCTCGCAGCTTACTTTCCTGCAGCTTGCCTCTTATGCACTGCGTCTTTCGTACTTGGTTCATACCCGTCGAAAACTACGGTGACATTTCTTTCGTAATTACGAAGAACATAGTTCAAGTACGCTTTGTATACGTCACCGTACGTTGCGGGGCGGGGCTAGTGTACACGATGTAAGAGATCTCCACCGTCAAGAACAATGCTTGGATTTTCAGGCAATTCATTGCTGATTTTACACATCTTTTCTAGAAAATAAAACTACAGTACAGTTTCACAAGTCGTAGTGTTAGGTTGATGAACACGTAAATCTTCACTTGCTAACAATATATTTCCCTCCTGTGAAAGGTTTACACTTCATAAAACACATTAAATACAACAAAGATAACTCTCAGATCGTGCATAAATACACAGGCAGAATGCTCTGAGATCGCTGTTGATAAACAGGCGCCAACTTGTCGCGCAGCTGCCGCCGGTGCGGCTCGACGACAGTCGCCGAGACGGAGCCTTCAAATATTTATCAATGAGAAAACTTGTTTTTCTTTCTAAAACATTACAAACATCGTTAGCTTGACATTTTTATAGAACAAAATTTAATGCCTCAAAGAAATTTTTTTTTCAAAAAAATTTTTTTTTTTTATGAAATCTGACTTTTATTGTAAGTATACAATTTTAACTGGTTCTCCTGCAAGAAACACGCATTTTAGTAATGTCTGCCCATTTCCGAGAAATGCCATTTTTAAAAAAATCAGGAGGAGTACTGGGAGACCTAAGGAACATATTCCAGAAGGAATCAGCTTTCTAACAATTTATTCCGCCTCGGGCCAAAATTAGATCTAATATGCCTATACTATTACATTAGAATAAGGAAACTCTTGGTAGCACAATTTCAAAAATAGGCGTTATTAAAATCGATACAACAAATACAGTTATTTGGCGTTATCAGTAATAGCACAATAATACTCAAAATGGTTGGCTACATTCTGTGTATATTAATCACTACATGCACTGCAATGCGAAGATGATTTTGATTCAAAATATCTGTATAATTGCACAACTAAATATGTTATTTGCAAATTCCAAACCAACTCCACGAATCTCATACAAAATACCCATACATTCACTCACAGGGATATAACTAACATTTTTGTCTTATTATTTTCTGAGGCGCCCAGCTGTTCAATACAGTTATTATATAATGAAGAATTAATTGTTCCCATTTACCTATGTATTTAAAAAGGAAAATAATGTGTCCTCTAAAGTCCCTCTCCTATTATGTGAACCATAAAACTGAAATTAATAAAATTTTGGGACACCTAACTAAGGCACATATACAACGTTTTTGATGGTATTCATTGACGTAATCATTAAAAATGGCGGACAACCACCATTTTGTAAAATAATATTAAATGGGATCATTTGGCATGTAATACCTCATTTGAAAGCTCGTTTCAAGTCCTTTTCAACGACATCAAAATCATTAAAGTATTACTATTGATTTATGAGTTTCAACCCAAAAACCACAAAACATTAATTGGCGTTAGTTATAAGTAATAACAGTCCCGTGGACAACATACAGTGCGCTCAGAAAGTATCGGATAAATTAATCATTTTTGAAATCGTTAATTTGTGGTCAAAATCCTGCGACACGTCGATATTTTATTCTGATTCCGGACTTTATGCTGTGTCGCACATGTAGATGGCGCTGCTCACTTTCCGGATATGAAGTTAAAGTTAATATTTTTAAATAGCAACCCTCTATGTTCTTCGCGGAAATCGATGCAACTCTTTCTCCTGAGTTCAAAAATGCCTTATCTATTGGGATTATTTGAATCAGTATACGCGATATAAATTATTAAATGTGGCATAATTTGAAAAGTGGTACGGTGTTAGTCAAGAACGAAACTGGTGTGATTGAAGTGTAGGCTTTTGTCAAAACAACTAGCAACTAAGTAACTCGATATGGAGTATATTTTGTATTTTCAAGCGACCGAAAACCGCATATTTATGTATCGTTAACCCTTTCAAGACATATTTTATGCTTGTTTTCGTTCAGTTTATGTTTATCTTAATAAATGTTGTGCACTGTTTAGTACCCAGATTCTTAATTTAACGCAAACATTGAAAACACTAACACCGCATCACTTTTCGAATTACGCCACATCTAATAATATTAATATCGCGCATACTGTTTCAAATAATACCAATAAATAGGGCATTGTTGCACTCAGGAGAAAGAGTTGCATCGATTTCCGCGAAGAACATACAGAGTTGCCATTTAAAAATATGAACTTTTAACGTCATATCCAGAAAGTGCGCAGCGCCATCTACATGTGCGACACAGCATAAAGTCTGGAATCAAAATAAAAAAATCGACGTGTCGCATGATTTTGACCACAAATGAACGATTTCGAAAACAATGAATTTATTCGTTACTTTCTGAGCGCACTGTATAATATTAGAATATGAATAGCAAACGAATACTTAATTTTCGTCGCCTTCAATGTGTTGTTTGAATAAAAAAAACTAATTAAGAATATAAGAAATTTAACACATGCTGAATCACAAAGAACAGTCGTTTCCTTAACACTAGAACTGCTTTCTCTCTAACCGTACGTATTTGGAAGGAAACCCTGAGAATCTACAAAAAATCTGTACGCATTAAAGTTGACTATTTTGAAGAAAAGACGAACTTAAACTAAATCAGTTAACGAAAGCCTGGAAAAGGAAATTATCACAATTGAACAGTAAGTCAAAAATGGGAACATAAAAAATATTATATTTTTTAATTAAATAACTCAAAACTCAAACGTTTGTCACTAGAAAAGTTTAAGAAACTTTTTCATTTACCCTCGTATCAGATAAAAAAACTTCATTCTGAAATTAATACCGATTTTCAATCTGTTGCCTCTATGGTTTACAAACAAGCCAATTCTTTTATTTTTAATTAAGGACATCTGTTTTTGGGGATTTCCTGAAACCAGAAAGTTATCATAAATTTAAATTGCCATGCTATATGTGGGGTCCTTCAGATCCTCCACTTATCTACACATTATATTGAGTAGGTAGGTAGACCATATGGTTTAAATGTTTCCACGGTAATAGAAGTGCTTGATGAGGCCATGTTTTACGTTAATGTTATTACTTATTTTAAGTTTATCTTTCATATAAAGTCTATACTTTATATTAATGTCGTAACTTCCAGGACTTAAAAGCATTAATAATTTCATCTAAATCCGATGTAGATAAAAATTATTCCGATGATATCTATTTTAATCTGACATGTTTTAAATCTGATTTACTGTGTTAAAAAACGTTTATTTGAATTTGTTTTTTCAGACCTGTAATAAATTTATTGTACAATTAACACTTTGTGGTAATCTGAATACTACTAACGCGGCGCTAAATATAATATTTTTTGTATTTAGTTTTGGTTCGTTTCTACATATGTGTACGTATATCAAATGGTAAATAATAATGAAATACATATGTGTAAAAATGAATTTCTATTTTCAATACAATTTTTTAAGTAAAAAATAAGATTTTTTGTATATTCAAGTAAATTTAATTGCGTATTTTAAAATACTACAAAATGTAAGTGCAAAAAATTCCAACTCCAGTTATCTTGACTGTGAGAATTAGCCAATGAAGGAAAGAAACATTTTTAAAGCGCAGGTTATTGACAACTGTTTTTACACATTTGTATGTAAGTTGCCTATAAATGTAGGAGTTCATTTAAGCAAAACACTTGGAGCAAAGGAAAAGTGAATCTCGAAAAGTTAACCCTGCTGTCCTCCTCGACAAGGCTATTACAGTTGTGCTCCTCATAATGACCCGAACTCCTGAAATATGAATTAAAACCAAAATAACAACAATTTTTATACATCTATTAACTTTATTTCTCTAATGCAACGTTTTTTATATGAAATGTGAAACTTACAATAAATTCAACCAAATTTAAATAAAAAGAATAAAACGGAATAAAAAATTTCTAATAATTGATATGATCCACTACTTCTTACAGTCGGGACAATAATAGGTCACGTGTTCTTTACACAAATATTTTTTACACTTATTGCAGGTCATATTAGTTTTGTTATCACATTTAGAAGGGCAAAATTTGCAGTGTGCCCGTTCGTTTTTGTTGCTAGTTCCAGGAAGAAGTGCGGTAGAATTTTCCACCAATGGTTGTTGACTAGCTGTTACAATTGCAGCTGCTTGTTCATTACGGGGAAGATGTTTTCTGGACAAAATGTAAAGATTTACCAATTGTTTGGCCAATTGTTCCAAAAACAGTCTTCTTTTGAACAAAACATGTTTATTCCAGTCTGGATTTATTTCGCGCCATAAGACAAAAGCATTATAGGCACTGGTATCTAAAATAATAAGATTATGGGCCATCGATTTGTTTTTCGTTTGCATGTGTATGCACCGATTAACTGATTTAATGTATCAACTGCTCCTTTGGTAGAATTATAATCAAGTATAATTTGTGGTTTTTTGTATTCTCTGTCGCTTATTTGTTTCTGGTTGTGAAACATACTCATTAGAATGACCTTCTTGTATTTTTTTGGAATATAAGACACAACTGCGGTATCTTTAGTAAAATAGAATTTGGAACTATGCACAACGTTATTTACTTCCATGATAGGTAGCTCAGGCTTGCTTTTCCTGACAGTCCCTAACATAGTAAGATTTCTTTTGAGAAGCATTTGACCCAATTTATACGATGTGTAAGAAATTGTCACAAGTTACATTCTGACCTCTTGGTCCATAAGTAAGGTCTAAAACTACTCTCAGTCACTGATCCTTCTCAGGTTTTCCCCCAGGTGGTTTTCCCGTATATACTTGAACTTCTAAATCATAAGACCTTGCACTATCACAAAGCGTCCATATTTTGATGCCATATTTTGCTGGCTTGCTTGGTATATAGCTTCAATGGACAACGACCTCTAAATGCAACCAGCTGCTCGTCCACAGTTACGTTTTACCCAGGATTGTACAATTTTGGTAGTATTTTAGCCCATTTGTCCCAAAATTCTCTAATAGGAGCCAACTTATCCCGTAGCCTTCTTTCTTGACGACTTTCTTTATTATCAAACCGTAACACGCGTGATATATAATAAAATCGTTTCAACGACATTGTTGCGCGAAAAAGAGGTCTGCCTGTTTCTGCATTCCACAAACTTCTGGTAGATTCATCATGCGACCTGTAAACTCCTCCTAACAGTAACAAACCTATGTACGCCTGCAACGTAATGTCATCTAATTCTTGCCACTTGTCACCGTACACTCTACGACCTTCGACGTTAGTCATTTTCAAAATTATATTTTCCAGAGAACTATTGAAAAATAGCTGAAATGTAGATTTGACATCCTGGACTCGTGCATTGCTGTATCTAGTTGGACCTGGAGCGACTTTTATGATATTTGCACTAGTTGCACGCCTGATTGAGGAAATGGATCTAACATCCAAGTTATGGCATTATCTTTAGATTGAACCGATGGAGCAGGTGGTATCAATTGCGTAGGATTTGTCCGTCCAGCATCGTCGAAAAAATCATCGTCTGACTGTTCATAATCACTATCTTCACTGATATGATCTTCCTCTTCAGAAGCTTCATCGTCACTATTGTCACTCAAATTATCAATAAGTCTTCAACACTAAGATATTTTTTTGCCATTATTGTTATTTCAGCACTTTAGAAGAACTAGTAGTACGTACAACAAACCGCACTTTACTCTGCAACGTAACAAACAAAACTGTCGGTTGCATACTGCGATATGATATTTATAACTGCTGCAAGTTGCAAGTCTATTCCTGTTTCGACTTGCACACGCGGCTATAGACCTGCCGAAAATGCTGTAGTAACTCGCATAGGTAGATACATTTGAACAAACATGTGAAGGACATGCATATTATCTATCCTCAAATTTCAATATAAAATAATTGGAAATACAAATTTATACGTCCTACTAATGTATTACAGCCTCGGGTCATAATGACCCGAGGATCATCAATGTAACAATCATGTTTAAAAATATTAGGAAGAAAAAATTTATTAAAACAAACCAACCACCCCATTTTTCAATGGGTTAGAAACAAAGTCATTAACTACGAAGTTTAGATATTAATAAACAAAAAAGTTATCTAAACAACAATTTGATTTCGGGTCATATAAACCCGAAGGTAACAGCAGGGTTAAATAATATAAAGTCAAGTACTCGAGAACCAATAAGTAAGAATAAAACTTCACATATGTTTGCACATATGGTTTCTACTTGTTAAAATCCTGTTATTTCATCAATTCGGTACTTTTTAAGACTAGAACAGTTCATGAGGTCAGGGTCGGACTGGGAACAGAGCTCTAGCATCCAGAAAACCTTGGCAGCCCTATCCTACCCCCAAACTCTCCTTGCACCAAGAATCCCCTGGGCTGGAACGATTAGAAGGAAAAAGTAATTGATTACCGATTACAATTACTTGACGAAAAAAGTAACCAATTATCGGTTACTATTTACTACGAATAAATGTGACCGATTAATTTCATTAATGACCACTTTTCTAATTAAGAAATACGATTACTATCTGCACACCACTTGTGTACAGGACTAGGCTCACGTATATAAAAAGATACTAAAATAACATGTTTAAAGTGTACTATTTATTGTAGATAATGTAATAGAAAATGATTATCTATTATAAAATCTATTATGCATTAACCTTGTTCTAACTTCATTGTCTTTCCGTAAGCAACCGTTTTTCAGTTACATTACTAAGGGCAGGGCGTCTTGATGAGAGGCACATATTAAATTTAGTGCGTAATTTTTTCAAAACATTGTAATCGTTATGGATAGTTACGTCGTCTAAATACTTCATTACAGAGCTCCTACAGACCTTTTAATCGTCCGATTGTTTGGTCGGGTTGGGCTGCTAGCGTGCACACTGGGTCAACTAACAGGTGGCTTGGTGGTGAGTGCGCAAACAAACCCGACAAACAGTCAGCCGACCATTCTCGAACGATTTCGAGCTAATTGGCAAACGGTTTTTGAAGAGAAATGTCATATAATGAAAGTTATACAACGCTGTCTAGAAAAATTATTATTGCTTTTATACAACGGAGGAGCAAGACCAAAAAGGGAAACAGAGAGTATTGGATCCATCCCATCCACAGTGATAGGTTATTACGAAGAAAAGTTTACACGATGCATTCCAAATAACTAGATTGCCCGAAAAAATGTTTCGCCTTTTATCGAAGGAGCATAATTGGATTAATTGGATCAGCAATAGGGAAGAGGGATAAACATTTCAGACTTTCTATAACTGTGGTGAAGAGCCTGAGCGTCACGATAAGGAAAGATAAACCACAAATACTTATTAACCTATTTTTTATTAGAATTAAAATCACAAAGTTAAGTATTTTGAAGAATTAAGCAATTTACAATTCGTATAATTCCTAATCATCTGAAAAATTCGAAATATAAGACCCGACTGTCTTCTTGTAGTGGTGATGAAATGTTCTAAACAAAAGACAAATTGGGGATGGAGTAGAATCGCTTATATAAGCATTAGTCTGCAATGGTTGTTGGGGTGGCCAGATGTTAGTCCCTCAACATGCATTGTAGCTAGATGCTGATTGGGAAGTAGTTTGAACACGCCTGGATAGTATTATCCGTTTAAAAATGTTAAGAATGCCAATCTCAGCATCGAGTTTTTCTTTTGCGGCTAAATTCTGGACTAAAGGGACAATAGGCGAGGACGTATTTATGTTATCTACCGAGCCATTAAAAAGCACATAAGAGAACAAAAAAAAATATTTTTGTACATAACTCCCTTCAACACTAATAAACTTATTCCATTTTTTTCACTTAGCACGTGTACTAACTATAGCAGCAATTTTTAAATAATTTGCTTGACTTCGATACTTTAGTCCTGTTGTTCCCGAAGGAATAAATTTGGAGGTGGAAGAACCAGATTGGTCAACATCTTCATCGTTTGCCTAAGATCCAGGTTGCTTTTCGCTTGTCGATTATCAATGCAGAGAAGCAGAAATAATAATTGCTCAAAGTAGGTATATTTTCACCTCTTGGTCGCAGCTAGTCCCGTGATTGTTCTTCACAACATGAAACATCATATAATAATTTTTTTACAGATCACACACAGACGCACAGACGCACAGACGCACAGACGCACAGACAAACAGACGCACAGACGCAAAGACGCACAGTCGTACAGTCGTACAGACGCACGGACTCATGGACACACGGACAGACGAACACAGACACACAAACACACGGACACGCGGACACACAGACACACACACACACACACAAACACACAGATACACACACACACACACACACACACATACACACAGAAACACATACACACAGACAAACAGTCACACAGACACACAGACACACAGACACACAGACACACAGACACACAGACACATAGACACACAGACACACAGACACACAGACACACAGGCACACAGACACACAGACACAGACACACAGACACAGACACAGACACAGACACAGACACACAGACACACAGACACAGACACACAGACACACAGACACACAGACACACAGACACACAGACACACAGACACACAGACACACAGACACACAGACACACAGACACACAGACACACAGACACACAGACACACAGACACACAGACACACAGACACACAGACACACAGACACACATACACACACACAGACACACAGACACACAGACACACAGACACACAGAACACACATACACACAGACACACAGACACACAGACACACAGACACACAGACACACAGACACACAGACACACAGACACACAGACACACAGACACACAGACACACAGACACACAGACACACAGACACACAGACACACACAGACACACAGACACACAGACACACAGACACACAGACACCAGACACACAGACACACAGACACCAGACACCAGACACACAGACACACAGACACACAGACACACAGACACAGACACACAGACACACAGACACACAGACACACAGACACACAGACACACAGACACACAGACACACAGACACACAGACACACAGACACACAGACACACAGACACACAGACACACAGACACACAGACACACAGACACACAGACACACAGACACACAGACACACAGACACACAGACACACAGACACACAGACACACAGACACACAGACACACAGACACACAGACACACAGACACACAGACACACAGACACACAGACACACAGACACACAGACACACAGACACACAGACACACAGACACACAGACACACAGACACACAGACACACAGACACACAGACACACAGACACACAGACACACAGACACACAGACACACAGACACACAGACACACAGACACACAGACACACAGACACACAGACACACAGACACACAACACGACACACAGACACACAGACACACAGACACACAGACCACAGCATCACAGACACACAGACACACAGACACACAGACACACAGACACACAACACACAGACACACAGATACACAGACCTACAGACACACAGACACACAGACACACAGACACACAGGACACACTGTCATACAGACACACAGACACACAGACACACAGACACACAGACACACAGACACACAGACCACAGACACACAGACACACAGACACACAGACACACAGACACACAGACCACAACACACACCTACCCCTCCACTCCCCACCACCTCCCTCACCCTCCCATCCCTCTCCCTCTCCCTCTCCTCTCCTCCCTCTCCCTCTCCCTCTCCCTCTCCTCTCCCTCTCCCTCCCTCTCCCTCTCCCTCTCTCTCCTCTCCTCTCCTCTCCCTCTCCCTCTCTCTCCCTCTCCCTCTCCTCTCCCTCTCCTCTCCTCTCCCTCTCCCTCTCTCCCTCTCCCTCTCCCTCTCCTCTCCCTCTTCCCTCTCCCTTCTCCCTCTCCCTCTCCCTCTCCCTCTCTCTCCCTCTCCTCTCCCTCTCCCTCTTCTCCTCTCCCTCTCCCTCTTCCCTCTCTCTCCCTCTCCCTCTCCCTCTCCCTCTCCTCCCTCTCCCTCTCCCTCTTCTTCTCCCTCTCCCTCTTCTCCTCTCCTCTCCCTTTCTCCCTCTCCCCTTTCTTTTTCTCCCTCTCCCTTTTTCTCCCTCTCCTTCTTTTTCTCCCTCTCCCTCTCTCCTCTCCTCTCTCTTCCTTTTCTCCCTCTTTCTCCCTCTCCCTCTCCTCTCCCTCTCCCTCTCCCTCTCCCTCTCCTCTCCCTCTCCTTCTTTTCTCTCTCCCTCTCTCCTCTCCCTCTTCCCTCTTCTCTCTCTCTCTTTCCCTCTTTTTTTTTTTCTCCCTCTCCCTCTTTTTTTCTTTTCTTTCTTCCCTCTTTTTTCTTTTTCTTTTTTTCCCTCTTCTTTTTTCTTTTTCTCTTTTTTTCTCCTTTTTCTTTTTTTTTTTTTCTTCTCTTTTTTTTTCCTCTTTTCTTTTCTTTTTTTTCTCTTTTTTTTCTTCTTCTCTTTTTTTTTCTTCTCCCTCTTTTCCCTTTTTATTTTTTTCTTCAGATTATACCATCAAAAATATCAAAAATATCCAAATAGCGAAAGAACAAAATTGCATTAACACCAGATAATCAGATGACAGTTATGTTAAAGGTTGTAGAAAATCCTAATATATCGGCTAGAGACAATTTCAAATCAGAGTGACATAAGTCGTACTATTGTCCGACGAGTTATGAGCACAAAGAAAATGCATCCATGCAACATTCAAAGGATGCCACAGTTATTACCCAATGATTTGGAAAAAGAATAAGCTTTTTTGAATGGGCTTCAGCAAAAATTGAACGGAACAGGTACTTTTTTGATGATATTTTGTTTTGTGACGAATCGACATTTCACAAAAATGGGTTTGTCAACAGACATAATTTCCATTATTATTCTACCGAACAACCACATTGTATAAGGACTATTAGGCAGACAAGGTCTTCCTTACGTTTGGGGTGGTATCGTAGGAAAATATGTAATCGGGCCGTATTTCATTGATGGAAAGCTAACTGGAGAAATTTACTTGGTTTTTTTTACAAAATCAATTACCCCATTTAATACGACATTTGCCCAATCCAGTCAAGCGAAGAATATGGTTCTTACATGATGGATCTCCAGTTTATAACACCGTTTTGGTCAATACATTTTTAAATTACAGGTTTCAGGTGGATAGGCAGAGCAGGTCCAGTTAAGTGGCCACCACGTTAGCGATTTGTCATTATTCATTTAATAATTGTTATAAAATAATTTAGAATGAATTTTCAATTTAACTAACAATTTTTCAAAAGATTTTACACTAAAAAAAATAATACATGAATTAAAAAGATTAAAATGTAAGGCTGGGGCAAATGTAATCAATGATTACACTTACCACATTCTCTCTGATTACACTTATCCCGGATATGCCCTTTTGTGGGGCAAATGTAATCACTGCTACATGGTTTTAGAGGTCATAGTTATTAAGATAGATCAAGTGAATTTAGAAATTTTATAAACGATGGAATGTAATACCTAGGTACAACTTACAGTTGATTGAAAATATGAAATTATGCAAGCGTAAAATTTTCATTAAACGGATAATTTCTCAGAAACTACTAGTTGTAGATACCATATGGTGTATACATAAATTGAAGGATTTAGTAGCTTTACAAAAGCATGCAATAATATACCACAAAAAAAAAGTTTTGACCCGTTAAAATGCAATGATTTTGTGCCTTCATAAGAAACACCCTGTGTATGAAAAAACATTTTCTTTTGTCCCGTAGGTTTTATACACTCTTTATCTTTGTAACTATATAAACATTTTACTTAAGATGTTATTAGTAAACTGTTATATAATTAATTTAGGATGAAGCGAGTTGCAGTAAATTTTCATATTTTTGGCAATAACTTGGCAAGGCGGCAAAATTTCCTCGAGAAAATATACTGACGTATGTAGATCACTACATTGAGTTAGATCATGTAAAATCATACCACCGACGCCATTTAAAAAAATATCTTGTTAAAATTCCTCGACTATTCCATTCTATTCGAAACATTTTTTACGTATGGTATATTTTAGGAGATATTTGACTTCGTAGCACTAATGGTCCACCCTGTATATATTAATTACTGCCATTGTTTACATATTGTTCACGTATTTGACTGTAAATGCCAGATGCTCAATTTTGCTTAATAAAGCCTAACTTACAAAGGTCTATCTTACTACAAGGATCTCTTGGAGCCGCTAATACAATTAGTAGATTGTAAAAACCTTAAAGTTCTATTGGTATACTTCTATACCCATGGCTACAAATTTTAGCTACTTAACAGTTTGGGTAATAAATAGAAGATCTGGTGACTTATGCTAAGTCGTAGATTACAGTGGGCCAGGTTCATAAAATTATCGATTTACCTTATTAACCAAAAAATACTTACATTAGATATGTCCGATTTAAAATCGGGGTTGCTTCTTCCTGAGACTAATTGTTAAATACTCGGACGCCAACTTGTTTTTAAATATGGAATAAACAAGTAAATCATTATACAAAAGAAAATTTCTACAATAACAAATTTTATTACACAACCTATATTTAATTATAAACTGAAATACTTAATGCTAATGTTAGTAACGTTATAACCTAATGAATACTTAATGTTGTGAGTAATTAATGGAATCAGAATAGTTACCTTATTCTTGGTCACAATGTAGATAATGAAATGGATGCGTGATCGGTCAGCGTTTTTGGAAATAGTTACGCAATATTACTTCAGGGTTGAAATAAATCTGGATTTGTATGCTTTATAATTCCCAAATGAATAAATCCTCTTGATTAATCCTATAAATACCGTAAACTGGAATAACGGTAAAATAATTAATTGCGTAGATGTTTATAAACGTGTGAACAGTAACATTAAATGTGAAGTTAAAGTAAAAAATAAAAAGTAAAAGTGAAAGTAGAAAAAAAGTGCCTGAAACGCATACGTCTCAAACATTTTAA
Source organism: Vesta saturnalis (assembly GCA_036346205.1). NCBI lineage: Eukaryota > Metazoa > Arthropoda > Insecta > Coleoptera > Lampyridae > Vesta > Vesta saturnalis. Next base: position 107,494 of record JARFJB010000567.1, on the reverse strand, counting down.
AATAACTTTAAATAACTCACCATAAAATTTGCAGCACTTTTAATAAAAAATATTTAACAAAGCCACAATGGATGCCTACATCCACCTCAAGAATATGATCAACAAAGAATCGCTACAATAGTCTTTGCGCATGAACATGTCTAGATTGAATGTGCAAACAAAATGCGTACGAGTTCTAATTAAAATAATTAAATGCATGTTTTTATGCAACTATATATGCAACACACACTGCACGAAATGCACGTTAAGTTGCCTACATAGAAGTGAATTATTAACAACACGTTCGAAGTTTGTTACAAGATTATAATTTGAAGCTCCAATTGAATTCAAGGAGTACTTGAGCACATTTAACCCTATCGGATATAATTTCCTTCATAGATAATTTTCAAATCGTTGCTTGTAGTACCTAAATTTCTCATTTTTAGCCTTGAAATTTCCGAATGATATAATGTTCGTAATAATAACTGATGGTGTTTGATCTGGTTTTGAAACTGTTTTAGGACTACTTATTAATGTTTGAAGAAGTTGTTGTTGGTTTTGATCCATCGCCTCTAATAAAGCTTGAAATTGTTTAGAATCCATTTTCTCCCAGAATCTAATGTATCTTGATCATAGTGTTGAAACGGTAAAGTGTCTTCGTTGCCAAAATTATTGTGCGTGGTCTTGATTTAACTGAATTCGTATTTTGAAAGCTTTTATTTTAAAGATATGAATGAATCAATAGAAAAAAAAACCTTATGAATCATATACAGAGACGGTAGGGAGAGTGTGCACTCAATGTTAAATTTGATAGACTTAATAGCGCCCTCATATATGTAACTTGTGAGGAAGTATTTTCTTCACACGCGCGAAACTCGAATTTGAAATTATTTTATCTATATTCAAAAGTACAATTTACATGTGTGAAACACATTAAAACGTGTAGATTTAACAAGCAAGTAGTAAAATGTAATTTATATAAAAGTGTAATTTTCCTTTTTTTTGTACTGTCAAATTAACTTTTTTGCAAAAATATCAAATGAACTCCAGGATGAAACTTTACTTAGCTAGTCAACTTACTTAATTAAGGTAGTTATTTTTTAACAACATATTTTCAGTTTATTTAATCACAATAGATAAGGATGCCCACTATGGGGATCTCGGAAACGGTAAGAGATGGAAGGTCGGTTAAACGGAACAAAAGTTACGCATTTGAGAGGATGTATCTATGGTCTTTGTACAGGGTTATTACAAATGATGTTCCCGATTTCAATTATAAATATTACTGGATTAACCTGTTTAAGGCCATTTTAGTTGGTACCACTGGAAAGAAAAACTCATAAAGTGTTGTTTACATTGATTTAAGTACGTATCAGCTGTTTGTTAAAGTCAATTGTGGTCAATTGTGTAATGGCTGAATTTGAAGACAGGAATGCATTTTATGTTTTGGATTATCACATCAACCAATCAGTTATTAGTGTGCAACGTCACTTGAGAACCAAATTTAATGAAGATCCTCCTAGCAATCACCCTATTCGCCAGTGGTACTTGAATTTTAAGAGAAATTGGTGCATTTGTAAAAAGAAATCAACTGGAAGGCCGTCAGTAAGCAATGACGCTGTAGAGCAGGTAAGGGAAAGTTTTACGCGTAGTCCAAAGAAATCTACTGTTAAATGCAGCAAACAGCTTGGTATACCACAGCCAACAGTTTGGAAAAATTTACGTAAAAGTATAAATTTCAAGCCTTACAAACTTCAGCTTGTTCAAGCATTAAAACCAAAGGACAAAGTTCTAAGACTTTCTTTTTGTGAGAACATGTAGGCATTGATGGAAAATTAAAACTGTGTAAAATGTTTAGTCTTTAGTGATGAAGCCACATCCCACTTGTGTGGTACCGTGAACAGACATAATGTCATAATATGGGGTTCGGATAACCCACACACCTACATCGAGCACTTACACTCCGAAAGTTAATTTGCCTTGTACTATCATTTACAACGGACATTTTTTCTTTGTTGGACAAACAATAAATGGAATAAATCTTGGACATGATGACGGAATGGCTTCTACCGAAATTAGAACAAGAATCCCTAAACTTCATTCTGGACTTCAAAATCGGCTGCCTAGCAGATGAATCGGGCGTGCAGATCCAAGTGATGGTGCACTCTTGAACTGACCTACAAGATCTCCGGACATCACCCCCTGTGATTTTTTCTTGTGAGGATACATCAAACATAAAGTGTATACACCACCAGAAAGCATACCTGAGATCCAACAACGGATTACCAGAGCTATCGAAACAATCGACCTAAACACTCTTAACAAAGTATGGCAAGAGCTTGGTTACATGCTTAACATCTGTCGTATCACAAGGGGTTCCCATGTGGAACATTTATAATTCTTGGCACCCGGGATGAAACTTTTTAAGTTTTTCTTAAAATGTAACCATTTTATTTTTTTGTATGACAAACAAAACTAGATTTATGTGCACTTGAAATCACGAACATCATTTGTAATAACCCTGTAGAACTCGAATATCTCTTTTAGTTTTTGAGATACTTGAAAAAAATTGAATTTTCTGATTTTCGTTTTTATTTTTTTCTGGCCTTATTTGAAGAGCTATCAAGAAAAGAAGAGCACATTTTCATTGCCACTTTTCTAGCTCTACTTAATGCTGTTATTCAATTTTTGATACAACGTTTCGTTTGTTAGCAACCATCATCAACTTTATTTTTTTAAATACACGCACAAATTATTTTTGCCATATTTAAATTCTCTCCTTGATTCTGAATTCAACGATATATCAGACTTTATATTTTTGATACGTTTCGGATCAGAAAATTCATATTCAATGTAAAACATCGAAAACGTACAGTTAAAACTAACTAGAAACATTAGAAAACTGTAAAATTATTATAAAATAATGTTTTCTCATTTTCTAATGCCTGTTGCGAATAAAATCATTCACAAGTACGTATTTAGTGAAAATACTATTAATTAAACAGTTAAAATACATCTTCCGGCGTACTGGTGCATTTGATAAAAATAAGTTGGCTTTGCATATTGTTTACCTACCTGTCATAATTGATTGTTGTCCATATTACGTTTGTTTGGTAGTCTTTGAGTTAATTACATTTTGAGTTTACCTAAAAACAATATGGTAGGAGTACATTTTTCAAATAATGAAAAATTCGATATACTGACGTGTTACATTTTGTGTCAACCTAATTATTCTGAAGCCGAAATAATGTATTTAAACAAATATCCAGAAAGTCGTCAACCTCACAAAAGAACTTTTCGCACATTAGCAGTTAATCTAAAAGTATATGGTGCGTTCAAAAAACCTGTAAAATCTAGCAAAAAACTTTGCAATGAAGAAAAAGCCAATACTGTTTTATTAGCTGTAACGGAAAATCCAGAGGTTTCTACAAGGAAAATTGAAGAGGCAACTGGCATAGCCCATTCCACAGCTCATTATGTTCTAAAGAAGGAAAAAGTACATCCATATAAATATAGAATTTGCCAAGGACCCAGAAAGACGTAGAATATTTTGCGAATGGTTGTATACCATTCTCAAGTCAATGAATATTTTCCGAATAAAATAATATGGTCCGATGGAAGTATGGTTAATAATAATGGAATTTTTAATCGTAGAAAGGCTCATTATTGGGCAAGAGTAAATCCACGTCTGTACAAAACGGCCAAACACCAACACCGTTTCGGATTTAATATGTGGGTTGCTATATTCGGTACTCGAATTATAGGTCCCGTTACCAAATTTTACTCCAAAATGAATTAGAGATAGCTTTGAATGATTTGCCTTTCCAAGAAGTTGAAGGGTGTTGGTTTATGCAGGACGGTGCACCAGCACATAATTCCAGAGTTGTCAGAAAATACCTGTCAGTTAGATTTCCAGAAAGATGTATTGGGACTCATGCAAATGTACTGTGGCCAGCCCGTTCTTCAAATATAACAGCTTTGGATTTTTTTCTTTGGGGATGCATTAAAAATTACATTTCTGGAAACGATATTGAAAACGAAGAAATTTTACAAAGATTAGTTCTCGAAGCGTTTGTTAGTATTACTCCTCAAATGCTGAAGAATTTTTTAGATGCTACAGTTATAAGATGCTATATATGTTTAGAGAATAACGGGAATCTCTTTGAACATCTTTTGTGAGTTTATTAACCTTTAAAATACATTTGTTTTATATTTTTCTTTCATTTAAAATTACAAAACATAATTTTATAATAATTTTACGGTTTTCTAAGGTTTCTTGTATTAGGTTTAACTGTAAGTGTTCGATGTTTTACATTTAATATGAATTTTCTCATCCGAAACGTATCAAAAATATAAAGTGTGATGTATCGTTGAATTCAGAATCAAGGAGAGAATTTAAATAAGGCAAAAATAATTTTTTTGTGTATTTAACAAAATAAAGTTGATGATGGTTGCTAACAAACCAAACGTTGTATCAAAAATTGAATAACAGCATTAAGTAGAACTAGAAAAGTGGCAATGAAAATGTGCTCTTCTTTTCTTGATAGCTCTTCAAATAAGGCCAGAAAAAAATAAAAACGAAAATCAGAAAATTCAATTTTTTTCAAATATCTCAAAAACTAAAAGAGATATTCGAGTTCTACAAAGACCATAAATACATCCTCTCAAATTCGTAACTTTTGTTCCATTTAACCGACCTTCCATCTCTTACCGTTTCTGAGATCCCCATAGTGGGGATCCTTATCTTGGACACGGTGTATATGAACGTTATTCAAACTTCAGGAACTTTTTAAGGCGCTATTATTTCAATGTTACAATATGAGAATGATTTCACAATGTAAACCACACAAAAAGCGACCGAATGTTATAAATAATTTTAAACACATTTACAGAAAAGACAAAGCTTTCATGCGCTATAATCGCAAACATCATATACGCACAAACATCCAATCAAAAAATTACTAAATTACGTATCTTACAACTAAGTATGCATGTGCAGTAATCTATTACTTTTTAATGTCACTAGATAGAATATTATTACTTTTTAGTTATTACTGCCTTCTATTTAATTGGGAGGAAGTAAACATCTCTAGATTTCCTATTCGAGTGTCCACTCCCCCCACCCTCTCTGATCATATATAATAACAATGATATGTTACTTAACAACATTCATTATGTCATTGACAGTCAGAACAGCCAACGTTATACAGAGCGATCAATCTCAAGTGTATACCACGTGATCAAAATATTTAAGTTGGTACCACTGATAGGTTGGTAAGAAGCTGTATTGCTCTAGCTACTCTAGAGCATGGTTCGAGTAAAAACTACGTTCAGTTTCAAATCTGTACGAAGGTCATTAACTTACACATATTATAACATATTATCTTAATTTAAATAATGACTGTTTTGTATTTGATTAGACTGCATCCCTATAAAATACAACAAAATAAATAAAATATTATTTAATGATTGGATTAAATCATTACAAAATAATGAATCTTAAGTATTTAAATGTTATAATTTCATTATAATTAAATAAAATTTACAGTACATGTTTATGGAATGACAATGTCTTTTACAAATTTTTTTAACTCCTTAGGTACACATTGGTTATTTCACTTTGCTTTACAGCATATGTTCAAAATGACCGCCATTAAATTGTAAACATAAGTTCACCCTACGTTGCATATTCGCAAATACATTTTGTAACATTTCGGCACCAATATTATGAACTTCATGAGTTAATAGCATCTCGCAATTCTTGAAGAGTATGCAATCTTCTGCTGAACACTTTGTTTTTTAAATAACCAAAAAGAAAAAAGTCTAACGGTGTCAAGTCTGGTGAATTCGGTGGCCAACTATTTACACTAATGATTCTATCTTCAAAGAAGTCTCGTAAATAACGAACTGTAGCCTGTGCAGTATGTGGGGTAGCGGAGTCATGCTGGAAATACCCGTTTCGTAATTCACGATCATCCAAATTATTTATAAAAGGTTCTAAAAGTATTTCCCTGTATCTTGCCGCAATAATTGTGCCATCGAAAAATACTGGTCCAAATATTCGTTGTCGCGACATTGCTATCCAGACACCGATCTTGATAGGGTGTAAGGTAGTTTCTCGAAATACATGTGGATTTTCTGCAGACCACGTACGATAATTTTGGCTATTTATGTAACTGGACAGATGAAACCAAGCTTCATCAGAAAAAAAAGATACATCCAGTAAATCATTGTTCATCGTATTGTTGAACCATTGACAGTAGTTTATTCTAAGCTGAAAATCTCTATCTCGCAACTGTGGTAATACCGACACCTTGTACGGGTACAAATGTAAATTCTTCTTTACTGCAGCGTGGACACTTCCATAGGATACATCTCAAAATTATTTATGTAAAATTATGTTTGTATGGTAAACTTTTTCATACGTGTTTGTGCAGATAGTTTTCGCAAAGATTTATTGGGGCTTGCATTCATCCTTGCTTGGATATCTGCTAAGGTGTCCTCTGTTAAGACAGTAGCCGAAGCTTCACGTTTGCGTTTTAAAACACTACCAGTTTCCATGAATCGAGCTATCAATCGATTACGATGTTGACTAAATGTTTCGTAACTAATATTTTCATTTGGGTACTCAACAGTAAATTGATCGATGAATGATTGCAATGAATAATGCCATTGCCCATTACCATCTTGGAAGCCGCTACGAAAATGAGCCACAACAACGAATGTGTCGTGTTCGATTGAAAACGGCACGATGATTAAATTCGATATTACAATTTGAAATTCAGAATATATAATTTGTCTTGATATAGACAGTTTGTAAATAACTCGAGAAAATACAAAAGTGAAAAACGAAGGTATAATATGACATAATCTGACATAAACTAAAACGACTAAAACCACACTAAAAATCCAAAGCAGCCAACTGCAAAACACAACAATATTAACAACTAGGGATTTTTGTCATACCACTACAGTACACTTGAGATTGATCACGTTGTACTAGATCGATAAAAGAAGTAATCAGAACTTACAATACTACAACTTGACTTATATGTCTGACACTCACTGACAATAGTTGACAAACATAGGTTAATAATAACACGGACAATAATAGTTGAATGTATAAAAAACACATGGTGAATTTTATAATTTTTGACGAAGTAAAATTCATTGCGTCAAAGCACAGTTACGATCAAGGGTCGGCTGGCATAGAAAACTAGAATAAATAGAATAAAGGTTAGAATTAATTCCGATTAACAAAAATACATTAAATGTTTTAGAAAACAAAATTTTGCTTTTAAGACCTGTTAAGTACGTATGCCTATTTTATTCATAGAACTCCCATTCTCTCATCACAAACTTCTAATTACGATAAGAACTGCAGACATAATAATATTATGCTAAAAATAAATCAAGCATAAGGTCGACATACAAAAAATATGTCTAGTCATAATACGTGCATTGCGAATATAACTCACACGTTTGTATACATATCAGAGTAATTCATGTCATTTATTCTATAAGGTTGGTATACATTATCGTGCAAGTTTTATTCTAATTTGCACCCACCAAACCACTGTGGGCTTGGTAAGCGAGAAAAGAATGCTGGGTGTTGATTAGCATGACTAATGTACATATTGTAAGCAAGCAAACCATTGTTTGGGGTTTCCATCCATAACTTGCAATTTAAGACTAATGAAATGAAGTTTATTAAGTTCATGTTTCTTTCATCTCGTTTTATTTAATGGCACATTGCTACATAAAAAAATGTGCATTCACCTTTGTTAAATAAACAACTATAAAAAGTAACGGCTATATCTAATATTCAAGAAAACATTTTTTTCTGAATTAATAAAGTAGCTAACCAATGCTCTAGCGTATAAAATAATGATAAAAATTTCAACTGAAGCTCATTAAAATCTTGCAACTTACACATAGACAGCGTTTTAGAGAATCGTGATCGAACTGATTTAATGTGATTAGGCCTCCTCCTAGAAAATTGCAACTATTACAGGTCATAAAGAATTTGTTAACTGAGTATACAGACACTTTTTGCAATAACTTGCTTAAAAATTGTAGCCTTTCCTACAAAACTCAATTATTTTCAGTACAATAAACGACTTATAATTGGTCTAATTTTTGGTTACCCGGGGCGGCTTCTGTCCGCTACTAACGGGTTATGTAATATTTATTTCACCTTTTTGGGAAGTTTCTGGATAGTCGTCACATAGTTTTAAGAATTATAGCTGCCCTCTGACTTCAAACTATATAATTCTAGTGTATTCGTTCATAGATCTATTACATAGATTGTTTACCAATTTTAAATTTTAATAATTAAAGACTCAATGTGAATATTATATTGAAACATTTATTGTATTCTCAACGCAATGGAATATTATATTAACGTTTTTATGATTATCCAACATCTCTTGCAAATACGTGTACAATAAAAATAAACAACGTCGCCAAAAGAACTATAATTATTTATGTCATATGGTCGTTAACAAACATCAATGCCAATATGAAAATGTAAACTTTCGCGATTTTTAAACATATTTAAAATACTTATCTTTTTGGGTTTTTTACGGAGTAGGTATTTTTATATCTAAGTTATACAATCTAAACGTTTCAATAACACTTGTTATCTTCGCCAGTAGTAATACTATCTTTCAAAATTGTTAAAGATGTTAAAACAATTTTGTGCAATTTGGAAAATTGAAAACGTAAACATAAGCCTGCTATTAATATAACAGTTTGATAAACGTATAAAGCCAACTATGGAATACAAATTTGGTAAAGAATAACTAGATGATTAATAAATTAAGTATTGTTAAACTGCCTTGAAGATAACAAATCAGAACACCCTCAACGGTCGAAGGCTAACGATGAAAAATATCATAACCAAAGAACAAATTTAACAAAATTTAATCTAGTTATGATGTAAGTGTTAAGTTGTGAAAAACTTTAATTTGAAATTGATAAAAGTATTCACAAATATAAACTTGGCATTAATTAAAATAATTCAGTCAAATCTAACAAAGATATAGCTTTGTTAATAAATGCAAGTGTTATTTAACAATGAAAACACAATGTAGTACGTTTTATATAATTTTTAATTTTAATTCAACTACATATGTTAAATTACAGTGCTGTGGTAATTTAACATATAATTGGTAAAGGATTTTGTTACGGGTTTAAACGGGGAGCTGGAAGAAAAAGGAAGAAGTAAAGGATTCTCTGCTCATTCCCAGATAGTGAGCACACCGAACTAGCTCAAGAATGTCGGTTCGGGCGGGTGAGAGAAGAAAGGATGTTAAAGATGCCGGTGCCAAGAGCCGCTCCCCTATATAGAGAAAACTTCACCGATGTCCCGACTCTTGGACAGTGGTGCAGAAAGGAATGAACAAGGAGATTTTAGGAAAAGGAAGGACACCAGGAAATAGAAATAACAACACTGCTGTAGTGCGAAAGAAACAAATGTATATTTTATTTTTAAAAAAATTAAGACTAAATAGTTGAAGGCGTGGATCTAATTAATCCACAACAAAACAATAGGTGTAGATACCCCAAATGTACAAAAAAAGAAATAGTAATTAAATACCGTTCGCAAGCCAGAATAGTTTTTCTCTATTTGACAAAAAAAAAACAAACTTAAACATTTCCCCTTTTCAAGGGAAGGCCTTCCGTTGTATTCCTAAAAGAGAAAAGTATAACAACTTGCGGTGGTTTACACAAAACGGATCATAAAAGAAATAAATTTTTATAGTGAGTACAAAAATTTTATAGCTCAGCAAGCATTTTATCTTTTAAACAGTAATGAATCAAATATTTATCAAATTTTTCATAAAGGCATAAATTTCAAGAAAGAAAAAAATAATTAATGTCTACACCAAATGTAATGAAAACATATGGTTATCTAACGGTTCGTTTGGCTACTGTGTAATTACTTGTGCGCATCCCAATTACAGTGATGTTACACACAACACCAAAAATGGCAGCCACAACAGATACAATTAAATGTTATTATTATAATTACAAAGTGAAGGATTACTTATTGATACAGCAACAAGGATATAGTGATAACAGGTATTAAATGTAGGTCAAGGTATTATTTTAACTGACTAATTGATTACGTTATTTTTAGCAGATGTACTTTATCATTATTCAATTAACGTTCATGTAACATTAGAGAAAACAAAAGAAAAAGGAACGATCTAACCTTTCTATACGCAGGTAGTAGTTACGTTCAGTCGATGCTCTCGGATCACAAATATAGGCATAAGTTGTCACGATCCTGTTTAATTTTAGTTGCGACTCAGAAGGTAAACCAAGATAGTACTTGAATGTAGATAATATGGAGATAACAGTTGGAGTTATATCGTAGAATTCAAAAGTAGAAGGTACTTCGTTGAAGCCAAAAGAAGAAGGTAATTCGTGCAAGCTAAAAGTAGCAGGTAATTCGTTGAAGCCCTTAGATAGAACGGGCCAAATGAGAAGCCATCGAAGAGCTTTCCTTTGTTTACGAAAGCATCAATAATTCGTGTTTTGATTAAAACGTCTTCAAACGTCAATCTTGCTGAAGAAAATTTTTCTAAAACCGCATGTAAGCGAGCAACAAAACTTGTAAATAGTAATTAGAAAAAGCACCAATTGTTTTATTGCAAAATTATGCTTCTTGAAAATATATCCGATTAGTTATATCGTATAATTCTATCAAGCAATTTTCAAGAAGACATCAAAAATTTTCAGCTTGGCAAAATGGACGCCACAGGTAAGAAAGAAGACGTAATTTTTATGTTAAAGTTGTATTAAACACAATACATTGTTATCACCCTTTTTAACTAAATAAAACCAGAAATTCTAAATTGTGATTTCTCCACTAACGCCATCTAGAGAGGACTTCTAAAAGCTTGTAATATAATTCCCCTTAATTACCTATATTTTAGGATACGTCACTAGAGGGGGTAACAATGCAAATTTTAAATGAAATATATAAATGTGAATTTATAGCATTTGAATAACCAAAGGTACGAAAATTTATATTAGACTGATAGTAAAATTACTTGGAAATATGTGGTCCAAGTTATGAACAGAAACAACGTAAGCATTTTTAGAAAGAAGGTTTGAGTAAATATGTACAACTTGTACAGAAATTTGCAATGAAAAATAACAAAATAATGTAAACATACAAAAACCTAAATTATTTCGTTACAATTTACTTCAAGATCTATAAGAAGACGAAACCTATTTAAACTGAGATTTTCTTCTTGTCTATTAAAATTATTGGAGTGTTTGTATATCTGAATAACTTCACGTTGTAAACAAACTTAATAATGAATTTGTCCATATTATCAAATTTAAGTCATGATTTAAATTATTTAAGGCATGGTCAGCTACCGCAGATTTCTCTGATTGACGTAATATACAAAATCTCATATGTTCTTTACGTCTTCTATTAAAGCTACGTTTTGTAGTTCCACAGTAACCTTTTCCACATGAACAAGATAATTTATAGACTCCGAAAGATGTTAATGGATTTGGAACAACTTTAGGTGACCTTAAATGTTTAATTTTTCTTGTCGGTTTAAAAACAGTCCTAATGCCAATTATAAAAGGGAGAAAAGCAGTGCCAACATTAAGAACTGGGTTTTCTTTATGGTTATGTCTAGCGAGCGTAATAAAATTATTAATACCGGTAAGTGAATATCCATTAACTTGTAAGAATTCTGTTAAATATTTATATTGATCTTTCAAAAATTCAGGATCACAAACTCGTTTTTCTCGATCCACTAAAGACTTAATTACACCAATTTTTTGACGTGGATGGTGGTTTGATAATTTATGAAGGTATCTGCCAGTGTGTGTCGGCTTTCTGTAAACCTTAAAAGTTCTTCTCCAAATAGGGTCTCTTTTTGCCGATTTTGGTCTTCAAACACTCCAATCACCCAATATACTAGTCGCTGTTGATTGCTCAAGGTAGTCAATAAAAATTATACCTGCGCATACCAAAATACGGAAGCCATAACCTTGCCAGCTGATTGTTGCGTTTTTGGTAGCTTCGGACGGCTTTCACCGGCTGCTTGCCACTCAGCTGACGGTCGATTTTATTCTGGAGTGAAATGGTGGAACCATGTTTCATTTATTGTGATGTACCGACACAAAAACTCACGCCTGTTCCACTTGAACGTGACCAAACAGCTGCCTGAATCATCAATTCGTTGTTGTATTTATGATGTGAGCAAACGCGGCACCCATTTGGAAAACAGCTTTTTCATACCCAAATGTGTACAACAGTGAAAACACTACCTTTTGATAACTTCAGGGTGTCAGCTATCTCTTGCAACTTCACGATTGCCCATAATGATTTTCAGGGTTTTTTCCTTTGGAAAAATATGTTCAACATATTCAATAGTTTATTTTAGAATGACTTTTGTAAAAAGTAAAACAGCATCAAAACTGACCATTATACCACCTTCAATTTTGAAATTATGTATTTTTTCAATAAATTCGGCAGGAATTTTTAATATAATAGGGTGTTTTACCTAGATGATGTAATAAAAATGTAAAACGTTTTGCAAAATTATATGTAGCAAAACCCATTGCAGTAACAATGGGCCTTAATAATAATTTATTTTTTATTCCTTCAGGGATAGATAATAATTTAATAAGTTCTTTAGCTTTTAAAGGAAACTTTTTTTGTAAAATGTTTAGGTAGTTCACGATAAGTTTATGGTTTCAACCGTTGTTCTACTTTAATTTTATAATCGTTCCTATTTAATATAACAGTTGCATTACCTTTATCTGTTTTATGTTCTATTATTATATTTTCATTGCGTTTAAGATGAAATAACGCACGGCGCTGGAGAAATAAGTTGCTCTTTGGAGGTTCTGCTTTACGTAATATCTTAACAGTTTTAAATCTAACTTCATTCGCAGCATCAAAAGATAACGATTTAATAGAATTCTCAATATTGGAAATTATATGGTCAGAAGGTATTACTTTTGGTGTTATCGCAAAATGTCCGCCCTTAGAAAGCGCTTCAATATCATCATCTGAAAAAATAGGATCAGAAAGGTTTATAACTGTTTTTTATTATCAAAAGATGGTCTATCATATTGCTGGCTTAAATAATTTATCAAATTTTGCTTTATGACGTTGACATGAGATGAGAAAATTTATTTTCATACATTTAAAGGCTAATGAATCAATCCTTTCTATTTAATATAGGTGAAATTTTTAAATGTAAATGTAAAAGATCTCTAATATGTATTTGATTACGGAGAAGAACATTTTCAGTTCTTCTACAAATATTATTAGCTTGTTTGTGATTAAAATTTATTTTAATATAGCGAAATTTTGGGATAATATTAATAATATTACGATGCCGAGACCAAAAAATTGTCCCAAAATTCTGAAAATTCATAAACCTAATATTTAAGCCCTACTGTTAGTGCAATTAGTTCTCCTACATATAATATTACAAAGCATCTTACATTTCTATTACAACCTCATATAGGTAGAACACACCATTATATTAAAAATTCTACCGACTTTGTGGAAAAAAAAATACATAATTTCATAATTGAAGAGGGTGATTAATGGTCAGTTTTGATGTTGTTTCACTTTTTACAAAAGCCAGTCTAAAAGAAACTATTGAATATATTGATCATATTTTTCCAAAAGATATATTGTGTGTATATGTCTTATTACGACTTATTTTCAGTGGAATAATAAAATCGAAGATTAGATTGATGGTGTGACTATGGGTAGTTCTCTTAGTCCTGGTATAGCTAATTTTTACATGGAAAAATTTTAAACGTTAGCGTTACAAAATGGACCTAAAAAACCGACACGTACTGATAGATATCTTCATAAATTGTCAAACCACCATCCACCTCAAAGCATTGGATCGACAAAACGAATTTGTAATCCTGAATTTTTGAAAGGTGACGAGATAAATTGTGTGTCGATAACGGTTACAATTCATTAACTTTTTATGAAATAGACGGGATCCTAGATGATATGAATTTACTTGGACACATACCACTTAAAATGTACGTATATAATTTATTATGGGGAGATTATTCATTGTGTATTTCTACAAATGTTAAATCTAACTTAGAAAATATTAATTCTGCTTGTAAAGACACTTTATCTTTTATAACTGGATGTATTGAGAAAGAGGGATATTATGCTAATTACAAGGGCTTCGATATTTTGATAGAAATATTATTAGAACAAAACATCACATATAAGTTTCAACAGTGGGAAAACGAGGAGAACCACAAAATTTACAACTGGATATTAGAAAATATTGATAAAGATGAAACAAATACAGATTCCTGCCTGGGATGAACATGTGGACCCGATTCAGGAATATGGCCATTAAGTAATTTAAATGATTATAGAAGTACTTTAGCTTTACTATATAAGATAATGAAATCCTATAAAAAGCATTGTTTATTAATGTAACATTTATATTTATATTTTTTTAGTTTTATGTCAAGCTACATCCTTCGTTAAAAACTATTGCTACGACTATATAAGTAATTTATTTCACAAATTGTAAGTTAAATGTCTACTTATAAAATAATATCGTCTTTATTGACCCATGATCTTTCATCCAATCCCCACCATTTTACAAGTAACTTATTATTATTGGAGCGAAGCACTTTTCCCACCAGTTACACGTTAGGATACTTTGTTTTCTGTAATTCGTGTTCATAAAACTCTCAAGTAGAACAGGGGAACTTGCCGCCATCTTGGATTTTTGTGACCTGGGACACTTTAACTTCCACTTTTTTTATGCGCACGTGGGGATCGTATTTTTTTTTCACCTGAGAATAAAAAGATCTAATCTGTTATTAACTAGGATCCGTTTTTATCAAAGGAGATTTCATAATTATTATTACATTTCTTTTAATCCCATCTAAAGATTGTGACCTAATTTATTTATGCATTGGGAACTTGCATTATAATAAGGGGCCGTAGTCTTGTAAGGTGGGGATCAGTTCGTGGGCTTCTTAATATGTGTTTATTATTATTAAACAGTTATATAACTGTTTAGTTGTAAGTTCAATTACTCACACACACACACACGCACGCACGCACGCACGCACGCACGCACGCACGCACGCACGCGAGCACGCACGCACGCACGCACGCACGCACGCACGCACCCACGCACCCACGCACCCACGCACACACACACACACACACACACAAATTACTTTAAAATAAATAAATGAGCAGCAATTAAGTGAGCAGGTACATAGACATAATAAATGAGATATATATCAAACTATTTGTTAATGCACGATGCGCGTGTTGGTTTTAGTATTTATTTAAAAGACACTAACAGAATAGGATTATCCTGATGTTAAAAGAGAAGCACGATAAAACAGAGGAGAATATACCTGTGATTGCAGATTTTTTTCACCGAAAATTTTTCTGCAATAGAAGCTGATCATGCACGCCTCTCTCTTGTTACGGAACTCTGAATTAAAACAACTAAACTACTAAAAACGCTTTTATTTATCAGAGTAGAGTGGTTGAAAAACAAGCATTATACAGTAATTTGGTTATCTCATCATTTATAACTAATCATGTAGTGAAAAACTTATTAACCAAATTAAGCATTGGTAAACTATTTCTCATTCTAAAATACAAGAACATTATGGTGTAAAGTTCACACACATCCGAATGGTAATCCTGCAGCGTCGTTTTGTTGTAGCGGAACCATCTAGAATTCTTCTCAGGGAAACGTAAATGGTAACCTAGAGGGGGCCATCCAAAGGAATCAAAACACTACCCTTAACGTGAATTTTGTTAAATGGCAGCAGAGTTCTTATAAGCTCCTCTTGGAAATTGCTATAGGGGCACATACCCTGAATGCCATCTCAAGCCGTGATATTTATCCTCTAAATACCTTATCTGTCTTGACAGGGGATTTGTTATAAAATAATATCGAGGTGGCTTTATCAGCATCAGCAGTAACGAACCATGATCTGTAATCACGGCAATTTCTTTCGGTATGAATTCGTTATCATGTAGGTAAAATTTTGCGACGCGAGGCTTTGGGCGAAGGCTGTTTGGGCGGCCTCACTCCAATCCTCCCCAAACATAACCGAGATTCTAAGACAGGTGTAGGGCGTCGCAACTTGTTCTCGGGTCTTCACCCCTTGTCGTGATCGGAACTTGTTCGTGGGGCTTCGTATATTGTCGTGGTACCCTTGGCGGAAAATTTTAATTTGTATTATAAGAGGCCTAATGCTAACTTGTAAGACAGGTGTAGGGCTGCGCAACTTGCTCTCGGTGCTCTGCCCCCTGGTCCCTTGGCGGGAAATTTGAATTTGTATTTGAGTCTCTGCAGGTTATGACTGGAATGAATTTGTATTGTAATAAAGGGTATAATGCTAACTTGTAAGGAATGTAAGAGTGGGGAGTCGCCGAAACAGCCTTCGCAGCCGTCTTAGGAGAAAATACCGGTTTAGGTAACCTAAACCGTGCGATTATTAATCTAAATGCACGGTTTAGGAGTATTGACCCAATCTAAAATGTGAGGCGGGAGTTATGCATAGTGTACGCTTCTTGTTTTCATAACCACGCTCTGATATCTTCCCTAGGTGCATGTTTATAAATTTAAACTCCTTTTTGTGGCAGAGGTATTTTCTCCTAAGACGGCTGCGAAGGCTGTTTCGGCGACCCCCACTCCAAGCTTCTCCGAAGATAACCGACTCTATCCGAACATCGACGAGTGCGCCCGCGCACAGGACCCAAGGCCGGGAACATTCTCGTTTCTAGCGCATTTCGCACTTTAAGGTGTAATAATCATGGAGTGAGCATTATTATAATGTATTCTCCTGTTTATGAGCCAACACCAGCAGACATCGGAGATTTTACTGACTTGTTAATAAACTATTACAACATAACCGTTCAAGATGATGATGGAAACGATGACGTGGATGAGATGAATGTATCTCACATCCAAGATGATGATGATGATTCACAGAAGAGGAAGAAATGCGATGAGGTAGAGAAGAAGGATGAGTCGCAAAACCATGATGATGATAGCGACGACACTGTTGAAGAAGAAGAAGAAGACTGATAAAAATGTGATTTAATAAATTCAAATTTCCCCTCATAGATGGCGCCACAAACAAATTAAAATTTTTGGTCGAGGGGTGAGGACCTGAAGGTAAGTTGCTAAGCCCTACAAGTTAGCATTATACCCCTTATTACAAAACAAATTCATATTTCCAGCCATAACCTGCAGAAACTTAAATACAAATTCAAATTCAAATTTTCCGCCAAGGGACATGGGGCAGAGCCCCGAGAGCAAGTTGCGCAGCCCTACACCTGTCTTACAAGTTAGCATTAGGCCCCTTATTATAATACAAAATCAAATTTTCCGCCAAGGGTACCACGACAATATACGAAGCCCCACGAACAAGTTCCGATCACGACAAGGGGCGAAGACCCGAGAACAAGTTGCGACGCCCTACACCTGTGTTACAATCTCGGTTATGTTCGGGACGGATTGGAGTGGGGTCGCTGAAACAGCCGTCGCCAAAAGCCTCGTGTCGCAAAATTTTACTTACATGAAAACGAATTCATACCGAAAGAAATTGCCGTGATTACAGATCATGGTTCGTTACTGCTGATGCTGATAAAGCCACCTCGAGATTATTTTATAACAAAACCCTTGTCAAGACAGATAAGATATTTGGAGGGTGAATATCACGGCTTGAAATGACAGTCAGGGTATGTGTACAACGATTTCCAAGAGGAGCTGATCAGAACTTTGCTGTCGTTTAACAAAATTCACGTTATGGGTAGTGAAAAACAGCAGTTTTTAAGATTCTTTAACAGACCAATTCTAAACTTGGACGAGACTGGCTGTTCGCCGATTAAAAAATTGAAAAGGAAGTAAAGGCGTATAGTTGTTTAAACCATAAGATCTAGGAGCCTATGTGCACCCTGGAAAACGCATTACTACTGCAAGACTGGGCGCATACCAACGCCAAAGATGTATGCGGTACAAGTGTTGAAATGTTTGAAGTCGATCCCCAACCACAAGAATGTGTTTCGACTTGTATGTACTTCTAATCAGCTACCGCGACACGCACCTTGTGCAATTATTGTGAACACGGATCCAGCAAACAAACCAGGCAATCATTGGACTGCTATCTACATTGACGAGAATGGTAACGGGGAATATTTTGATTCCTTTGGATGACCCCCGCTAGGTTACCATTTACGTTTCCCTGAGAAGAATTCTAGATGGTTCCGCTACAACAAAACGACGCTGCAGGATTACCATTCGGATGTGTGTGGACTTTATACGATAATGTTCTTGTATTTTAGAATGAGAAATAATTTACCAATGCTTAATTTGGTAAATAAGTTTTTCACTACATGTTTAGTTATAAATGATGAGATAACCAAATTACTGTATAATGCTTGTTTTTCAACCATTCTACTCTAATAAATAAAAGCGCTTTCAGTAGTTTAGTTGTTTTAATTAAGAGTTCCGTAACAAAAGAGAGGCGTGCATGATCAACTTCTATTGCACAAAAATTTTCGGTGAAAAGAATTTGCAATCACAAGTATATTCTATTTTATCGTGCTTATCATTTAACATCAAGATAATCCTATTTATATTTTAACTATTTACTAAAACCAACACGTGCATCGAGCATTAATAAATAGTTTGATATATATCTAATTTATTATGTCTAACTACCTGCTCACTGCTAACCGCTTAGATAGAGAATCTGTCTGTATAAAAAAGAGCTATTTCATCAGGATAGAAATGATTATTATTATTTCATCTCATATTTAATTTAAACCTTAATGTTTTTTGCAGCAGCAAATTTTTAAAATATTTGTAAACACATTAATTGACGCGATGTCGACGACTGATTGCTACTTTCCAATTAATATAAATGAAGTTTTATAACTGTTTAATAATAATAAATACATATTAAGAAGCCCGCGAACAGATCCCCATCTCAGACTACGGCCCCTTATTAGAATGCAACCCCCCAATTCATAAATAAATTAGGTCACAATCTGTAGATGGGATTAAAAGAAATGTAATAATAAGTATGCCATCTCCTTTGATAAAAACGGATCCTAATTAATAACAAATTACACCTTTTTATTCTCAGGTGAAAAAAAATACGATTATCCACGTGGGCATAAAAAAAGTGAAAGTTAAAGTGTCCCCAGGTCACAAAAAAAGATGTCGGCAAGTGCTCTTGTTCTACTCTCCCAGTACAGGTGTTCCTTTCATGTCATCCAACATGTACATAGTGGGATTAGTAATTCGAAGTTTCACAATCTTAAATAGTTCACGAGGCCAATTGTGTGTGTGTTCTTTGCGAAAATACTTTTAAATTTACTGATTCTTACTATGTCACCCACACAATATCGATTCCTATCGAATGTTTTTATGTGAGTGCAAGCCTCTAGTTTAGTATGATTACCGACATATTTGGGCTTCATTCCGGTAGTTCTATGCATACGATTTTTATAATCCTTCGTTACAGTATCAATTATATCAATCCACTTGTATTTGCCTTATAGGCTAGACGTCTCATATAGAGCGCACTTAAATGTTCTGATAACACATTCCGCAATTACTACCTTTTTTTGTGCTATAGGTAGAGTAATAATTGACTCCATAACGCTGCATTAGTTTAGTAAAACGCTCATTGTAGAACCCTTTTACTGCATCTGCCAGCAAATTTTTAGATTTCCGTCCTTTTTTGACGATTGTTTGCATGTCCTTGGTAACTTCTTGGCCTCTTTTCGTTTTTAATCCTTTACTCCACAAGTATTTCGAAAAACAATCGATAACCACAAATATATACTTATAGCCCTTATTTTGTTTGGCATTTGTGTTGAATTCCACCAATCTGCTTGCAAAAGGTTATCTAAACCATTAATTATTATTCGCCTTCGTTTAAAATTTTTTTCGTGCAGATCTGTGCAATTCGTTGACGATTTGTAATTTAAACATGGTCTTAATTTAACTACAATTTTTTTAATTTGATATATGTTTTGCTCCAACACTAGATAAGCGTTACTTTCCTTTAAAGTTTTCTGAACTGCTTGTAGAAAAAAATTGAGATATCCTTTACTTATAGCATCACCTTCTTCCGGGTCACCAACTGTGTCAAACGGTTTTCATCCAAACTGACAATTTGGATTAGAGATGGCGTCTTGAGGATCTATGGGGTTGGCAACATTGCTGAGTCTCTTATTCTTGATATCAAATTTATTATCATCAATAAGTTTAAACTGAGGGGTTAATTTCTTGAATGGATACTGGACATGTGAACGTCTAAATTTGTGAAGGGGCATTTCAGTTATGATATGTCGACATCAATGCATTCTTATTTATACTGGTTAAAAAAGGACTAGTTGGTTTTTCAATGTATTCATATAGTTTTTCCGTAATTGATATTATATCATTTATGGCACCTGTGTTTCCCAATTTTTCTGCCCACAATACCTCTAGATCACGAATTAGTTTAGTTGTGGGCGATGATGATAGCAAGGGTTTGATTATTTGTGTATACTTTTTGCTGCGGCTTGCTCGAATTTGCCCACTGAC
The DNA here is from genome assembly GCA_036346205.1 of Vesta saturnalis. Taxonomy (NCBI): domain Eukaryota; kingdom Metazoa; phylum Arthropoda; class Insecta; order Coleoptera; family Lampyridae; genus Vesta; species Vesta saturnalis. Next base: position 86,891 of record JARFJB010000567.1, on the reverse strand, counting down.
ATCATAATCTCACCTTGCAACATTCGTAGCTACTAAAATACTTTTATAATTTTTTCTATCTTTTGAATTTACTAGATTTAAATTAGGTTCATTCATAATAAGCAGATCGTGTAAACCTGGTGTCCCTTTATACGTGACGCCTTTAATAATCATATCCTTTCCTTTAATTGTTACGGGAGTATTACCAATTTTCCATTGGTCTGTTTTGGTATCATACTGGACTCCATAAATATGATCAATAGCACCTTCAGGATCTCTCATAATCCGTTCAACGAATATACGAGGCAATTCATTGTACTGCTCGAGAAATTCTTCTGAGATGGGTTCATTACGGGTAGTAGAATCATCTGTCATACTAAGAGGTTCTTCTTCTTCCACAGTATTTTCTTTTCTTTGAAAAAATGAAAGCTGAGCTAATGGGATAGTAACACCCTGTCTTGAATCACCTAATGACGGTGAAGTGAAGCCCGGAGTCCTTCGAAAGAATGGAACTTGAGCTAGTGGGTGTAGTAGCGTGCTTTCCTGAACATATGAACAGGGGTGGTTTTTTGGGTTTAACGTCAATGCCTTTTTAGGTGTTTTAATTTTTGTTGTCTGGATTGGTTCAGTTAGATGCTCTATTAAGTACTTTTAAATGTTGTTTCATTATCAATGTGAGCAGTGTTAAGACTGTTGTACTTCTGCTGTATTATTTTACGAGCCTGAATAATTTTTCCCTTTAATATCATCTCCTTATTATCCATTGCAACAAAACGGGTACCGGTTTACCCTGAACAGATAGGTGTTTACACTAAACATATCGCTGTTAATACCTAAACGGACCAGTAATTATTAAACTACCGAAAACAGTTTAAGGTATTATATATTCATCAAACCCTTTCCAACAGCGACCATTATTAGCTTCGGCATCTTTGTTTATGTCCATGAAACCAAACGGATCTGCCCAGCACTTGGAACACATGCCCCGAAACAATGCTTATGGTGGGACTTATATGATCCTCATACACATGTTTTAGGTTTATTCATCTTGTTCAAATAATACATAGATTCGCATTATCACGAATTAATTGCTTTGTAATTTTACTGTAAGTTTGACTCAAATAGAAACAATCAATATCATTAAAATAAAAATAGCGTTTGATTTTTCACAATTAAGCTCAATCACATCTTGATTATCACTGAAGGTAAAGTAATATATATCCTTCATTGTAAGATTTCCTGTAAAAGTTTGTATTTGTTTTAATTCAATGACATTGTTTGTTTTGCCACATTTGGAAGGGCCGCATATTACTATTAGGAAGTAAATCACCATGTTTCGGAGTTCATGATTTTCAATTGGTAGTTTTTGTTTCTGAGCAACTATTTTCATCGGTAGTGGATGAAATATAACTAAACGAATACTTACATTTTTATTTATGTACAGCGTAATCCAGATCGATGGTAGAGTTTGTAACTCCGCTATGGTCATACTGTTATCAAAAATGTGTTCTAACAATGGAAAGTGTAAAAATTTCATCCACTGGGGTCATGAACGTGCGTCAATACGTATGTACAAACTGTCATAATTTGCTTCCTTCTCTTCTTGTCGTTTTATTTGACTTTTTATTGTTCCTGTAATTTACGTAAAATCTGTCTTTTTGAAGACACATTGAGTCTTATTAGGAAAATTGAATTTATGATTATAATTTTTATTTTATTTTTGGCTTAAGATTAATAATCCAATTTGTTGAATTTGATTTAATTAGATATGCGGATAGTGAAATATTGATGTATACTAAAATTATTATTATTGTGAAAATGATTATGATTAGCGGTATAGTAATGATATATTTTTAAATCATGATTTGAATAGTTAATCATTTAGGTAAAAACCCTAAAAATGGTGGGAGTCCTGCTAATGACAATGTAACATTAAAAGCGGCTCCAAGTGTATAAACACTAAAACTGGGCCAACCTATAATATTAAAACAAAAGCGATGATGTAAGAAACAATTTGTAATTGATCGAATGATTTTAATTAATAAAAAAATTACCAAATATCAATCGCTACTGCCGTCGGCTAAATCGGAAGATGAAATAGGGAGAGTTCTTATATACTGAGTTTAATTAACATACCTGAAATACTGCGTGCTTCTCATCTGCTTAATTATTTTCACTTATACTTAATTAATAAGAAAAATATGTAATGTAAATGACTTTATATAACGAATCGTTAGAATTAATTGAATCTATAAATGAAAATATTGAATTAAATAATGATGTTTCAAATTTAGATACTTCTAATATTTCTTTGTCACAAAACGACCCTGTTAATACTTCAGTTAATATTGCTACAGAAGATTTTTCCAAATTAATAGATAACTTACAAATTTCTAAAGGTTCTGTTCCTGTTTATAAATTAAATTTAAAATTTAATCGTAGTGAGAAAGAAGTTTTTACTTTTATTCAAGGATGTGAGGAGCTAATGATTGCTCGAAATATTTCTAGGAGGGAGATGCTTTTATCAGGTGTTGATTTATTTGCAGGGAAAGGTTTAGTTTGGTATAGGGCGGTTAAACCGTTTTTACAGATTTGGGATGATCTTATTACTAAATTAAAGAGTGACTTTTTACCGGAAGGACATGACGAAGTTTTGTTAGATGATATTAAAAATCGCAAACAGGCTTTTGATGAAATTCCAACCCTTTTTATTTCTGAAATGGTTAATTTATTTTCTCAATTAGATATTCCTCCTTCGGAAGGTGAACAATTAAAGATTATAATGAAAAATTTACAACCTTGGTTTGCTACTCAATTAGCCCTTGTTAGTGTAAATGATATTTTTCATTTAGTAGAGTTGTGTAAAAAATTACAAGTAAAAGCTCAGAATTCTAAATTCAAATTTAATTCTTATTCAGATTCACAAAGACAATCTGATTATAAGCCTTCTTCTGCAGTGAAACAAAATATTAAACCTAAGGTCCATTTTTCAGGTATTAAACCAAAAAATATGAATTCTACTTTTACTACTCCACAAATTAATACAGCTAAGTCTTCAACAACATGATTTAAATGTAGACAGTTGGGTCATACCTATCACACCTGTGATAAGGGTGATGATAGAATCTTTTGTTTTAGATGTGGTTATTCCAATGTTACTTTTTGTAATTGTCCGAGATGTAAAGTTGCAAAAAACTGGTAAAAGGAAAGTGTTCCGTTAGTCGACACATTTCTTATGATTTTTCAGAGGCTGACAAGCATGTTTTTAACGAATGGTTGATTACTGTTAAGGAATTTTTTGGAACTTCGAAAAATTGTTCTAAATTTGTTGAGAAGAATGATGATGTTAGACCTTTTATTAATGTTAGGATTTTTAAGGAGAATTTTATTGCTTTATTAGATAGTGGAGCTACCGTAACAATTTTAGGTAAGCCTGCTTTGTATTTGATTGATAAATATGATTTAAAATTAAATAGGAATTCGCCTTTTTCATCATTCGTTATTGCTGATGGTTCTTCACAATCCATTTTGGGGAGTGTTGATTTATCTTTGACTATTAATGGTATTACTAAAACTATTTCTGTTATTGTTTCTGAATTTATTACTACTGCAATTACTTTGGGGGTAGATTTTTGTCGTTTATTTGGAATTAAAGCTGATTTTGGTGAAAATTCTTTTGTTGCAAACTCTGCGGAGACAACTTTTTCTATGATTAAGGGTATTGATGATCTTAATAATGATCAAGTTTTTGAATTAAATCAAGTTATTGACCTTTTTAAAACCTTATCAACTTCAAAGTTAGGTAAGACAAATAAAGTTTTTCATTCAATTAATACTGGTGATGCAGTACCAATTAAACAACGTTATTTTCCATTACCTCGTGCTATGTTGGAGCATGCAAACAGAGAAATTGATGATATGTTAGAGCAAGGAATTATTAAACCCAGTTCTTCTCCTTGGAATTCTCCAATGGTTTTAGTTAAGAAGAAGTCAGGTGATTTTAGAGTTTATTTTGATGCTAAGAAATTAAATTCTGTTACAAAAAAAGATGCTTACCCTTTACCATTTTTAAACGATATTTTGGATAAATTAAGAGATGCTCGATATTTAACTTCGATTGATTTAAAGAAAGCTTTTTGGCAAATTCCTTTAGACGCTGAGAGTTGTGAAAAAACTGCTTTTACTGTTCCACGTAGAGGATTATTTGAGTATACTGTTATGCCCATGGGACTTACAAACGCTCCCAGTACATTACAACGATTTATGGATTCCATTTTAGGACATGATTTATCTCAATCAGTTTTTGTTTATTTAGACGATATTATCATTTTTTCAAGTACTTTCAAGGAACATGTTGCTATTTTAAGGGAAGTTTTTAAAAGGCTTAAGGACGCCAATTTAAATATTAATTTAGATAAACGTGAATTTTGTAAACCTCGATTATCATATTTAGGTTTTGTTATTGATAAGAATGGTCCTCACACTGATCCTTCAAAGGTGGAAGCTATTACTGAATTTCCTCAACCACAAACTTTTACAGAAGTTAAACGTGTTATTGGAATGTGTTCTTAGTATAGACGTTTCATTCATGATTTTTCCACAATTTTAGCTCCGATTAATAATTTATTGAAAGGTAAGAAGAAATCTCAGAAAGTTTTATGGAATGACGAAGCGAATGATTCATTTTTAAAAATTAAATCTTTATTAGTAGATGCTCCTATTTTAGCGAGCCCTGATTTTTCTAAAACATTTTATTTACAATGTGATGCATCTAATTGTGGAGTTGGATGTGTTTTAACACAAGGAGTAGGAGAGGAGGAAGTTGTTATTGCCTATGGTTCTCGTACTTTAAACAAAGCCGAACAAAATTATTCTATTACAGAACGTGAGTTACTTGCAGTTATTTTTGGTATTCAAAAGTTTAGACCTTATATTGAAGGTACCCATTTTAAAGTTATTACTGATCATCATTCATTGATTTGGCTCAATAATTTAAAAGATTCTTCTGGTCGATTAGCCAGATGGAGTGTTAAACTTCAACAATTTGATTTTGAAGTTATTCATCGTAAAGGTAAATTAAATGTTGTTCCTGATGCACTTTCTAGAGCACCTTTGGAAGTTAGTTCTTTAGAATTTTCTGTTGTCGATTTAGACGATTGGTATAAGAAAATGTTAGCCAACGTTTCTAAAAATCCTGAATTATTTCCCGATTGGAGAGTTGAAGATAATAAACTCTACAAATTTATTTCTAATGATTTAAACATCGAATCGAATTTAGTGGAATGGAAATTAGTTGTTCCGAAATCTTTAAGGAAAGATATTTTACGAAAATTTCATGATGATCCTACATCATCACATTTTGGGGTTTTAAAACTTTTCAAAAATTAAAGAATTTTATTACTGGCCAAAATGAAGTCATCTATTTCGAAATATATTAGGAGTTGCAATGTTTGTAACCGAAGCAAGTCTTCACAATTTAATCATTATGGTTTTATGGGTAAAGAGAAAAATGTTTCTTATCCTTTTCAATGTATTTCTATTGATTTAGTGGGTCCTTTTCCTAGATCGAAGAGTGGAAACACAGTTTTATTAGTTATTTGTGATTGGTTTACTAAATTTACTTTGATTCACCCTATGCGCAGTGCTACTGCTAAAAGTATTTGTCAATATATTGAGAATTATGTATTTCTAGTTTACGGTGTTCCTCAAATTTGTATGGTGGACAATGGTCCTCAATTTAAAAGTTCACAATTTAAAAATTTAGTGAGTTCTTATAAAGTTCAATCCATTTGGTTTAATGCAAGTTATCATCCCCAAGTAAATTTTGTTGAGCGAGTTAATAAAGTAGTAGGTACTGCAATCAGATCTTATATTCAAGATGATCACAAGGATTGGGATGTTGAAATTCACAAAATTGCCCATGCTATTCGTAACGCTGTTCATGAGTCTACGAAATTTTCACCTTCCTTTTTGGCGTTTGGTCGAACAGGTCCTATTTCTGGAGATTTTTATGGTCGACGAAAGGATTTCAAAGAGGATGATTTATTTATTACTAACCGTGAACAATTAGTTCAAGATTTAAATGAACTTTCACCTATTTTTAAACATGTTAAACAAAATTTACATGCAGCTTACGAACGAAATTCAAAATCTTACAATTTGCGACGTCGTCCGTTGAAATTAAATGTTGGCGATTTGGTTTGGAAAAGAATTTTACTTTATCTGATGCGGCTAAAATTATAGTCAAAAGTTAGCTCCAAAATTTATTGAAGCAAAAGTTATTGAGGTGGTAGGTCCAACTACGTACCGATTGGCCACCTATTGATAATAAACCCTTAGGTGTTTTTCATGTTAAAGATTTAAAACCTCATTAGTTCTTATTTTTCGTATTCTTTTAATTATTTTTCTATTTTAGTATTTTTACATTCTGGTTTTCTTATTTATATTTTTAATTATTTTGATAATTTTCAAAATAATTTTATTTTGTGCTTATTTCGCACATTATTTTATTTTATATTTTGTGGCTTTGCAAACCACTTATTTTATTTTTGCTACATTTGTTAGCACGATGGTTGATATTTAGATCCCATTGTGCGATTGAATTGCCGACTTTGTGGGACATTAGTTCTCAGGCAGATTATCTTCCTTTATTGGATTTACAATTTGCTATTGTTACAATAGTAAAATTGAAAACTATTTTGAGTTTACCTCTGATCGTTAATTTGACGTGTAAACTCTTAACCATTGATAAGAAAACTAGTAATGCTTCTATACATTTTTATTTTTTGATTGATTTAGTTATTTTGTTTTTCCTGATTTGTGTAGTGTTACTATTCATGGACGGTGCTTGAGGACTTCAGTTCGCCTCGTGTCAACCTCGATTAGTTCACTTCCTGATTATGACGTTTTGGTAGTTTTAGGAGGGGGTTGTTGTGTTCGTAAGAGTGCTTCATCTTTCTCTTTGCTATCTCTCCTAGATTTCGATTTATTTATAAAATGTGCGTGTTAGAGTCTGTTTGGTCTTGGACGATGACTGTGGAACAACATGAAACCTGAATCTCGTGAAGGGTAGAGTGGCCTCTTTTGTTCTCCACGACGAAGCATCCTGAGACAATTTGCCATGAAAATAGTCGTATCTTGGATTTACCGATTTTGACTCACTTATCGAAAGTGACAGTGGTAGTTGTGTTATGTACCTAGGAGGCTTGGTTTGAGACCACCGGGGTAGGGTAATTGAACAGCTCTCTCTCGACCTCAAGTCTCGCGATTATTTATTGTTAGTCCGGAAGGATTTTTTCTATTTTTATACTCTCGAGTAGTAGCCTTGATTTTTTATAAAGTTGCACGATGACCGTTTCCGGGTTCTCTGCCCACTGTCCCTTCAGGTCATGGTAGGTTTCGGTTTCCGTTCGTTTTTTTACCGTAGATTCAAATTTTTTTACCGGATACTCATTTTGCTCTTCTGATGGTGGTTTGCTTCACTAACCCCACCAGTTAAAGTTTTTTACTTTATTTAAGGTTTCAGGTCCTTGATTCTCGATTAGTGGCGTGTGCGGGTGGTAGCGCGTCATTAGCTTTTTATGGTGTTGCGAGGGGTCTTTCCTGACCGACATCACCACATTTTCCGTACTTTTTCGTACATTTTCTTGTTATTTTTTAAATATTGCTTATATTTTAATTAGCTTAACATTTTGTATTTTTTAAATTTTAATAATTTCATTTATTAGCTTAGTGTTTGGAATCTCCGCTTTGGTGATCTCCGAGTCCAAATTTTAGGAGGGGGTGTGTAACAACCTTTTTTTTGTGGTTGTATTAAAAAGTACATTAATTTAAGAATCGTTCACTTATTTGGCGTAATATTAGAAAAGTTTTTAATTATTAATATGTAGAATTGAGAATGGCAATTTAATTGGCATTTCCTAGAACAAATCTTTTGGGTGTAATATTTCATAAAGAGTTATAGTTCCCTTTCTTAAAAATTTGGATTGATATTATTGTATCCGCGCAACGCATGAAAACTTTTAGGGGGAAATACTCATTTGAGTTATTCTGAGTTTTTTTTTTCAATTCACTTGTTGCTAAATGTATAAGCATGCAGCATGTAGTTGTGGGGAATTTTCCCTAAATATTTGTGTAAAGTGCCATCGGTAGATGGTAAGTTATTTTTTTCCCATTATAGTTAAAACTAAAGCCTTTGTTTTTTTTAGGCACTAATTTTTAAAACTAAATTGAAATAAAAACATTCCATTTACATATTGGCATTTTTAATAATAACATTAAGATGGAGGTAGTTCAACAATAAAAAAATACAGACCATATACGTCATTAAAATTTTTCTGTATTTATTGTTGATATATCAACTTTTGAATTTCCCGCCCAATCAGTAATACGCGTATGTACACCGTTGGAAATAGTTGGGATCACTAAATAGATCACCCTGTACTAGACATACAGTGTGATTATTACAACAATAAGTATTACTTCCACATCGAACGGATGGGAAGACTGTATCGTTAAAAAAAATTTCAAACATTTTATTGCTTTAAAATGTTCGAAAATGCCCCAAAACAAATTTCAGCAAAGAATCTGGTCTGTGTGTTGTGTCAGTGTGTCTGTATGTGTGTGTGTACTCCAGAACTTTCGAAGGACTTAACATATCAACTTAAAATTAGGCGCACATATAGACGTCAACTGCCCAAAGTGAATTATTGTTTTTGGGGTCAGTGGGGTATGGGAAAAGGGGTAAAATTGGGGGGTAAGTACCCCTTTTGCAAATTTTAATTTTTTAGGTTTTTTCCTTTTAACAGGTGTTTATTAATTTAGTTGTGAGTATTTTTTGTCCCTATAATTTTTCTGTACAACAAACGGTTTACAAGATAGCAAAAAACCGGTTTTTCCTAAATATCTCCGGAACTACTTAACATGTTCAAAAAGTATTAGATAGAAAATCAAATTTCTGATCGAAAAGCATTCTTGTAATTTTTTGTAAAGTTAATCGTTTTCGAGTTATTTACAAAAAAAACGATTTTTTATGTGGAATTTGCAGCGGTTTTTTTTAGACATCTGTTTTAAATGTAATACGATGTGTTACATTGTACAAAATGTAGACACATTTATTCATTTACGTAAAAATATTGAACGTTATCAATTTTTAAACACTTGCATGATACACGTCATATTCATTTGTGTTTTCAGGCAGTGATTGAAGTCTGTGTCAGTTTCACATGTTGCAAGATATAATTATTGCGCTATATAAATTAAAATTCTCGAAATAAATAATGAGACGTTCTGGCTTTATAAGTAGCGAACAGACGAGTGTGTTTTAATATCATTTGTGCCATTGTGTATTTAAATAGTGTGCATTTCTTTTAGTCTGTTTTAAAAGGTATGCGAATACTAATGCCGTTCCAAAATAAATTCACATATGCACAGCATTTTGAACTGAAAAATAATTCTAATCATTAAAGCAAATCATCGTATATCCGGTGTGTGAATGATTTGAAATATGAAATATTGCAATACGATGGATTGGGTGAAAGTAAACCTTACTAGAGAACCAGAATTAGGATACTTGGAGAAATATTCTGCAAAAGTCCCACACAGTGGACGAGACGTTAAGAACAATAAATTAATATTTCTCTAAATCATTACGTAACTATAACTATTTTCCAATAAAGTTTACTCTCAACCAATAAATTTAAAGTTCGAAAGTTTTCTGTGGAGAATAGGTAAAATATTATGTTCGGGACATGATATATATGACATTACATAGGTACAATGAACAAGTTTATAGCTAAACCATGTTCAAGCAGTTAGTACGCAAAAGAGAAAATCATATTTAAAACAAATGAACAAAAAGCAACAGTTTGCTATTATACTCTAAAATTAAGGCAAAATGCCTAAAACTATATATATATATATATATATATATATATATATATATATATATATATATTTTTTTTTTTTTTTTTTGACATGTTATGTCCATATTGGCCTGTTTTTCACATATAAAAAAATATATAAACAAATTGTTACATAAATAAGCACATTAATATATCAACAACAACAAATCTGAATCATATGACTTTATTTTCAAAAATTCATACAATCAATACTTACAAAGGTACAGGTAAGATAATTGAGTTTTTTTTTGTTTCACATTTTTTTTATAAAGATGTCAAATATTTCAAACAAAAAAAAAGGGAAAACATTTTTATTTTGTTTTTTTTTTTACTCAAAGAAAAGAACCGATTTTTTTTATCCAGTTTTTTTTTGTACGTGGACTTTTGCTTTTCAGTAGTTCTCATAAACATTTATTTTTACTCTTGTTACCTAAAACAGACTTTGTTAATTATTTTTATGAATTAAAAATAAATTTTTGCTTGGTTAACTTATGTTGTGAAGTTATATAATTAATTTTGTTATCTAAATGATTAAATGTTTTAATATAGTTTAAATCTCATCAAATTTAAAATATATTTTTCAAAATAGAAATGTGACAGATTAAGTTAAATAGTTATAATTGTAAATGTTATGCGTGTTTGTTATCATTTAGTTTTTCTTTGTTTTTTTTGATTAAATTTTATATGGACATTAGAAATTGCAGTAAGATGCGTTGTGCTTTGGTTTTCTGGTCTCATCTGAAATAAATGTGTTATAAATTATAATTAATAAGAAGAAACAAAAATATATTTGAATTGCACTTACCATTATAATTGCGTATGTAAAACCAGTTAATGTGTAGTAGCGGGAAAAAAGGACTAAATTTAAAGACTTTAATAAATAATATAGTGTTGTTCTTACCAAGTGATAGATAAAAAGTAAAATTTTTAAACCATTCTCACACTTTCATAATGGGCATGTTGATTTGCTTGAATATACAGTTACAATCAGTGTAGTAAGATTTGTGAAGGTGCCATAATTCTGCCAATCCTTCCTCAAGACATTCCTGGTCATCTACGATTTCTATAAAACAAAACGAAAAAGGCATTATTAACAATATCGTATCCAATACGTGGTGGACAGCACAAAATAATTTCTTGAGCAAATCAAGAAGTAAGGGAAGATTTATAAGCAACACTTACCTGAAAAAGAAAAATTTCCAGGCATTCAACACCTGCTACCGTTTGTTTATCGACCAGTGTCTTGATCGTTCCATAGAAGGCATAACCACATAACTACAGGATCACTCCAGTGGCGTTTCTTAGGTTTAGTATAAATTTAATTAAGAATAAGTTTGTTATTTTATTGTTTTCCTGTGAAATCGTCCACGTCAAAGAATAAATTTTTTTATGTCGATTAATTCACTCGCATTATCAAGACTCACCTGTTTCCTGAGATTATTGTTTGAAATGCATTTGATCCTTATTTAATTTTAACACTTTACAATTTTTTCATTTATACCTGAGATTTATACAGGTTGACGCTCAACACATATTAACTGTTATTACAACAAATTTTAAAAATTGAAGAGTTTTAAATTTAAAACCAAATTAACATACCATAAAAAAATATTTAACAAAAATTTTGTAAATAATATTAGGGAAGGCAAGGTTTATTTGAACCTCATAACTAATATATATATATATATATATATATATATATATATATATATATATATATATATATATATATATATATATATATATGTATTATATTATGGTGAATAAAACCACCCGTATCAGTTTTTTTAAAGAACGGTAAGTCGTAGAGTTAGTTTGAAAAATTATTATAAACCCAATAATAAAGAATTGAACGGTGATATTATTTCTCAGAAAAGTCAGCATCCTGAGTAGTTTTCTCTAGAATGTCTCCAAAAGTTTAAATACACATCATATGTCGAAAAAGGTATTGTTGAAAGGATAATATTCGACTAAAGTTATTAAAATTGAACAGCCGTATTTTAAAATGTAGTTACCTAATTAAACAATGTCACACATATGTTTTCATGTCAATAATTGCATGTGTTGTATTAATCTATCATGGAATCATCAATTGTTTAAATTGATAATTTATTGTTTGTTATGATGTGTTTGTAGACACGAAGTTAAAATTGAATTTCGTTAAAAAGTGAGTTAACTTAAATTAGTGAAATTATGCCGTTTTATTTAGAAGCTTTTGATATGTTAATGGTTTTGGGAGAATGTAGACAATATTACAGAGCAGCTGAAAGAATATGCGGAAAGATATCTTCAATGTGCCGGTTAATCCTTTAATGTTTTTCGGAGATTGGCAGCACGTATTTGTACCAAAGGGTAGGTGCAACCAACACACAATCGCGGAATTCGAATTATACATGTACCGGGTGGCCAACTAAGAACGCCCGTCGGCCATATCTCAGGAATGGATTATAGCACAGGTTCAGGTTTTATAACAAAAGTGGCCTCGAGAAACGCCAGGAAATTATTTTCGGTGGACGCTAGAGGGCGTATTTGACAGTTACAATCTTAAAAAGCAAAATTTTTCAAAATTTACTCAATTAAGGGGCATATTAAATATTATAATCAGATTCCTCAACAAATTCTGCATATTTTTTATTTCACAAGTTTTAGTCTATCTCTTCAAATAAGGGGTGGGGGAGAGTAAGAACCTTGTTACGAAAAAACGCCTTTAATTCAGGTTCTGCTTGACCGATTTTAATAAACTTCATGTTGTTTGAAACAGCTTTTGTTAAACAATAGAAAAGTTGTAAATTTGAAGCAATCTGATTAATAACATAAATGCTAGAGGGCGCTGTTTAATATTTTTTTAATATTGTGTTCTCTCTTTACAATTTTAAATGGAAGCATAAAAATTTAAGTAGGTCTTTAAAAAGTAGACTAAATTAGTACTAAATCAGTGAAAACTGCAAGTCGATATCTTTTTCCTATCCTGAGATATCGTAAGAAACAGGTAAATGGCGGGAATTGTTCTTCCAACGTCTAGTAGGCTAGTTCGCGTTAACGAAATTATTAAATTTAGCCTGGATGAAAAGATCTTACATTGGTCAGCAGTAATTTAAACTGTTATAATACTAATGTTATGATTGCCGCTATTTTACCTAAATGTAATGCTGCCGCTACTAACAATGTGAACAAATTATAAAATTTTGCGTATTTGGAAAGTATTCGAAACTGTTACTGGTAATCGTATTTAGAATGGTAATTCTGAAAACAAAATAAAGTTTTTGGTTTGTTTATCAAGTTTGCATGGAAGTTTAAAATTAAGATGTGATTTACGTACTGGTATCAATAGCCAATGAAATAGTGAAATCCTTTTACTAATTTGATTGTGAATTAATGTTTCTTTGTAAATAATAGTCGTTCTCGTTATTTTGAATTTCGGTGAATTTTGTTAAATGGATTTGAAATTGCATCATGTAAAATTATATTAATTGTAAAATTATTACGTTGTGTGGTACATCTTTTGCGAATTTAAATTGTAGTTATAATCTGTTGCCTTTCATTTCGATAAAATTTTTGGTCTTTAACAAAGAGTTTAAACCTTAAAATAACGTAAGAATTCCGTTATCATAGACATATCATATTGCACTAGGTACCTTTGGGAACGCAATTGGGATGGATGACGCTATTCTTTTCCAATTGAGTGCGGAAAGTCTATCGTTTTTCGCGCGTGCGTTAGTTTAAAGTAAGGAAGCTATGTAATAAGCTAATTAAAAGGTAAGGGAGATGATAGGGAAGATGGCTGAAACTGAAGGATATTGAAGTCAGTATGTTTCAAGATGTAGTGGAAGGCTCTCGTTTTCTGTTTACGGTTTCGCAATGTACGCGAAAGAGGTTGGAATTAGTTATATGTCGAACCGAGAGTGCATCGAACATTGCCGTAGGAATATTTTCGCTACCATTTGTATGGGATATTTTAAAATTTCAACACACCCCGGGTTATCTTATCGTTGTGTATCGTTTTGTCAATAGTGACCATTTTCGGTCATAGAAATAATTGATTTTAGTGGTTTTTTTTTAAGTACTGAACCTTTGTTCTGTTGACCTCTTTTAAAGCACTTTGGTTATGCGGATTAATTTTAATGAGTTCCTGGTGAAAGAGTTGGTTTCGCGTATACACCGCAGCTCAAACGAATGAAGTACAAACTTGCTGTATATAGTACCACTTTAATAAGTCTTAATTAGATAAAAGTAAAGTAGCTGTAAATAAAACTATAGTTGTGTGCATATTAACGTTAACTAGATGAAGAAGTGACCGTAGCGTACGTTTTTTTGGTTTAAAGGTTTTCCGTTATAAAGTTTATGTAAACATAAATTCAAAAATTAAGAAGCTATTAATTTCCATCAGTCATACACCGAGTGGAGCGATTGCTGACATATTGTTGTGAGAAAGAAAGGGAAGTTAGATTGACCATCTGTGCCGTGTGAGGTAACTATTCTTCTGAATTTATATGCGTTAGTGATATTAATAAATGTTTGTTTGTACTTATTTAGACGAATGGATATGCCTTTGTTTGAGATTATTTAAGTAACGTCTAGATATCGATTCAGTATATAAAGCGTATTCATTCGTATGTCATATGGTGTTTACCTGTATTTTATTTTGATTTCGTTAACTAAAATTACATCTTACCATTTGTTAAAATGTTCTACGAAATTATTATTATTGTTCCGATGTATTCCCTTTTGGTATGATTCATTTAAAAATTTAAAGTAGATAAATTTGGGAAAATGAGCTTGCTAGTTATCATTTCTGGTTATTTATAAGTACATACAATTTGGTGTTTTTTTTGTAACTGCCGATGGTATTATTTCATTTCTGTTTGATATTATTGTAATCTTTTGCCTTTCTCACAACGCTATTTTTAATTACGGTTATTCAAAATTTAAAAGATTAGATGTTTTAGTTTGCATTCAGTTATTGAGTGATTTACTGACTATCGAAATTGTAGATTTACATAACTTTACGTTGACGATTTTTTTTGTTTCTTTATTATTTAATTCAAGCCTCAACGTAATAATTTGAGAACTAATTAGTAATGTTGATATGGTTGATAATTTTAGTTGAAGATAAGTTTTATTAGATATAACGTAACGTAGACTATAAAGTAACCGTGACCGGTCAGCTGGTTTTTTGTATACGATAGTTTTGCGAGTAGTCGCAATTTTTTAACTTTTTTTTATAGGAATCATCTATCAGCTGTCGACTACCTGGATTTGCCAAAAGGTAAGCAGTTTGTTTATTAGTTTGAGAATGAGCTGTGTATTTTTCGAATTTAGGGATAACGATCCCGATTTTGCTGTTTATTAAAATTTTAAGACTTTATAAATCTTCGATCGCGGTTAGTTTTGTTGTGGTATTTTTCGTTTGAAACTTAATAATTAATTACCGTTCTGATCAGTTATTTTTTGAGTATTTGAGCCAATGTTTTTAGCGCTAAGTGGGTTTTGACTTTTATTATCGCAATTTTGCGACTTTTATATGAAGCTTAAGATTTTATTGAAGTTTAGGTGAACTTTGCGTAAATATTTTTAGAGTAGAATTTTCGGAGAAGAGAATATTTTATTTTTGAGTGAACATTATGGTTTCCTGTTAGGCCATTGTAAAATCTAGTTCATGACGTTTTCCCGCTGTAAATGTATCTAACAGTTTTGGGAATTGTGACGAGTGCCTTTTGCAGCATTAAGTAAGCACCCCGCCCACACCGCTGAGCTATACCGTGCGCACAAATTGCCTTTACGGACTGATGCTCTAATGAGTATTTGACCTGTAACAATGTACTTAAATTAAACCTAGGTTTTAACACAGTGTAGGTTTTAATTCACTACCCGCGGGGTTCCGTCTTCGTCATATAACGTAAAAACGACAAATTCGACTGTAGCGCTTGTATAAAAGCGCTAAACCGATATCGGTATTCTCTCATAATTTCAACTTTATTTGTCAAGCATCATTATTATCATTATACACATCAATAAAATATAATTACCGTTTGATCAGTTATTTTTCTGGGTATTAATTAACTAATGTCATAACTAAATCACAGTGTACATCAGCGTCTACGATGTCGCTTAAATGATATGAAAATATGTAAAGGGTGTACCATTAAAAATATATTTGTTTGGTTTGCCCTCTATATGTAGATCACACAATAGATTTAAAATTATTTTTAAAATATGAACATTACAACATCTCCTGAGTTGATATTGAACAATTACCTACACACTGTATATGTATTAAACTAATAAATTTTTTATGGATTTGTACATTTTAGTAATCTATATGCAGTAAAGATAAAGATAAAGTCTGCATCATATGGGAAAATTTTTATTAATGACTCTAGGTGAAATTTGACTTTAAGGTTAGTTGGTGCTTGGAATTTGATCCAAAATTACATAAAAAACTTGTTGCTCTTGGGTATCTATCAAATTTGACATTTAAAAAGATAAATGTCCAAAAAATGTGTTTTTTGGCAGAATTTTGAAAAACTGTTTAAGTCTAAGTATTTATACTAATTTTCAGACACCTAGGTTAAATTTGATTTTTTTGCAATTTTTGACCAATAGCAGCCTCTTGTCAAAATAAGAGCAAAAAACGGATGCTAGTTCATTTGTTAATGAAATACTTAGCTGATGGTAATCAATTTATTTAAATTTATCGATCCAATTATTAGTTTTTAAGGAAAAAAATTTTAATAATTCCCCTATTTTCTCCAAGTGACATCATCCCTATATTATTTTAAATTCTAAACATTTTCTTAAAGTTTACAGATGCTTTAAAATTATCTCCACGATGCTAGTTAATTATTTAAATCCATTCTTTTACTGAAAAACGTTTAATTTGGCCAGAAATCGTAAAGGGAAGCGTAGGCATTAAAAATGTTACAAGTAGGCCGTTGAAAACAAATGGAAACGATTTGTTTTGGCACAATACTAAATGTCACAAGTAGTAATTATAATATTTAGATTTTGAC